>VZRF01009686.1:0-26677 GCA_013396875.1 Vireo altiloquus
AGGATATTCTCTCTTCCTAAAGCACAGATAGATGCAAAGGCCCAAGAGAGACCCAGCCTGATGCCAAAGGGCAGTTCTGTGCCTGAAGATGCAGATTGTGATATCTGTGAGAGAACTGGGCTTAGTCTCTTGTGCTGCACACTTGGAAGCTGGTGGAGGACAGAAGTACTGCAGAGACCCTGCCCAAGGCCCCACAGCCCTACAGACCTTCAGCTGATGTTCATTTTGCACCATCAGCAGGTCCATTCCTGCTCAGCAAGGCACCAGCCCATGCCCAGCAGGAAGCACTTGGGCCATTGACACTCTCCTGATTCAGATCCATCATGGAGATCCCTCCCAGCACAGGGTTATGCTCTTTTAGTGACATCATCTCAGTTTTACAATAGATTATGAGAGAGATCTCCTCCAAACTGAGCTCAATGAACATGGCCCTCTGTGATATGATCCCCATAATGTGCTCAAGAGGGCACTTGATTAAACAAACTCCATTTGTTGGATTAAGTTTATAGCTGGAGTAAGCCAAATAAAGACCACAAAGGGACAATCTCTGTGCTCCAAACTACACCTTCCTGTTCCTTCCTTTCCATCAGTGCTAATGATCCTACCACTAAAGGGCTAACCAGCTCAGCTTTCTGACTTACAAACAAGCATAGCAAAACCTGAAGAATAAAAAAGAAAGAAAAATTGGGGTATCTAAGCTTTCACCTGGAGCAGTGAGCTGATTTACTGCCCCTCTGTGAGATCACCAGTGCTGGCTCAAGGGAAAGCACAAACTCCCAATAAAAGGAAGGAAAGACAAGAACATGAGCACAGTGTCAGAAGGGCTCACACCAACCAGGCCACTGCATTTGTTCTTAGCTGCCTAGGGGCTGGCCTGGCTACCTCAGCACTGCACAGGTATATCCAGAGAGATGAGGAGAACAAACAATTAAGAAGCAGAATTGGAGCTCTGGTGCTAAAGGGACTTTGTACACCCTGTAGGTTCCATCAGCAGCCCTACAATAAGGGCCACATCATCTGAGCAAAGGATCTGATGAACCCTCACAAGCCATGAGCTCCTCTGAAGAGGAAAGCTGAAGAGAGAAAGGAAAGCCATGTACAGCATCTTTTTGTACCTGGTACAAGTCTGGCCCAATATATCCCTAACCTATGATGCTTTCCTCCCAAGCTTACAGGCTCTCTTCAGGATGCCATATTCTGGAAGCTGGTGTCTGCATGGAAGAGGGAGGCATATTTTGATTGTAAGACAGAACTGATTGTTCATGAGCTTGGGATTTGGAACTTAGGTTTTGAAACAAATCACTGCAGAGCTTTCACTCACTTTGTGCCTGCCTTAGTAAAAGTGACGTGCTGTCAAAGGAGTTTAAAGGCCTCATACATCAGTTCTGGGATTACATTTTGAGAGAAAGAAAGATGCAGAGAACTTTGGATGCCTAAGCCTTTCACCCAAGAATCTGCACATTGTGATAATTTATAAAAAGCTCAAAATTGCCTAGATATCAGTACATTAAAATTTAATTTTAGATTGAATGCAGTGGCCTGTGAGATATATATGTATTTGGAACATCCTGCCCAGAGAGTCTATTAAAGTACTTTCTACAATTATTATTTAATATTGAACATTTTATAGCAGCAGTGCCTTGAGGCCAAACAAGTCATCATTGTGTTACATACCACACAAATGTAACACAATTATAACAGCTCAAGTTATTTATGCATTGCTAGGACAGCACTGCAAGGCCCAAGAGATTTTTACAATTAAAAATGGTCCATTTTTAGGAGGAACTGGGGACATGAACATCTTGTGATTTCTAATGAAAATAAGACACTGGTCATTGTTCTCTCTCTCTCTATCTCTCTCTTTTGATCACACCTTTTCTTCCATCTTCTTTGGGAAGGAATGATCCATATAAAAATGTGGATCACGCTGAAAATTAGCAGTAAACTAAGAAAGAAAACAATTGCTTTCAATGGAATGAGGAGATTTGTTTTCAAATACAACTCCCAATCACAGAATTATTTGAGATGAGAGGAACCCCCGGGCAGGATGTGCTTGTACCTCTGGATGGTGCTTCTCACATTCACACTGTCTTAAGTCAGTCACAAAACTGCATCACCAGGTTCCAGATCCTTCAAAATCAAGGCACAAGTACCTAAATCACTTTGACTTTATTACACTGAAAGGAGAAAAGAGTAAAACATCTGAGAATCTACCATCTTCGGCTCAAGACAAACCTCTGCAGCACCTGGATGTGAGAGATGGGATCCGAATTCAGGTGAAATTGGCTGCACCTCAATCCCCAAGTCAAGCACATCCAAGTTTCTACTACCTGGACTTTGTAAACAAATGGTGGCAGCCAGAACTCCCAGTAGAGTTCCCAACATTGCCAGCTTGTTCCCAGGATGTATCAAAGGCTGGTGCACCTCATCATCACTAAAATCATTCACCTCGGGTAGAGTGAACAGCATTTTTCCCTGTACCAAAGTCCACTTCACCAGCACACCACCACAGCCACGTCACCTCCTCGCAGGAGCTCTGCTTACAGCACAGCTTACTCAGACTTTCTCCTCCCACTTTTTAGTCTAAAATCTAAGAACCAAGACAGCATGCAGGTACAATTCCCATTTGAGTCGGTGCTCCTGGCCCAAACGAGTATTGCTGAACTTGTGCCTTACTGACACCTGATCCATGCAAAGTTCCACCTCCAGAAGTCTGATGGGATGATTATAAGGAACACCACACAGTCCCCACTGCTCATGCTGGCCTTGTGTGTACCAGTCAGACCTTCTCCAATTTCAGGATAATGAGCCTGATCTCTGCCTTAGCTGTCATTCTGTTCAGCCAGAGTTTCCATGTGTAAATATTGGATGGCCCTGGATGTGGAAAAGCTGAATCTTTGAAATAAAGAATGAAGAAGAAGCAATGGCAGAAAGCAGAGAAGGTATGAAGAGGAATAAAGGATCATTAGCAATTCTCCCAATTAATTAAACAAAGCTAAGGAGGAAGAGGAACAGAGGCCTTCAGAAAGCTCCTGGCTGGGCTGGAGGCAGGGGGGTGCTATTCCCCAAGGCCTTTTGTGGGTTACCACAAAGAGAGTTCACAGATCCTCCACTCACTTACTTAAATATTTGATATGAAATTAAAGCCTTGTTCCAACTTGTATGACCACTGTCTCCCTGGCTCTCCCCTCCTCCTATTCCCAGCAGACCCCTTCATACTTCACATGCCTGTCCTCAGCCCAAGACAGGAGCACAATTAGCACGAGCCCACTGGCGCCAATTAGCAGCCAATAGTGTCTATATTGAGGCGGGGGGGCTGAGGCAGCGGGTGCGGTGTCTCCAGCCTGCCTTCACACTCAATTACATTAAGTGGAGTCTCCTGGCCGGACACTTGGGGCAGTAATTGTGTCCTCTCTGGCTGCCGGCGATCTCCTGCAGGCTCTGCCCGCGCCGCTATCGCCTCCCTGCCTTGTCCGCTTCCATCAGCGCGCTCCTCTCCGAGGGAAAGGGGCAGGGGAGAGGGCTGAGCAGGGGACAGACCCCAAAGTCTTCCTTTGAAAGTCTGAAGCTCTCGGGCCGTGTGGCTTTGACCTCCCCGGGGCTCAGCGGTGACTGTCACAGCCCCAGGAATGCTCTCCCTGGATGCAGCCCTTGGCATCACAGGGGAGCCGGAGCCTTTGTGGGAAACAGAACAGTGATATAATGTGGTTTTAGCTCAGATCCAAACTGAGCTGGTGGGTTCCCATCCCTGCTCTTGGCCAGGTGCAGGTGCTGGGACACGAGCAGGGTAATTGGCAGAGCTGACTGTACCACTGGAGCACTGCACAGCTCCACTGTAATGGTCTGACTTTACAGGTATGTGAAAAACCAAAATTCCATCAGTTTTGATACAAAACTAAAATTTAAAAAGTTTTAGATGTATTCCCGGTAAATTAAAATTCCTTTCTTAAATGTTTTAGCTTTCGTACACAGTTTCATAACACATTGCTCCCAGTGCTGCAACAGGACGCACTTTGATGGAATACTCTGCTTTCATTTTATTTTTAAACTCGTGAAGGACAACTGCTACTTAGCACCAACATAAATATTTGTCCTTCTTGTGTAGATTCAAGTGTCTTCCTGTTTTTAACAGGCCAGGCTGACTCTGAATAGGAATAATTCCTACTTTAACACCTATTTTAACATGAGTTGAATGATGCTCTGGAGCTGCTGATCTCCTCTTACTGCCTACAGCAGAGCTGCGGTGTAGGATCATGAGAAAGGTGGACCAAAATGAGATTAATCACACCCTTCATGGGACATTGTGTGGCACAATTATTCCAAGTTCTCCTGAGATGCAGTTTTAAAACAACAGACGTAGGAAACACATAAGAACTTTCAAATGTGATATCTGATACTAAAGAAAGGGAAGAAGCAATCTTCCAAAGTAAACTTTTTCATAGAATTTAAAGCAATATCAGCACGTGGAAAGTGGTCAATAATAAAATCAGTTCTTGGGATAGGTTAATAACACCCTCAGCACCCCCAGTCTGTGAGCAGGACCTCTTAGTGCTTCGATAATAACTCTGTTGCAGAGAAAGGATAAAAGAATAAAGGGTGGCAGTGAGAATGGATCATAAAAAGATACAAACCCATGGTTTTATTGCTGAAGGGCAATATGAAGGGCTACAGATTCCTGCAAAAATCTCATACATCAGCTGTTGGCTTCTATCTATAAGTCCCAGGTGAGAGCTGCTGCCTCAGCTGGGCACTTGGTAGTTGATGTTCATAGTTTGTACAACACATAAAATGATTCTCATTCGCTTTATGTCAAGACTGAGGATTTTCCTGGAGATGCTGACACAAAGGAATACTCCAAGAGTAAGATTAAAAATATTATATGCCAGAAATACTTTCTCCCCCTCTTTTCCCTTAACTTCTCTAGACCCAAGACTCCTCTTAGAGACAATGTCCTATCCTTCATCACTTCAGGCTTCTCAAGCTGTTCTGTGAAGAGGATGTGTCGGGTTAAGCACTCTCCACCTGCTGATGCTTTTTTCCATATTCCTTTAGCTCTTTTTCTTCTGGTCCATTTCCCAAGTGCTTTCAGTATCTCTCATCTCAGGACACTTCCACCTATTTCTCCATTTCTCCCCTGCTCCAGCCAGATATCCTCATTTTCTCTCTTTTGCCATGTGTTCTACTTTCTCTTTCCCTTCTTTAGTTCTTTCCCTTCTTCAATTATCTCTTTCCTTCCTATTCCTCCCTGCTTCATCTTCATTCCTATTTCCCAATTCTTTCACTTCTGTCTTCCACCTCTTGTACTTGCCTATTGTTCAGGAGTGGGTTGTGAAGATTCCTGGCTCTTTGTTGTGCTCAGGAAACATTTACTGACATCGGAAACATCCTCATTAGCTCTGGACAGGTGGGAACCATCTTCGTTTCCTGCAGGCACCATCTCCTGTCTGCTCCCTAAGCCTCAGTGACAGCTGCCCAGCTCTGACGTGGAGACATCTTCTCCTCTCCACCAGTTACTGGGGCCCAGCTCAAACCCCCCAGGTGCTGAGGAGGAAGAGGTTGATGGGCAAAGATGACCCCAATTAAATTCAGTTAAAACCCTTTCCTCTCCTTTGGACTTTGCAGAGATTGGAAGGTCAGGCTCAAGGGCTAAACATTACCAAGCTCTCCTGGCTGACTCTTGCAGAAGGACAGAAGTCGAGCAATTAACAGTGTGAGAAACAAACAAAAGTAGAGAAACGACGACAGAATCAAATTTCTGCCCTCAAAGAAGTAGTAGAAAATGTCCAATTTTAACCTTGATCTCACGGAAGTGTTGATAACAGATCAATGAAAACGATCTGCTGCAGATCAGGATCTGGTTCTGTTGTTCTTTATCATGTGCTAAGTAGGAACACTGCAAGGAAGTCAGCTCATTTCAGCAGTTTAAAGGGACACCAGGATCAGGCAGGTTAGCTCTTTGCAAGGCACTTTTTGTTCCATAGTGCATGTGTTCCCTGTGTGCTCCCTGCCAAGGCATTGGGAAGTATGTGCTAAGACTCACCGAGCTGTTATTTCTTAAGACAATTACAATTCACTATAGAAAATCTAATTCCAAAAGAAATTCTTTCCATTCAAGAGCTACTCACAAGTCCTTGGTATCAGATTTGCCCAATGCCATCTCCAGCCTCATCTGCAGCATCCCTGGAGGTAACCTGGGATACAATTCACCGCTGAAGGGCACACATGTAAGGCAGCTGATTCATCCCATGGGTATTTCTTTCAGAAAGAAGTCACATCTAGGATCAAAGGATTTACTGATCTGGAGATGTTCCTGAAACAGAGCCTGCTTCAAAATCTGTCTGGGCAAAATGTGTTTTTGCTGGTTTCACCAGATTTGGGATCACACCTATGGGAAGATGGCACAATTAAATCCCCACCATGCCCTGCCCTTTCAGTCCTTACATAAGTACAGCAGCACTATTCCATATTGAAAAATGACTTCAGTCCCCCTCATCAAGCTGTTGCTGTCCCCCTTCTGTGAAGCAGGGCAGCAGCTTCCCTTTCGAAGCAGGACTCGCAGGAAAGGTTACCTTTATCCTAAATGCACTGCAAGGATATCTCCGACACATCTTGTCAGCACTTAAACATCCATGACAGGCTTCCCGCAACATTTTCCAGGTGAGCACCCTGGCTCCTTCTCCCGTGTCACCCTCTCATCATTCAGCACTCAGACACGGCGGGAGCAGCCTGTTGACATGGTTTCTCTCACTTTTCCTGGCCCCTGCAGCTGACCTCCTGTCTCCCCAGCTAGATCAACTCCAGGAGACTGTACTTAGGGCTGGGTCACTGCATGGTGTTAAAAGCCTTTCTCTTCTTCTCTCAGCAACCAAAGCTGGAAGGTGGCAAGTGGGAGAGAAAACACTTCAAGTTGATTTTCCTTCAGGAGATGTTTCCTGTCAGATGGGAAAGGCTCCCAGGCAAGGGTCTTGAAGGGTTTGCAGAATGGCATATTCACACTTATGGAGATTTAACAACTAGACCAGATTTTCTTCCCTCTCTTGGCTAGAGCCAAAGCAAGAAAAAATGATCATATGTGGAAAGTTCCCATGTCAGGGAACTTTTTTTTACTGCTGCTTATGAAAACTCAAGAAAACACCTTTGAAGGGAGACAAATTAAGTTCCAGGAGGTTCTGGCAAAGGGAAATTTTCTGTTTGCCACGCGAGTAGAAAACACCACCAGTTTGAAGGGGTTGCAGATTTGATTTTGCCACATAAAACATTCCAAGTTTGTGTCCAAGTTGAGCTTAATAATCACCCACTGAATTCCTGAGAATCTGACAAAACACACAATGCAAACCACACAGTCCCATTTATGTCTGTGCCAAACTGGTAAGATAGACATAAATGTAATGTTTCGCTTTATGCTTTCCTAAAGGTGTTCTCCAAGGCAGATTCTAGTCTTGTTTCCTTTATCTCAGCAAGACCAACACCTTTCTATTGAACTATTTATGAAATAGATACAATAGCACCAATCAGGAGGGGGTCACCTGAAGAGAACAAGCCTTGCTCCCTTGCGGAGAACGAAGACTCAACCTTTCTCCTGCAGTTTCCATCTTGGTTGAATGGCACTGTAAGATGACTAATCTGCCCATCATAAAATCATAGGACTGTGCTTCAAACAGTAAAGAACTGATCAGAGTGAGTCAAATTTCAGTCGAGAGATCATTGTTCTACATTTTCTCAGAGAATCCTCCTCTTTCAAACCCAATCCAATGGAGCAGCACACAGAGCACACTGTGGAACTGATCCTCCCCTGCATCACCAGCTCCCTGGGCTCAAATTCAAGCCAGGATGTTGGAGTATTCTTCCACAAAAGATTGACTGAAAATACCTTCACAGTCTGGAGCAATTTAAGATCTGGATTCTGCCAAGGAGCATATCTATATTTTTTTTCTTCCATCACATCATTTTTCCCCTGGCCACTGCAGGTAGAGGCATTTCCCTTCATAAAGTGGATCAGTAGCTGATCCTCATGTGAGCTGAAATTCAGAGCTCTGCCAAGCTATACCACAATTTCTGATCACATAAGCCCCTACCAGGACTCAAGGCCAAGGAACTTCTGCACTCGCAGTGTTCTGACAGCCACCTCCAACCATGTTGCTTGTTCTCCATGCAAAACGCTGGCTTGTAACCATGGAAAGAATCTGCACTAGCAGTGGACTCCCCCTTCCTAGAAGGAATAATCAAACAACATTTCTATGGAAGCCATCTCCTTAAATGTGGCTTCCCCCCTGCCCAGAACGTGGTTGGGACACTTCCTCCTGCCCATGATCTCAGAGCTTCAGAGCACGAGCCATAAAGTGTATTGGCAAGCGAGCAAGGCTGCAAACACAGGAGTGTGTGAGCATCCAGCCTGTCAGATCCTTAGTGGCTTGGCATAAACAGGGAAGGTAAGAAATCCCATCCTTTCAGCAGTCAGACAGATTTCTCAAGTGGCTTTTTTAAATAGGTCATGTGCCCCATTCAGCAGCTCCAGCTGATGCTTCCAAAAGAAACCCATTAACAGACTCCCCTATGTGTTCCTTATTGTTTGCACAGCTTTAATGGCCCCATCTGGCATCGTCTTAAAGCCTCCTGGTCAGAAGCAGAGACAGCTTCTGGTTACAGCAGCACGAGAAGTTGTACTTTGCAGCCTCCCCTTTCTCTACTCACAAGATCTAACTTTGAGAATAAGAACATGTTTGGAACAAGGCAAGGGTGGGACCACCTGCAACCTGAGTGACACCACAGGGGAGAACTTCAGTTCTTTTCCTCCTCCCTCACCCTATGGCAGTACCTGCACACCTCCTCGTCCTTTGTGGTACCTACCAGAGTGTGGTACCGCTAAGAGACTCCTTCCATGCAAACAGAAGAGGGAACCAAAGCGTATCTCCAGTGATGAGCCATTAAAGCTGAGGCTCCTGGTACGCCAGGCCCACACTGGCTGAGCAGGCTCCTGTACAAAGCTATTACAACACAGGCTGCCTCTCAGAAAAGCCTGAACATCTGTGTGTCACCTGCTTTATTTTGCTGCCAAAGGCTGCTCAGGTGTGATGCAATGATTCTTCCAGGACAGAGGTGTTTGGGTTACTCTGGGCAGCTCCCAGCCAGTTCAGGCACCAATGCAGTAAAGACTAGCAGGACAGGCTGCAGCGCACCTGAGAGCAGCAGAGTCCCTGAGTGGCACCTGCTGGTTTGCTCTGGCCACCAGCTATGACTGACTGATGGCTGGTTTCATCTGACTGCACGGACAGTCTGACCCGGGACACGTCTCTCCACTTGGGAGGTCTCAGGATGGCTCCAGGCTTCCAGATAAACACAGTTTATCAATAACAGATGCTGTTTGGATGCTCTTCAGAAGGCCTTATCCTCTCCAGGCTTGGCTTAGCTTCTGCTGTTATGGGAGATCAGCACACCTTTTTGAGGTAAGCCTCAGCCTAGCCAAGCATTTAAAAGCACATATGCCCTATTGTCCATGTGCACGAATTCCCTTGGAAAGCCTTATCCTACAGGCAGCTTCTGGAGCCAGACTCCCTGCACGAAGAGGTTTCCAGCGTGCTTCTGGGTGGTGCAGCCAGACGAGCAGGGTTAGCACAGGAGCAAGAGCCAAGGCAGGAAGCTGACAGTTTGTTCTCTGCCCTCTCCCCTTTCTTCTCAAACACAGTGTTGCTGAGAGCCAGCTGAAAGGCCAGAGACAGTCTGCAGTCGGCTGGTCTTTACTAAACAAAAGTTTACTTTCATCCACTGTGCCGCAGCCGCTGGAGTCACTTCCTCCTTCCTCCAGCCTTTCTTCGAGGCGAGAAAACAGTCGGCTCTTTCAGCACGTTAAGAAAGCCATTACAATCAATTTAGGCAGTGCACAGACAGACTCCGTGTCTACTGTATTCTGTTACCACGGGCCGGGGGAGCGGGGGGAGCGCACCCACTGCCCGGCTCCCCTCGCACTCTGCTCCGTAATGGAAAGGATGCCGGCGCCGGCAGCTATTGGGATCTCGCTAACAAATGAAGCTGTCATCAAACACCTCTGGGGGGAAGCGCTGGGCAGCGGGGGGTGCGTTCTTGTGCTGGAGCTGCCTGCACCGCGCTGGCCGTGCGGCTAATTGCTCAGCATGGAGAGCACATACTTAAAGCGCTATCGGCCTCGTCAATAATGGGGTATTAGGTGCCTCCTGGTTGGCGTGGCATTGATCTGTTCCAGCTTTCCCCTGTTGTTGTTGTGTTGGGGTTTAAGGGTTTTTTCTTTTCCTTTGTAAGTGTTTTCTGAGCCTGTGTTTAGCGTGAGTGCTGCTTAAGTGCTAATTGTTACACCACAGATTGATTGGCGACAAGATGGCTTGCCAAGTTTCTTCTCCCATCTCCCCGGGTGGGGTGTGGAGGAAGGACAGAGGGTGGGGGCTGAGAAGTGGGGAGAGAGGGAATCCTTTTGCACTCACTGACTTCCTTTCCCACTGTCTCTCTGAGCTGGAAACTTTTGGCCTTTCCCAGCTTCTCCTGCCAATTTCCATTCCTGTTTTGATGCTCTCTTCCCTGCTACAGAAACTGTACATCTTCCGATCCTGGGAAGGTCCCTGTTACAGTGTCCTTTGGCCTAGATGACTTGGTGGGTAAGACGAGTGCTGCAATGACAGAAGAGGGTTATGCCTTTTTCTTTAAGAAAAAAAACAAACAAAACCACAAAAACTCAAAAGGGTTCCATGCCTCCAGATACTCCCTTTCTCCATCACGTTCATGCTTCCAAAAACCTGTAGTGCTGAGGCCAATGGTGAGAGAACTGCATAATAAATGACACAGCAATGCCATGACTCTCCAGAATTCTGAAGCATTGGCAGGTGCCGTAGGAAGGATTTGAAACCCTCCCAGACAATCTGGACAAAAGCTCTGAAACATAGATACTGGCTTCAAGACCTGCATTGTCCTGGCTAACATGAAACATTAGGAGTGTTCCACATAAGGTTAAAGAAGGTGAAACTTAAAACACATTTTCTTCCAAGAGGTTCAACTGTTGCTCAGCTGAAGGAGGTCATTAGCCAAGATTTTTTATGATTTCAACTTATTTTCCATGGAATCACAGAATATTCTGAGCTGGAAGGGACCCACATGGATCATCCAGTCCATCTCCAACATACACTGTATGGAGAACTGCCATTTGTTGTGATTCCTCACACACAGCAAACAACTTAAAATAATCATTTTGATTGCTACCAGTGTCACTGGTCATGCCACTGGGAAAGTGACTTCATAACATTAACAGAGAAGCAAGTTGGGAATTGAAAAAGCTGACAGTGGAAAGTATTACTTGAACTTTGCTTTTGCCACTTACATGAAACTTTGAATGTAAAGCTCTGCTCTCCTGATACATCAATTTGTGGTGACTGAACTAACTGTAATTGGATTTTCTCATAGTATATAAAAGTTCTAACAGAAGACACAGCCTTAAACTTTGTTTTCTGATTAACATTCACACTAATAACTCTTATGTACTTGAACATGACCAAGAAGCAAAGGCAAGCCACAGACCATTGAATCGCAATTTGCTTTTCAATTCAAGCAAGTGTGCACAGGCATTTTTTCTCACTGATCCCTCAGATCTGTTAAAAATACTGAGGTCTGGCAGTTCCCGAGCCCTGGGAAGGTTGTAAGAAACAGCTTTAACATTACCAGCAGCAGCTTGTTGGTGACCATTCACTTCCCTCAGGAGTTTGAGGACATCCAGGACTTCACCCACCCTTCTAGGAAAAGCAAAGCACACCAGAAAGCAGTGAAGGCATAGCAGAGGGAGAAAAAATGTCCTTTACATTACCCCCAACAGCAAGTGTAACTCCTCTACCTCTGGCTGCACAATGAGCAGCACAACAAAATCAAGCAAGGAACATTCTTAAAAAAATCAACTGACTGGATGTCAGAATCACGGTAGAGGAGAATGAGAAATGCAGGAAAACAAGCAACTGAGGAAGCAGGAAAATGAGACCTCCTGAGCTCATATCAGGTAGGGTGCTTTGTATCCTATTCCTCGTGGATGATATGACAAAGTTAACATAGTGATGTTGGTAAGGAAAATATATATAAGTGTAATAGTAATTACCTAATTCTAGTCTGATTTTCAAAGATACCAAGAACCTGAGGTTCTGCCTTTCTGTGGACTTTCAGTATCTTTGAAAATAGGTCAAAAAATACATTGAACAGAAATCTAAGAGAACTTTGAATTGGCAGAAGTTGGTCAGAGGGAAGGGATGAGGATGAGAACCTTCTCAACGAGGTTTTCTGTACTTAACTCTCAGTTACAGTAGCAAATCTGACCTCATTTGGTTACTAAACCCAGGGAAAAATTCCATTCCCATTTGTAAACAGTTAACTTGTACTCCCAAAAAGCATTTGCTCAGAGCTTCGGCCACAGTCAGCGACATCATGATGGAAGAGACCAGTATGTACAGCAGATAAATGAGAGTTTAATCTCACACACACACAGAAAAAATAGAGAAAAAACACCCAAACACCCACACTGAGAAGAAAAGACAGCCATGCTAACAGAGCACATACATGGAAAACTGTTTTCTGAGCTACTCTTGTCCAAAAACCACAGAACAAATTGCTGAGGCTTTTCCCCACTGCACAAAGTGCCTTTTAGCATCCCAGGTTTTCTCCTGAGGGACAGAAGGAAAAGGGAAAGACAACTGGCGTCGAGCTGCACATTGTCTGAGATGCTGTCAAGAACATCATAAGGAAAGAGCTGTGTCTGAGGTCATCGGATTAGAGGAGAAACAAGGAACGGAGCAGGGGCTGGGGATGGAAAGGGAAGGGGGAGGAACAGTGACCTGGGTGACCTCTGCTGCACTAACTTGATATAACAAATAGTTCTGAAAAACCAAATACTGTTAACCCTTTTAAACTGGGTCATTCCCTGCTGTGGATGGCTCATGGAGCAGAATCCTTAACTCCTTCCTCCCCACACGCTAACCAACACCTATGCTTGGCACTGCATTAGGTCACAGGACATTTGTAGCTCTCACTATTGGCAAAATGAAATAAAAAATAATCTCTCTCCACCCAAATGAAAATGTTTCATGGATTTCAACTCCAAATTTAACCAACTTTTTCAAGGCAAAGCACAGTCTCTGCAAACATAAATGTGATCCCTTCTCCCACAGAAAAACTCACTCTTGGATGAGAAGGTCAGTGTTTCTCTCTGCTGATATCTTCATTCCCTCAGACAAAGGGACATTCTTAAGATCTTTGATAATATCCAGTGAAAAATCTGTCCTTATGAGGGAAGGCAAAGGCAGTGACTCTCCCAACCTGCTTTGGACTTTGTGGAGCAACAAGTACAACCTGATGGGGAAAAAAATCTTCAAGACTTTACAGGGCCCCAGTCACAGAGACCTCCCTGCAACCCCAGATCCTGGTTTTGACCCACTCCTGACTGCTGTCTAATGGCAAACTGCAGCAAACCTCTCAGCTCTGCAAAACTGGGCTCCAGACCCTGGAGGAAATTATTAGCTTGTGTGTGATTTCTAGAACATTTTTACTTCTGCTCACAACTCCAAATGCCTGAATAAATTGTGAGGTATCTTGGTCTTTCTGGTTCTATTCCTAACCACAAATTAAAATGGAAAAAATTATCCAGAAATTTCAGAACCCTACAAACCAAGTTTAAATTTCACTCTGGTTTCAAACCTGGATTTCAAAAAGGAACACAGATTATCCATTATTATTTTTTTATTCCTTATGAAAACGCTTAGTTTTCTCCTTCTGAGATAACCACTTTTTTACACATCCAGCACCATAGCTATGTGCAGTTTTCCACTTGGATGAGTGACATGAACGTCCAATTTTGAGACCCCAGAAGCAAAGCCAGCCCACCTCTGTTCCATCATTCCACGCAGAGGTCACACAGCCTCCTCTGGCCACAGCCACTGTGGAAGGGCCACTCCAGCAGGGAGGGCTGGCAGGATGCTCCAGTGCTGGCTCTTGGAAACCCTAATGGGAAAAGATGGCTGGACGCGATTAAGGATGGAGCAGGATTCTGAACTGCTCTCCCCCTCTCCTTTGAGCTTGGATCATACAACCTCCAAAGCTCCCTTCCAACTTGTAATATTCCACAGTTCTGTAGGAAGCTAAGGACTGCGTTGCAGAGCAATATGTTGGCCTGTATCAAGTCTATTTTCCTAGGACTAGTCCAGAAAAATGTGATATTATTGATAAGCTCTATATGGCACCATACTTAATAGAAGAGATAGAAATTGCTCCTGGAAAAAGACCCAAAACCTCCTTGACCATTTCAGCACACGAATGCATGAAGATCTTAAGATTCTCCTGTGGCACTGAGGAATATTTTTACTGCCTGCATATTTATACCCCAGTTCTCAAAGCCAGGGAAAGGATTTCTCCTTCAAGTCTCTGTGCAGACAGAAGAGGGAGGCAAATAGGCTTCTCCAGAGCATTTGGAGCTGGAGCACAGCATGTGTGATTTGTGTCCTAATCTTATCAATGCAGGTAAGAAACCTCAGAGCTTGTTAGTGAATACACCCCATCAGTCCCAAACATCAGCAGATTCCTTCCAGAAAAAGCACCTCTAGTTTAATTACAGATGAAATAGCGTGGTTGATGAGAAGCAGAAGTCTGTGAGTAGGCCAGCAGATTGCAATCAAGAAAAATGACCTTCAGCCTTCCCTGCTTTATTTGTTGCTCATCAACAAATGATGGGAGGCCTTCGGTGACTTTTGAAAAGCTCTTTCTCTGTGTCCATGAGAGAGACTGGGCAAACCATGTCAGAAGCTGGGAATAACTCAAGGGTAGCTTTGTCTCCAGGCTCTGGCATTCTCAGCTGCTCTGCTCAGCCTGACAAAGAAGCTGGCAGAGGAAGAGATTTTAAGGGACCAGACAGGAAACACTCATACTACAGAACTGAATTTAAAAAGGGTTTCACTGACCTTAGATTTAGGATTTTGTCTACAGAGACTAAACCCACTACAAGAAAACTGTGGGCATAGTTCTTCCTCTTTCAAAACTTAGAAAAAAGTTTCCAGATCTAGGATTCCATTTTCCTGACTTTAGTAGGGTTATGAGGAAGTCTGCCTAGTTTTTTCCACTTCATATTGGTGGCAACATCTAAGATGAAAATCCACTCCATGTCCCATCTCTTCATTTCAGTAGAGGAGGATTAAATTCCTCCAAACCCACCAGCAGTGTTCTGGAACAGTTTGTTGTCTGCCCAGCATACCCAGGCACACAGGCAGGGCACAGGGTGGCAGTGCCAAGAGTAACAAATGACAGAAGGACTAAACTGGGGGTGACAATATTGTGCCCTAACAAGTGTTCCTTTACAAAGCTGAATACCAGTGGTGTGAGACTAACCAAGAGCCAAAGCTTCCTTTGCTTCTGTTTGCATACCAATCTTGTCCATGATGGTCATCAACACCAAGAGCTTTTCTCTTCCCTCCAAACCAAAATAATGAGCTGCAACATAGGGTGCACACCCCATCCAGAGAACACTGGCAGGATAAGCACTACTGAGGAATGGCCATTGCAAATAAATGGGACATCAATCAGTTGGTAAAAATAATAACTGACTTTAAAAAGGTGATGTTATTGCATAACTAATGGGCTCGACAGGTGCTTTATAAAATTGCCCATGTCTTTTATGTGTAGTGTCTTACATGTACTTCAGAGTCCCCTACTCACATGGTCCAAAGTGCCACTGCTGGAGTGTGCAGCCATACCTCACACAGAAACAGTGAACCTACACAGAAATCAAGTTTAATAGAGATTTGTGTTAGGCTGCAGATTAATCATGCTGAGAAGGCAAGTCTAACATTAAAGAGGAGACTTTAAACTGAGTCCAGCAACTCCGGAGTCTAGAGCAAGGAAAAGATTAAAGTACAGCAAAAGTTGGTCACTCAGCAGTGACCATTCCATCTATCTGCATGGTCATAATTGTGCAGTATCCCCAGCACCATGGATGATTCCCATAAATTTGGCAGCAGAAAGCTGTGACCATTTCTGAGCACGGAGCAGAAGAGCACATGGCATTGCAGTCTCACGCTGGTATCTACAGCAAGCACAGCAGCAAATCTCACTGCGCTCCAGAGCTGTTTCTTTCTGCTTCTCTCCCCTTCATCCTCATCCCAGTGTTTCCACCAAGGAAAGTCTCCTAAACCCAGCACGCGAGGAGATCTGCTTGGCCCTGCCTCTCTAAATAAAGGAGAAACTTCTCAGCTGCCTATTGCTGACTGAGGGGGCAGGGAGGCTCTGCAGCAGCCCGATGAGAATTTACAGGTCGCCGGCTCCCTTTCCCTGCTGTCAAGCAGGGGGCAAACCCTTAATGGGGCGGAACTGGGAGCTCGGGGCTGGCTCCCGGCTCAGCCCCTAATGAGGCTCGTTAGGGCCGGGCGGGGACGGCACGGAGCGGGAGCGGGGACAGGGGCACACAATGGCTCCTGAGGGACCGGCGGCCGCGGCACTGGGGCTCAGGGGAGGGGGCACAACCACCTCCTCCTCCTCTGCCTGCTCCTTGCCTCTTAAAATCCCATTACCTTCCTTTTATTTCACAGTAGAGACTGGTGGGAGGGAAAGGAGGGGGAGATGTCCGGGAGGAGCTGCCTCTGTCTAGTGCCTTCTGTCAGCAGAGGTCGGGCCCATAAGATCAATTTTTTTTCTGTGGATGTGATTTTCTTGTCTCCCTCTCTCTCTTTTTTTTTTTAAAACAAGAATACGGGCGCCAGGCTTACAAGAGGTCCTCAAGAACTGTCAATCAGGGGCATGAAATATTCAGAGAGCTTAATCTTCTTAGGAGATCTGTAGAGACCCCCTCATGGGGTCTGAATGCTCTTCATGAACCTGCAAAGAATGGGTGAGGGGAGGGAGGAAAATAAACACAGCTGAAAAGAATGAAAAGAGAGACATCCTTAGACAGACACCCTCATACCTCAGTGAGGGGCATATTGTAAGAATTTAAACAGAATAGAAAAGACCTTTTAAGCCCCAATTAGCAAAACAGTCTCCTTTCTGACTAGGAACCTGGAAAACCACCTTTGGGTACTCTTCATCATGGCTATTTCTTCCTTTTTTGGCTCAACAGGTAGCCCAGTTCATTGGCATTCCCAGCTCGGCCATGACCTAGTTGTTGACCTTCTACAACTTCCTGCTTCTCCACAGACTTTGACTTTCGTGTGGTCTGGCCAGTGTACAAGAACTCCATCGATCTGCTTACTTAAAGGTCAGGAACAGGTCCACTGGCCTGGTGGGTAGTCTGCAAGCTGCATCAATTTCCATTGAGATCCTGGAAATTAGATGTGGATTTCTTAAGGTATTAGCACAGCTGAAACTAAGACAGTCTTGAGATACTTAATTACTTTGGGCTCACAGCAAGTACCTCCATTAAAGGAACACTGTCTCAAAAAACATACTGAGAGATGTGACTCATCTATGTGAGCAATAAGAGCCCTTACAGAGGGATCGAAGATAGATGCACATCATTACATTTTAAAGTGAAAACTTGGCTATCTGTTTTTCAAAGACAAGCCAGGGACAGGCTGTTTCCTGTTTAAAAGTTGTAGTGAGTTGTCTGAAAGAGACTCCTCCGCATTTCTCTAACTCTTTATATCTCTAACTATACATCTTAAGGAAATTCTATGTGAAGAATGAATGCTGTAAATAAAATAACTTGTATCAAGTTATCACCCTCACCAAGTCAATTATGTCTCTAAACTTAATGTCCCATGTCTGCTGTTTGAAGGACCATGTCCAGCGTCTGTGAAAGCCCCTGCAGTCCTCAACAGAGAATCACGTTCAGCATCTCAGTCCAGCCCTTAAGAAACGAATTATTAAAATGAGCAGACAGAGAACCCCCCTGTATTTATCCCTTCCATTAGCATCTGAAATTCAGAATATAATTCCACTGCTGCTGCAAATTCTATGACAGAGGAAAATTTCAAATCACACTGGGAGGATGATCCAGCAGTTAAAGACACTAGTTCTGAATTGAAGCCTTATGGGTTTGCACATAAATGTCTTGTTAACCATTGGGCCTTACTTAAGTCAAGAAAAACAAGTAGTTTTCATCCTCTAGCTGGTTCAGTGAATCCTGGTTTGGGCAACAACTCTACAGCAATGTGAGACCTGAGCATCTGGCATTTACCAGTCCTCCCTGCCCCACTGCCCCGTGTAATCCGGGCCAGAAAGGAGCAAGGAAAGGCAGTTTTCCCATCACGAGATGTATCCATTTCCTGCTATATACTGGGATGAGTAAGAGAAGGATTGTTACTTTCCCCCCACCCAGCCCTCAGGGGAAACACTGTTCGCGTAGCAGTTTGTGCTCCTGCCTCTTACACGAGCTGTGGTGAAGGACTGTGCTCGGAGAGTTTTACACCTGGAGGGCACAGCGGGGTTGGGAATGTTTGCTCATTCCTTGAGGGACAACAGCTACAGCTCTGCAGAGAGAACCAAGTGGAGAAAGAAGAGAAAATCCAGTAACCAGCCATTGAAACTTAGAAAGGGAGAGCTTATCCTGTAGCATTTAGGAAGAGAAGGTGCCAGTGCAGGTTGAGAGAGGGGGCAGTACAAGAGCAAAGACAAGGTATGTTTTTTTCAGGCAGTGGTAACAAATTAAAAAAAAAAAAAAAAAAGAGAGAAAGCTGCGTTCTCCCTCCTCCTCTTCTCCTGCACCTGGGGTCATGCTGTGACCTTTTAGAAGACGGGATGTAAAAGTGACCTTTGTCAGAGTGTGACAGAACGTCCAGCCAGGCTTTCTGTGAGCAGACGTGGGAGGCCCACAGGCAGTGCTCCTTCCCCGGGCAGAGGTCCTGACCCGCAGCAG
The DNA here is from genome assembly GCA_013396875.1 of Vireo altiloquus. Classification (NCBI taxonomy): domain Eukaryota; kingdom Metazoa; phylum Chordata; class Aves; order Passeriformes; family Vireonidae; genus Vireo; species Vireo altiloquus. Next base: position 18,830 of record VZRF01009686.1, read on the forward strand.
CGCGCTCAGGGAGCTGTCAGGGCAGGCTCCCTGTCCCCAGCTCCTCGGCTTTAGGAGAGGGATACAGCCTAGCACACAAAGAGCCTGCTCTTCAAACTTTATCATCCTCCCTGGAACAACTGAGGTACTGCTTGGGAGCTCTGAGACAGTGCTTCTCTCTTTCTCCCTCTGTCCTCTCTCCGAGTCCCAAAACAATCTTATGAAAAGGCCACAACCCTTAGATGCTTGAGTTGCCCTCAAGAAGTCACAGGCATGCTGAAGTCCTTTCAAAGGCAAGAGAAAGGGGAATTCTTTGCTGCTTTACTGCCACCACTTTATAAAACCAAACCACCCAGCACACGTAACTGATGTGTTGAAGAGGCTCAGGAATGGTTTGGTGGACACTCTTCTCTGGCTCCTCTCTGCGCTCCAGGGCTGTGTGCATATTCCTAAATACTCTATGTCCATACATTTTCCTGCAATCAATTGCACAGATGTGGGAGAACAAATGAAGCTACCAAGAAATAATCCAGCCCTGGGACAGACCCCAGTGAGTTGTAAACAGGTCAGTCCCACGCAGCAGAGCAGGGAAACCCTGGAGAAAACCCAGCAGGAATTGTGTGACACCGGCTCACACCACACACACGTGTCCTGCTGCCACTCACAGGGACAGGCACTTCCCCACTCTGCCCCTAAGCCCTGCTTTGGCTAATTTACAGCAGATCCTCTGGATAAACACATCTCTGTTGGACACGCAGTTCAGGTGCTGGCTGCTCCAGCTGGGAATCCCTCATGTCCTTGCTATGTCCTGGAGGCATGAGAGGGCACAGGAAGCAGGGCAATCTCCAGCCTCCATCTCCTGCTGCCCCGCGACCCCTGGGCTGCCACTGCTGACCCTGCTAGGGTTGTCAGGGGTTGACTAATTTGGACACGTTGAGGCAATTGCTGTCATCAGCTTCCTGCTTTGTGGATCAGGGAGGTTTTTGCTGTAGGCGGGAGTCAATTATTTGGCAATCTCAGGATGATCGGAAGAGACTATTAGTGTTTGACATTTTAAAGGGAAATGGAAAACAGCCCACCTCTCCCTTTCTGCCAGCTAAACCAACCACTTCATATTAGACTTTACATGGCTCCTTCCTCAAACAAATTGGCTCAACAACTGCTGCTCGTCTCCAATGTCAATGGGCCACCTCACAAAAGGATGCTTGACCATGGCTCCGAACCTGCTTTCACAGGAAGTGGAATCTGGGCTGCAGTGGAGCCTCTGGAAGTCCCAGCAAAAAGTCCCTCATGGAAGACATAAACCAGCAGGCTGAGAAGGGATCACAAGTATGGAAGTATCCACCAATTAGCTGAAACAAAAAAATGGAGCTACATGCTGTGCATTCAACATCCTGACCTGACAACACATGGACAAAACTTGTTTGAAGCTTAAAAATCTTATCACAGAGAAAGATCAGGCCTAAGTGGGAGGATGGAAAATATAAGAGCTGTTTAGCAAGCCCATGCAATTCATGAGAACAAACTCTATTTCAGACACTCTTCCAAAACTCCATTCTATGCTTCCATATGGGATGAGATTCCACTTCTCCCCAGGATTTCTCTCCAGGGATTTATGCAAAAAGAATACTTATCTTGGAAGTGTAGAGTAGATAGCAAGACAGGCCCATTGGTAGTGTAAGCAGCAGAGTCATAAACCAGCAGCCCTGGTTCCAACTGTGTTTAGAAACCAGTCCTTGAGAAAGAAGGGAACAAAACAGGGCTCATGTTTCAGAACTAGCAGCAATAGAAGTGATGTCTCCTGACTTACAGAACAAGCTTTCCAGCTTGAATATCTCTCTCCTGTCTGCCTTAACTGCAGAATATGTAATATTACTGTTTAGCAGGCAAGTGTAGAAATCCCATCTGGAATCCAACCCTCACTGTACCTCCCACTGCACAAATATACAGAAGCATTTTGATTTTTCCCTGTTTTAATATGGTAACTTAGGGTTTGAACGGCAGAATTTTTTATTTCCAAAGGCTTAGATAGATTGACGCCAGGGAATTCCTTTAGAAAATCATCAGGTATCAACAGCCTTCTTCCACGGTAGCTGAAGGACTGAGTTGGAAGGGAAGGCCACACTTCCCTGTAAGGACTGACACAGGAAAGCCACTCTCCAAAGCTCACACACAGCAGTTCAGCAAGCAAACGCCTGCCTCGACTCCTGCTTCCTAACAGGGAGAGAGGAACACAACTCTACTGTTCCCCCACTGCTACAAATGCAAACAGGGATCCTCAATAAAGGATTTTGTGCTCTAGAAGAATAACCCATGATGGAGCCTAACGAGGGGCTGTTGGTGAGGGCTGCTCCCTCCTCCCCTTGCCTTTATTACCACCAGTATCCAGTTGGCCCAGGTTCCCCCGGGACTGGCCAGGGTTTGTCTGTGTGCAGACAGCTCTGATGTGGCAGCAGGGCAGACTCTAAGCGCTGGTGTGATTTAATAAACAGACACTTAAGGCAGTTTACGCTGGAGTCAGCCCACTTCGATGGCCTTCTCTGCTAATTTAACACTGGCTGCAGCCCCCGAGCTGGCGTCTCCCTGCTCATTAGGGAGCAGGGGTGTGTGTGCCTGTGTGTGGGGGAGGAATTCTCGTTTCACATTGGTGCTCCAGAGATTTTATTATACTGGGCAGCTCATTTCAGTCACTACATTGCAGAGGATTTTTAAGGAGAAAGGGGGAGGCAGGGCATGCTAGTTAGGATCCTTCCCTGTTGTTATTTTCATTAATTTTCCTCTTTTTTTGTTTTGGTTGGGGGGGATGTGACAAAAAGGGACAATAATTGCCATTTGCCGCAGACTTTGAGGAGTCCTCCTCAGCCATTACAGATTAAATTGCATTCTGTACAAGTGTCCATCAGGCCCCAGCTCCAGACTCCGGGCTGGTTAGAGGGCAGCTGATTCAGCTGCAAGAACATTTTGCTCCACTTCTGATCTGTCCTAATTATAAAAGGGATGCTCTTGCCTTTAACCCCAGGAGTTCTCTCTTCCCTATTAGGATGGAACAGCCCTCAGCCAGCTCTTGCACTGCTTTAACTGAGTCACCTGGACTGCCAGCAGCAGAGAATAATCTACACAGATCTCTGCTGCCTGATTGTCTCTCTCCCCATTTTTATCTCTCAGACCCACAGAAACAAAGCCTTTCAGATTCCAAATGGAGAATAGTAAAACCAGGACAGGTTTACTTGCAGAAGCCATTCAATCAGGTTTTAGATTTTGTAAAATCAAATCTAAAACTAAAGAAAATACCCACCCTTTTAGTCCAAAGCACGAATAGGTTGAATACACATGGCTGAGGTAGTTTTAAGGTAGTGAGCATCAGTACTCCTAGGACTATAGTGAGAGGCAGGGTCTATAATATTTTTGGAGAAGGCACACATGGAGTCTATTATGGTTCTGGCAGCAGAGACAGAAGTCTCAAGGCCAGCTTGTTAACAGCTGCCTTAGGAAGAGCTACACAGCTGTTCTGACAGCACTGCACTGGAGGTACAGAATGCACACCTGGACTGCACCCAAAAAGCAGTGCATTGTCCTCTTCCCTTCAAATAAAGAATTGTTCCACTTGAAACCTCTTACAATGCCATCTTTCCACATCTTTGGTCACAACAAGGTGCAACAGGACTAAAAACAAAGCAGAAAAACAATGTGAGCCTGATATAGTTCCTTTCAAGCCTGATTTTGATGCAGCTCTGACTTCAGCTGGGATACATCAGATAAGAATCTACCTTTGTTTGATTTTGGCTCCTGCAGCACAGACTCCCCTCATTCCCTCCTAATAGCAAGCTCCTGCCTTTTCTCTCTCACAACTAATTCCCATCCCTTCCATAGCCCCTTTCCTAAGAGAGGAGCAGGGTTGGGATTCATGCTTCTTGAAAACTGGCTGGGGGCCCAAGCTGCCCAGGAATGCCATGAGCACTTGTGGCCTCACAGCACCACTGATGCCTTAAATGGCTCCCTAGAAACAGAGACTAGACAGGAATAAAGGAAAAAAGGTGGTGTTTTATTTGAAAGGCCTTCAGGTGCACACTTTGGGCTCCAGAGGCTCCTGCCTCAGTGCATCCCAAAATGGACAATGACAGCTCCCGAGTTCTTCCCACTTTGATATCAGCATCAATTGCCCAAGCAGAAGCCAGGCAAGGATGGAATTTGCCCAAGCTTGCCCCCCTCTCCCCAAGATGAAGGTTTACAGTTCTTGTTCTGGGTGTCCTTGGAGAGCAAGTTAGAGAGGTTTTGTTATGTCTATCTTAGCATAAGAGAACAGCACTTAACAAGCTACAGAAAACTTCAGAGCTACACTAGCAGTACAAGATTTGAAAAATATAAAAGTTAAAAGCTAAGGCATCACAATCAGCACAAGTGTGTCCCTTATCACCCACACTATTTTGGTTTCGTTTTGTTTTCAGTGAGTTTACATTCTGCTGAATATTTCTTAGAACCAACAGCCCTTTAAACATTGGCTGCACATTTAGAACACATTAGTGGAAAATGTAAAAGAAGGAAAAAAACTTTATAAGATATCCGTGAAGAAGAGCAGCACAGTGTGTGTCTTCTCCAGCTAGGACTGGACAGCTCCCTCACGCCAGGCTCTCATCCTCAAAGCCTGATGGCACAGGGAGCCTTTTAATGCCCTTCTGACACAGACCAGAATCAGCTGTTACCAAACCCATGAACCAAGCCTATGAAAACAGTCAGGGACATTGTGCAGAAGGCTTGCAGCAAACAATCTGGAGAAACCTTCCTTATAAAAGAATTTCTCCTTATTTATCTTCAGAGTTAGAGAGCGACTGATGTCCTGAAGCAACAAGTCTGTCATTCTTGCCAGAGATCTTACCTGGTAAAGCAATTCCTTTGCTGTCCTTGTCCCTGTGGTATTTTAATTAATGCCTACCTTTTAGATTTCAGTGATCCTTGTGGGTGCCGTCCAGCTCAGGACATTCTTCAATGCTAATTCTACCTTTTAAACTCCTTTTCAGGGAGAAATTGCTAATACACATTCTCTGCATCATTTGCTCTGTGAAGATCATATTTATTCCTTTTGGACTTACCTATCTTCTTACACAGCACCACAGAGGTGCTGGTGAGAACTGGACATGTATTTTAGTTTGAAATCCCCTGTCCAGCCCTTTAACACAGGATGAGCCATCTTCATCTTCTTAAAATCACAGCTCTGAAAAACCCAGAAATTTGCTGTGTCAGTGGAAAGAGTAAGAACAGTTGTAGCAATGTAAAATTAGTTCAAAAGAGGTGTCACACTGCAGTAAATAACAATGTCAAATGATCACATATGTAAGTAAAATATTCACAGCAGTATCAACTTGATAAGTGAATGAAGCTGTAGGGATCAAACACAGGATGAAGGATCAAACAAACAAGGAGCTGCATTTCACTGAGTCAGCCGACCTTCTGCAACCGTTCATGTGCGTTTTTAGCTCACCCTAATTCTGAAAAATGACAAGTTAAAATCAATAATTACTCAATGAGTAAATGCTTGATTGCTTATTTATCTTCATTATTATTACTTTACATATTGCTGCTAGTGCCAGAGGCTGGAAAAAGAAGAGACCGAGGAAAGTACATCATAGTAGGTGTGTGAGACGTGGTTGTTTAAGGAATCTATGAGGTCAAAGAAATCCTAAACAAAACCAACAGCAGGAATGTAACTGACCGTGAAAATCATAATCTAAAATCTAATTAGAACAGGTGAGGCTGGCACCAGGAAAGGAATAACACCAGCAAAAGTGAATTACACTACAGAGTTACCCAAGAACCTCTGCCACTGACCATAACCACTTGTACTACAGGCTGTGCCAACCCCGGAGAAAAAGAGGGTCCCCCAGAGGGAGAGACCAGAAATAAGTGTGAAATCCTCCAGCTCAGTAAGTATTAAAAAACACCTCAAAACTCAAACGTAATTTATTCTCTTCAGCACTGCCATCATTTCCACTCATGAACTCAAAGCCTGGTGCAAGGTAAACAACTTCTCTTCAGTTTGCACTGCAAGCATGCAGGTAAATCCCTGTCCTGGGTGCAAAGAGACTTGGGTTTGAGGGAAGGAAAGCAAGGCCAAGCTTTCAGCCATTTTGTGCAGCCGTTTCCAATGCCCTCGGACGAGCTGATCGTCTCAGTGTCTCAAGGTCCCCGGAGACTGTAATCTTATGTGTTCAGAGAGGCTTTAGTTCATGCAAGGTCAGAGTAATTGTGCATGATTAATGGTTTATCTCTTCCTGAAAGCCTTACACAAAGGCTCCAAACCAAGTTAGCCGTAATTCCATACTCCTTACAGTCCGCTTAAAGGGGCAGCATCCTATTTCCCGTTGGTGGGGCCAAGCAGGTTGACTTTATCTATCAGAATTGGAAGTGAGCCATGTGGCCTTTGAAAGAAGTTCCTCTCCCCCATTCAGCTCCCAAAGAAACATGAATACACTGACAAAAAAAAAAAAAAAAAAAAAAAAAAAAAAAAAAAAAAAAAAAAAAAAANAAAGGAGAAAAAAAGAAAGAAAAAAGTCTAAATTCAGTCTAAACCACCCTAAAGTCTGAAAAGACTTCTCTGTAACAGTCCCCAAACCTTTTTCTGTGAGATTCTTTGGTTTCCTACAGAAGTGCTCCTTATGACATTGCCAGAGCAGGGCACATTAGAATCACCTTAGAATCTCATTTTTATTCTGCAGCCTTATTTTGTTACCAAAAGGATCATTTTTAATCAATTACAGCTATGTGACCATGGGCAGCCAAATAAGCTGATTAAATTATTATTTGCAGATAGAGCTCAAAGATAATTCCCACGGGATAGCTGCAAATTTAGCCCGTTTTTGTTTCCCAAAGCATTAAAGCACCCAATTGCCCTGAATTGTGCCTTTTGTGCCTTTTCCTGGAGCTTTGAGCTGCCTGTTTTCAGACTATGGAGCATTTGTGATCTGCTCCTTCAGCTCCTTGCCACACAGGTGACACACAGGGTGTAACTGGGCACCTAAGTCATCTGCTGTTGTCTCTGCCCTCTGAGTGGATGTGCAAAGCTCTTTACCCACAAGAACAGTGAAGAACTTTGTTCACATACCAAATCCTCCTTGCTCTCTAAGATGTTCAGATCAAACACCCCATTCTCAGTGGTTTTACGTGAATCAAAATCCATGCATGTCGAGTTTGTTCCCTAACAGCAAACGACAGCGATCACAAACATGGATGAATACAAACAGCAGCTGGCAGCTCAAATATACTTTTGTCTTTTGTAAACGCAGTTCCCACCAGCAAAAGTTTTGATTTATCTGGGAATTTGAAATGTTATGTCAGAGGGAGGAGAAGGCATCCAGTGTGGTTAGAAACTGCCACACAGCAATAACCCAGAACTCATGGAAAATGAGCCAGGGAGGCTCTGGAAAGGCAACACTGACAGTCAAAGGCTGCTCACCCCACTCTGCCAGTGTGTCAGGAACACATTTATTTCACAAAGTGGAGGAGCTGAACTGCATCATCAGCTGCCTTGAACACCTTCCTACCTAGCAGGAATGGACTGGCTGAACACTGCAACCAGAAGATAACTTGGATGAAAGAAAATCATGACCTCAAATGTTTAGCTGTCAGGGGAAAGGTAAGATTGGACACTGGACTGCAAAACAGGAGATGACAGCAAGCTGGAGAGATATGTCTCTTGGAAAGACTTCCCATGGGAAGCAGTGTAGAGTAAAGCTGGAATTTTCTGGACAGACCACACCAAGAGTACAGTGGCAAACTGACAGGAGGGAAATGGAATACCTCTAATCTTAATTAACTCCAAAAAAATGAACACTAGCATGGAAATAGCAACGTACAAGGCTAAATACCAAGGAAGAG
>VZRF01009687.1:0-98235 GCA_013396875.1 Vireo altiloquus
CATTCGCGAAGCCTAGCCATGATTTATCAGGAAACCAAACAGGAAGTGCTTTGCCTACTTACTTTTCCCTATTCGTCCCTCTGTGATGCATCCATACAGACCTGTATCCGTGACAGATCATCATGTTTTGACACTCAGCAAATATTCCAAGTATGGTCTCCATATATTCCATTTTGCCCTGGGCAGGCACTGGCAGCCAATGCATCACCCCAGTGGCTCTTTCCCAAACTGTTCCAATAATGCCTTACAGGAAAGGAGTCAGGTTGGCTTCCAGGAAATTATTAAGTCTTGGCAACAGCTTAATAGTGTTTAGACAGCCTGAATCTTATCTCTGTCAGTGCTTTCTAGGAGATGATACTTTATTCTTGCTGTGGTTGCACCAATCCCTGAAGGATATACTCAAAAGCCAATCATTATGGGCCTCCCAAAAAACTCCATTGCCTACGCCTTGCAATGGCCACAAGGGGGTTCAGAGGCATTATTCCCACTCTCCTTCCACAATGATGTCACAGTAAATATGTCCCCATGTGCAGATCCTTCTCCCTAACCAACTCAGAGCATTGTCAAGTTGCAGCTTTATTGGAAGGCATCCCACAATCCTTTGGGGATCCAGCCTTGTTTCTAGAAATCTTGCAACTATGATGTCACACGTCTCTGGAGGAATCGCTTATCAAGGAGGATGGGAAGCTGAAAGATTTCTAAAAATCATGAAATCATTTTGGGTTCTGAGAAACCTGGAGATAGGAGTAGAACATGAGTTAATGGGACCACAAGCACAAAAAAATGATGACTTTTTCACAGTAAATGAGAAGTGATGACAACAAGCAAATCTGGGGGTTAGGTTTTCTTCACCTCCTGTTCCTATCAGCCAGTAGAACATCAGATATAAGTAATTCTCAACATATTTCTCACCACCTTTTGCCTTCCAGACAATGAATCACATCTTTGGGATCCTTTCCCAAAACATACACAGTTCTGGGGTTAAAATCTCCCAGTGTGACCCCTGAGAGCTACTTTGAGGGCTCAGCTTCTCCCTCAAGGGTTCCTGAATCCGTAAGCTTGCTGCTTAATTGAAAAGTAATGAAGATATCCATGCTTAGCATTTCCCCCAAGACTGTTGACTGCTACAGTCAGGCTTTTTCCTAGACATGTAAAGAATGTTTAAAAGTGTTCCTGTCCCTTGGGTGTTGCCCAACTAATGCAGCTTTGTTTACTGGCTGTCCAGCAAATAACTCTGTCAGTCATTGGTGGTTGCAGAATCTAAAGACACAGCTAGTACTTGACTATAAAAGAACCTATTTATCCATTCTCCCTTCAGACCAGCAGGAAAAGATTTAAGTTTAACATATGAGCTGAAAAAATATCACATTTTATACAATCGCATAAAAGAGAGCAATTAACACAGCTCATTACTAGTTTTTGACAGGGCTTATTATGTCAGCAGCCAAATCAATGTGAGGATTATAACATTTTGGAGTAAAAGATGCCAAAACCTGTCTGGACAGATTTGAAGGGCAATGCACTACAACATAACATACAAAACAAACAAAAAAAAAAAATTAGCTCCCTCTAAGAAGCTGCAAGATTAAAACAAAATAAATTACATGATAGGTCTTAGAAGCATCACCTCCAGAGCTTAAGTTCAGCCAGACATCTTTGTGTTTCTCTGCGCCTCTTACCCTGAACTTTCTCCTTCTTTCAACTCTTAAAATAAGTTATGAAGAGAGATCATCTTTTTACTGAAAGCAAAAAGCAGTGGGAGATTGACATTTCTGTTCTCATTTTCCCCAACTATGGTAAGACTTAGGCCCACTTTTGGGTAAATGTGTTTGTCACATCACCTGTCCAAGAAAATCGGCAGCAGTAGCACTCTTTCAATAAAAATGTTGCCTCCATACACTGAAATTCACTACAAGTTGGTTTTAAGTAGATTGCCTTCTTGCTGTTTCCTTTCACTGACTTGTCAGGAAATAGTCCATGAGAAAAGAAAGTCATGAAAAAAAGAAAAATATATAGACTTCCACCAAATCGCTTTTCCCTACTAGCTGCTGAATATTCTCAGGATCACAATTAGTAATAAATTATCTGAGGCATTTTCCTTTCATCCATGCAAACTCTGTCTTTACCCATCAAAGTCACAGGATTTCATTAGCCAAAAAATATCATTGCATTGATGAGTCTGTGGTAAACTCTGTTCTTTATTGAAAGGGTGAGACTGGCTTTTCTCAGTGTGGAAAGAGATACTCTGTATTCTCTGCATGTTTAAGGGTGATTAAAAGTGGATAAAAAATGATATCAAACCAATTTTATCACGGTAGAAAAGAGTATCACATGGATGAATAAGTAAGTCTCACAAGATACATACGGTGAGAGAAAACCATGAACTGCAAAAAAGCTGGGATTGTTCAGCCTTAGGAGGATAAACTGGATGTGGGACCTAACAGTCATAAATACAGTAAAATTCTGCTGCAAGCAGGAAAGGGAAAGTTTGTTTTCCATATTCACAGTGGGTAAGTCAAGAGGGAATATCTATAAATTGTGGGGAGAGGAAAAAAAGTTTAGATATGGAAAACCTTTCTAACAGGAAGGATGATGAAGGTCTCTAACCTGTAGAAGGACCACCTGGATAGGCTGTGAAGCTTCCAGAAAGGGACACCTTTAAACTCTAACTGAAAAATCCATTGGGAATGACAGAAGGCTTGCCGGGCCTGCTTGGGGCAGAGGAATGCACAAGACTGCTTCCAATGGTCCCTCCAGACCTGATTTTTCTACAGTTTTTGAGGTCAATTCAGGAATGTATCAAGGGCAGAAACCAGGGCAGCAAAGTGGAGAAAACCTCTACCTTTTTTAGTGATGGAATCTGCAGGTGAATTTGTGTCCCACTACTATTTCTTTTTGTGTAGAGGAATGACGCTATGAATTAAGTCCAGCAAGGCCTGACAACATTAATACTTGATTCAAGTTGTGAGAACAAGCCATTCAAACTTGGATGCCAAATGCTCCCCCTAATTTATTTCAAATATTCTATTGGAAGCTGTATAGATACTTAACAAAAAAAAAGTTTTGCTGACAACCTATGAAGAAAAAGAGAAGTTGGGAATGGGTACACACTGGGATGATTGGATATACCCTAGGACACAGACAGCTACATGGAACACCATTTTTGAGAGACATACAGCCATTTATGGCTTTTTTCTTTCAGCCACCACACAAGCTCAGGTGGACACATATTTTCTGGGCTGTAAATAGCTCAGTGGAAGGACTGTCTCTAACTATCTCTAGCCTTGCACTTGTATAGCACCTAGAGCAACACTGCCAAAATATAATTAACTTTTCCATGATAATTTGTTATAGAAATGAGAAATATCAAACAACATGGAAGCAAGTATTTAAGGGAAACCTATTGACTGCCAGAAGCAATAATTTGATAGTACACATGTCTAATGCTCTGTGCATTTAATTACATTCAATAGTCAATGTCTCATGAGGCAAATCACTGGTAAAAGAAGTTTGGAGACCTGTATAAAGTCCTGTTTTAGAGCTGAGAAAAGTCAGGCAACAAAAAAATATCTTCTCTGCAGGAAATGTTTGTTAAAATCTCTTTGAGGAGATGGAATGGCCCATTTTATGAAGCTTCCAGTTCAAGGCTCAGAAGAGAAGCAAATTTTTAAAATGCTAAGTAGGCAGAGTTTTCCATTTGACTGTTTGGTTCAAGAAAGTTCAGAGGTTGCTCTTGGGACACACCATGCTGAGGTTTTCATGGAAACCATGATAAATGTGTTTTCCAATGTACTGACCTGGATGTTAGCATATTTTTTTGCTGAACATTATGGGGTACTTCGCCTGCTACTTAATTGATTTTCCAGTAAAGCTTAGACTCCTTTCTGATTCCAATAGAAACCTGCAAACCATTTTCTTTATTACCACCATCCAGCAGCAGGGGAGGGTGTGGGCTGGGGTGAGGCAGGAAGGAGCAGATAATGAAAATCCAGCAGCATTGCAGAGTACCAGTTTAGTAGCTCCAACAATAACCTGTTGAATTCTTTATGTACGTGTGCACACAGTCATATATTCACTTAAACAAGGATCTCTGCAAAGCCCTAAAGGTCTTTGAAAGCACAATAATATTTAAGCAACTGGATGTGCCCCCAGCACTTTTTTCAAGGAGTCTTGGAATGAGGCCTGGCAAAATCTTGCAGCTGGTAGTTTTTTTGGTGTGTTCTATGTATGATAGCTTTTCCCCTTCACCCTTTAAGCTTCAGAACAATTTTTTTTTTTCAATATTCAGAACCCTCCTGCACAAATCTATTTTTTTATTCCTCACATGTTTTACTCTAGATTGAATTCAAACTATCCTAAGAGCAAGGAAAAAAAAAACCAAAATAAAAATCAAGGAACCTTGATAAATATATTTGCTTTTGATATATAGGTAAGATGTAATTTGAAAAGAGATCTCAGAGCACACAGTAGAGGAAATTAGTGTGTAGATAGAAAACTACTACAGGGGTACCGGGCAAAAAATCAAGGCACCTTCTCAATTAAATTAACCTAATTAATTCTCAGGCTGCCCCACCACTGCTAACTGATGCTCTTTTCCAGAATAGTCCAAATTAAAACGGTCCCCATAACATAAGTGTAAAAGTCCCAAATAATTTTGACTCCTTTTCCCTCTGTAATAATTTACTTTGAAATCATGCTCCTCTTCCAAGAGATCACAATGTAGATGGAGAAAAAACAAGCTCATCACCAGCAGTAATGTGCGGAGAAGACAGGAAGAACACACCAAGGGCATCAGTGTCTCTCTGGGTTTTCCAGAGCCCCATTTCTAAAAAGGTTCATCATATTCCAGCAGCGATGGCTTTGACTGCTTTAATTCAGCAGTATGTGTCATGTGGCTAAGGCCACCTTGTCATTGATACACTTGACTGGCAGGCATGGATCTTCCCTGTCAAAATATCCAAGTGTTTAAGTAATGACTAGTGCCACTTGAGTGGAAAAAAACTAGGCGAGCTGTCAATACAATGGGTGTCAGAAGCACATTGTTACTCATCCTAATCACAGTAATTGTACACAGGGACAGGCAGGGAAGAAAAGGAAATGAATGCCTATCTGCTGCCAACAATGCAACTTCATTTAACCTTAACAGACCAGGCATTGATATCATTTCTTCCTGGCACTCTCTGCGATCCTGATGTCAAAACAGCTTCTCATTTGCAATGTATGACAATTTCCTCACATCTGAAAAGACACTGCTCCAAGTCAATAGACTATAAATTGCACTTGGAAATGGGATCATCTTAACTAAAGCCTGCCTGCTTTCCCCAGGAGGCCCAGGCCCACTCCCCCCTCCTTTTAATAATTTGTATGTTTAGGTGTTCAGTCAATTTACTTTACACTTGTAATGTCTTATAGCCAAGACCATCAATCAGATTTGGTGTGACAAAAATATCCTGCTGCGATATTACAGGTTATTAAAGGGATGATGGGAGAAGGCTGCATGCATTTACTGGGCCCCTTTATTCTCATCTCAGGAAGCCTGTCACAGACCTAAACTGGTGATTCATCTTCTCTTCACTATCAACAGGTAGCAGCCAAGAGTGGACTTGGATGAGCTGCTTTCACTACTCTTTCCTCCACACCCTCTGTCCTCCTCTATCTGCCTCCCATCCCTACATCCAGTTTTCCCCTCTCTTGGGAGAATACATGGCCATGGGGAATGCTGCTGTGAAGATTCACAGCTTCCAAAAAGGCCAAAATAGTTCCAGTGTCTATTGAAGGGATTTCAGCAAGGGGCCCATCACAGTCTGGAGCACTGTATTTTTTCAAGGAGCCAAATCCACCTTGCAAACATTTTGTAAAAGGCTCTAAAACAAATGGTGATGAAATGCTACCATTCAGATAGTCTTTAAAAGATTTTTAAAGAAAAAACAAGCTAGATTATATACAATATTATTATTTTCATTAAAATATATAGTAATTATACTTATTAGGCCTCAGAGTATTTTCTCTGAGCTTTACAGCCTAGGGCAAAGCAGGGAGAAGCCAACGGGTAACATTTCACTCCCTAATTTCCCAGGCTACTAACTGTCTGCACACAGGGTGTCTATTTATGACACGGCACATCACCACCACATGTCAATCCCAAACCTGGAAAAGAAAGGGGCGAAATAAAGTAATAAGCACAAAGCACAATGTGAGGCCTACATGGTACCCTGGGATTTCTAGAAGTGACAGCCTGGGTCAGCAAGGGTCTGAAAGGATGCCAGCATACAGACACCAAAGAGGGGTATGGGATCTCTCTTCCTGTGTTTAGTTCAGTGGGAGAGGGTGTCACCCTGACTGCTTGTGATAGTCTAGTAGCCTTAACGTTTTAAGCCAAGGGTCTTATTCCTATATTGCAAGATTTCCTGCCTTCCTTTGGAATAGAGATGATACCACATGGCTCAGTACCTAGGAAACACCAGACAATTCTGTTCTCAAGAGACAGGAGCCCACGAATAACCATCACACAATGAAATGAATGTAAGAAAATGATGGTGCGTATTTTACATCATTTCACATAACTTCACCATGATTAACCTGTTCAGTCCCAGATGGTTGTTTTCATACACTCTTTACTCAGACTCCTCTGCATTGTCCTTTTAAGAAATGACCTTGAGGAGGACATTTTCTACCCCCCTGCCCTCCAGTCCTGTGTGTAGGTTCAAAATCTATTAGTCAGCCTGCCCTGAAAGGCAGTTTCCAATAGTAAAAGGCAAGGAAATATTTCTCCTGGGCTTGCAGAGCTTGAAGGTCTTTTACATGGTATAATACAGAGTAGGATGATGATCAACCATTAGACAGAAAAGTTAACATCTTCAATGAGATGAAACAATCAGTCCCAGAGAGACCACTCAACAAGTAATGCATGAATGCGCAAATTACATCTAAAGTTTTGTGCAGAATGAGCAAGGAAGGGAAGACTGAGAAAAAGCATCAGTTACTGGAAAGACTCAGGACTCTGCTGATAGCATAGGAAAGGAGGTGGTAGGACACTCTTAGCTTCAAGAAGGTGTGTCAGTCACAGAATATGAGCCACATCCTGTGAAGTGCCCTCACAGGCAGAGGATCCCTTGCTCGTCTTCCACAAGTTGTCAGGCAGAGGCTGTGCAGGACAGGGACTCTCCAACCCAAAAGTTCTTCCCGGCTTTTTGTATGTTACTGGTGACTGATGTCAGAAAGGCTTTATTTCTCAGAGGGGAAAAATGTATGAGCAAGACAGGCAACAAGGAGAGAAAAGTGTGTCTGGAGCTTAAAAGTGACAGGGCCGTGGCCTCGTGCTCTGACCTGGATGTGTTGGTGCTGCGGCTGCCTGAAGCGAGCCCCTCCTGCAGTGAGCAGCCAGCGTGCCACAGCCCATGAGCCAGTGCTGATGTGTCCCAGCCACATTGTCATGACCCGGGGTGCCCGGGAAAAGCTGCGAGAAAATCCACAGAGAGATTAGGAAAGGTGAATATATCACAAACAGAGGCAGGACTGCTAAAAGACAGCCTCCCATGCCAGCCCAAGTCACACTTGGCCAGCAGTGCTCTTCAGAGGCATCTGCCAACTGGTATCTTTTCCCTTGTGAACTGCTGAAGCATTCGGGTGGATATGTGGTGAGAAGGCCTTGCAGCAGGGAGACTTCCTCCATCTTTCCTCCCTGGCTGGAAAAGCCACCTGCTAATTCACCAGTGCTTTCACAATATGCAAATTTTTCTCTTCTGTATTCATATCATCATCATTACCCAAAAACATTGTTTGTTTTTGCATTTTTAAGAATGCAATTTTAAGCATGGTTGGGTTTCGCTTGCTGTTTATTAAGAGAAAAGGTCACAGCAATTTTGCTTTGCAAGCCACTAAAGGAGAATGTTCATGAGTCTCCATTCCTCAGTGCAAATTAATACAGCCCAGAAACAACCTCGGGCTACTTTTCCTTAGCACCTTTCCTTAGTGTTTTCTGTAATCTAGGCAGCCCCACAAGAGGGGTGCAGGGCAACAGCTTTATCTGCGAGGCTGAGGTGAAGGCGGATGAATCTGGTGAATGGGGTTTTTTTTTGAGCAATGACAAATTTAAAAGGGGCAACACAGCATTCCCCAAATTACAGGCAATTTCCCTAATTTACTATTATCTAGTGTTGCAGAATTTTGACAGCAAGGGCCAGGGTGTGAGTTACTGCAGGGCATGTTGTAAGATGTTGTGATCTTTGCACAGCCAGCCCATTTTTTTATACTGAACTTTGAACATGCTGTAGAGTCTACGCCTGTGGAGAGATGGCCCAGGAAACAGCTAGAATATTAAGTACCCAGTTATATGTCTCCCAAAGGAGGCTGCTGCTAATATTATACATTACAACAACATTGCCTGAATGGTTTATTAATGGTAGCAAAACAGAGTGAATACGACATACAATGATAATAACAATAAATGTTATTTATACGGTGCCTATCCGTGACAATGCTCTAGAGGCCTCACAAAAATACACTTAAAATGCTGGCATTGCAGTATTAAAATGTGTCCAAGGCTTCAGCAAATAAAATGGATTTGGTGTTTAAAATGTGCTTTACTTATACGCAATGCCCTTAGCAGCAAATTTACATTTTAGATGAACAGATAAAGACTTCCAAAAACCACATGTCATTGTCATTGCCCAAGAATTTGGAAGTCAGCTTAAGCTGTTACAAAAAGATTTTGAGCCCCAATTATCTGTAGGTTCCTTTTAGGACTCATAGGAGATTACATGGAATGAGATGGTCCTGAGGCAACCAGTTTTGTTGGTCTGTGAGTGCATGCAATTATAACTGTAATGCAAATATATATGAACTTGGTTTTTAAATGCAGCTAGAGTGTGAGGCAGCCAAGATAAACCAAAACGTTCCTGGAGTCTCTGATCTTCCTTTTACGTTGCTGGATAAACAGTGCCACATATTTGACACTCCTTTACTTCCTGAGCATTTCCAGCCTTTCTCAGAGCTTATCATGTCTGTTGGGATTCACCTCCTTGGGCAGCCTGTGTGGATGAGGTGGTGCTGGACCAGGTAGTGTCTGTCTCCTGGCCTCTGAGCCCAGCCTGGCTTTCCATGAGGGATTGGATCTGCTATCTCATACCTTCACCATACTAGTTCTCTTTCCAGTGTCCCAAGCCTCTCCTCAACACCCTGGCTCTAACCTCATGCACATAAAACACAGCACATTCTCAAGTATCAAAATCAGTTTAGAGGAGCAGTAAGCACCAAACTGCACAGCCAGCAATTTTCAGGGCTCTCCTGCCCTTCAGGATTACAGGGAGGTCCTTTCAGTACTTATGGCTTCACAAGCTACCAGCAAAGAATGATGGCTAGAGCTGCCATAAAGCTCTGCAGACCAGCCTGGGGGAAGAGCTGAGCAGGAGGGGACAGAGACTAAATTAATACATTTATTAATAGTTGGCAGTGATACCTGGGTTACCTGTGAAAGTCAGACCTGACTCTTCATTCTTAAATGCTGTGTCTGATCAAAAAGCCAAAATCACATTCCACCACTGCACCTGGTATGCAGCTACAGAGCCATCTTCTAATTCCTTGTTTTGCAAATTGTCTCAAAGCCCAGATGTATCTGGCCACACTTGAAAGGTTTATCAGGAGGTAATAACACTTTGACCAACGCCCTCTTTATCTGCTACAACCCTTTCCATATGCACTTCTGACAGCATCACATCATAACTAAAAGGAGCATAAGCTCATCCTTCTGCCTGAAGACTTCTCTCATTGAATATTCTGAAGTAGGAACCAAAACATCCCTTGTTCCCTCACCTCCCACATCCAGTAAATTCAAAATGGAAAACCCTGAATATGTAAGGAGTGCATGTGGCACAACACAGAGGGTTTTTGATGTGCTCATCAAATACGATTTTACAAAAATTAATTTATATATATACATGCATGTGTGTTTGTATAGACACACATATATTTATCAACATACCAAAATAACTATTGCCATACCAGAGATACCACACTTTGATACAGATTTACTGTGCAAAAGAGGCACAACTGCAGACAAAATCCACTTCCTTGACCTTACTGTTATCATCAATAAATACAGGTTATTAGCATTTAAACATATTTAAGCGTATGCTCTTATTTTTCTGGAAGAAATAAAAATCTCACATCACTTACAGGGAAAGGGTCTTAGACTCCATAGAATGGACTCTGGCAAATGAGCACAACCTGAGGGTTAAAAAAAAAAAAAAAAAGAAATTTAAAAAATTATCAGTGAGTAAAATTCAGTGGCTTGCAAGTGGCAGTAACATTTTAAACCACAAGAAAACTTGTCCCTGAATTCTCCGCAGAATATGTATAAATAATTACAGTAAAACCATTCCTAGTTCCAGGGCTTCTCTGAGACCACACAAGGATCTTCTGCCATCCCTCTCCATGTAATAAGCACAGCCTTTTTCTTTATCTGTGAACAATGACAATTTCTCCATTATCAAAGAACCTGGGGGAGAAAAATTGTCTTGTCTTTGCATAAAACACGACTCGTTTTTATGCTTTATATAAAATAATAATGAACGTGGAAGGATCGCTAAGTTCCAAATCAATCACAGTCTTTTGATGTTATTATTAACTGCACATACTCCATTCTTGTGGTTTATGGTATCATCAGAACCCATCAATTGATTTATACCCTAGTGATCTAGTTGTCTCTATTCATTATCCCATATTTAATTAATATATGTCTCAGAAGGAGTTGTCAAAAGACAAAGTTAATTATAGCAGAAAAAAAATCTAGTTGAAATCATGTCATATTTTAGCTTAGTGACAGCTCCCACAAAAGACCATTTTAGCTGCTTCTGAATTTTTTCTGCTTGTCTGAATAAATACTATTGTATTTTCCCACCCAAGTAAGAAAAAAGACTCAACTGAACTCTACTCTTCACTAGGCACTTTACACTGCAGAAAGATTTCTTAGATAATTAATGTTTTACTAAGTATTCACAACTCTTGAGCTGTGCTGAAAAACCTGATCCTGAAGAATGAAGGATTTGGCAACAGATTATTAACCTTATTCATCAGGCTTAAATAGCACCTTTTATGAGGGGAAAGCAAGTATTATACAACCTATAGGTAAACACATCAGAATTTTTATTCTAAATTATTCCAGCTGTGTGGGCAACCTTCTTTGAGATGCTTTCACTGTGTTCAAACAAATTACTCCTTCTGGAGGAATGTTTGCAGAAACAGCACATTTTAACTTCATTTTGGAAAACATTGCTGTAAAATGAACAGTTTAGGTCTTAAGTATAAATATTCACTGTGGGAATTTGATTCAAAGCTTTACAGCCATCCAATCAGAGGTGTGAGGCTCACATACCCAAAGGAAGTTTCCTGCTTGTCTTGACTTAGGTATATTTAAACTACATCTGTCACAGCCCACTTCCAACAAAATGCTGATTTTAAGACACATCTGCAGAATTTCAGTGGATTTTTTTTTAATTGTGACTGCATTGAGAAAATCTTACCTGTTCACAGGTATAACTTAATTAAAAAAAAAAAAATACTCTTAGCAAGCTGGGGATGAGTGCTGCTGTCTATGCAGTACTTACACTTTTTACATTACACATGCAGTAGAACTCTCAAGCTGATCTTTTTAATGCTTGTTGTTTATGATTCTTCTCTCAGAGATCCGTGTTTTGCTACCAAGCTTTTACTCTAGGTCTGACAGTAAAATCTGAGAGAGATGACAAAGTTAGAAATATAAACCGTGCCAAAAAGTGACTCTTCCGTCCATTAAAAATGCCCTTATTCCATATTCTCATACCTTCCATTGCACAGAACCTTACTGTATACAGCACCTGTCTAGATTCCTTTATAGAAATCCCTTTATGGGACTGCACCAGATACTGATGTCTCTTCATCAGAAATATTCCCAAACATTTTAGATTGGGGATTGCTGTCACCCCCCCCAGATTTTTTTCACAACCAGTACTACTGCTTAAGAATCTGTGGTTATATAGATGTTATTCTTGGTCTGAAGACCACCCATCATGATCCCACAGACCACAAAGTTTTCAAAACTCTTCTGAATACTGTTTCTGATTTGGAACCTACAACATTAGTATCCACTATGGTCATACTGTACTGGAATGTATAATTGAAAAATATCTGCCTCTGTGGGCAGGAATAACAATTATCCTACCAAATCCTCATTGTCCACTGCAAGATGAACACTGCCTCATGAGTTGCCTGGATGTCAGCAGCATGTCCCAAACAGGGATACAGCAGGAGGAGGTTTTGCTCTTCTGTAGAAAACAGGACTGTTAGCAAAGACCTGACATCCCTCAAGCCCTAAAGCTGACATTTCAGAACTGAGCGGACAAAACTGGATTCCTCGGTGGGCATGTCAGTATTTGATGTCCAGATCTTGCAAAGCACGTACTCATCCTCTTTTCTGTGTGGCAGCATATTTAGCATCAGAGGCTTCTCCACATGCAAAATTGATCCCAGTTTCCAATGCTTTGCTAAATTTCCAATACCTGATCCCAGAATGCCACTGTGGGCCCCACAGAGGCTCCATCCACCTCTCTTTTGTTACAGTACCACTAAAGGCATGGTCCTGCACTTCCCCTGCCATCCACAAATCCCAAGGGATGCAATTTCTAACAGAGCTGGTCAACTTATTAAGTTATCCAAGGAAACTGAGCACCGTTATTTTGGTTAATTAACCATTTCTGAGCAAGCTTCAACTTTTTACCTATTCGTTTACCACTTTGAGCAAGCTTTAGCAAGAAGAGAAAGCATTTAAGCCTCACTCCTTATTTAAATTTTTTGAATGCACGCCATAAAATGTTTGAAATAAAGAACACAAATAAAGAACATAAGAAACAAGTACAAAACATAGATATGGATAAATATATTAATTACATAAAATATTGTTTAGATGAATTCTACTACTATATGTATTATGACTATTATAACTAATAATAAATAAAAATAATGTCTATATAACTAAAATTATATCAATACATAACAGCACAATAAATACAAACAAAGAACATTAAAAAAAAAATCAAGCTAGACTCTGAAACTATGAAAAAACCAGAGGTGTATCATGTATAAGTCATTGAAAAGGGAAATATACTTTTTGAATGCTTGCAGTGTTTGACCCCTTATGATTTCTAAAAGTGAGACTGACCACAGAGCACCACAGATTAAAACCATTCAACTTCCATAAATCTATTTATTGACTTCCATATTTCTCTCCTAATTTTTAGCTTTGTTCTATATTTTTTCTCCTTATTATGTATGCATTCACAGATTTGGGATTTTCTAATAAATTTCTTTAGACTGGATTATTGCCATTTATCTGTGAACAGAGTGATGAGCCCTTTAGATTCCATCTGAAGTGGGACAGTACAGTGACCAGAATCAGAGAGCTTCTCTGTCAGGGTGGGGAGCAAACATCTCCTAGTCAGAGGCACTTCCTACTCCAGCAGCTGTATTTAAGAATAGAATATAATTTCCTTGCCATATTATTTTCAAGTAATGGCACTCAGGCACCCTGGCACTCAGATACAGAGATCATGGATATGGGCTGAGGGAAAAAGGAAAACAAACCTGTGTAGAATGGAGGGTATCAACATTTTTCATCAATACAAGGATGCTAAAAACACGTTTGAAAAAGCTTCATCAGATCACCTGTGTGCGTTCCTGTCACAATACACCACTGTCCTCATGAATTTACAGAGGAACCTAGTAAGTAAATACCTCTTCTTGACTTGTATTGTAAAAATGGTAGGGAAAAAAAGGGTTGTGAGGTGTCTGCTTGGGAGTATATACAAACTAAATCAAAGGTATTGTTCAAAATTTACAGCAGGTCATCTCTTCTTTTTTCCTATTTCTTTTCAATATCGAATGAAGGGCTGACCAGCAAGGTCAAACTTTCCTTATTAATGAGGCATTGCTAGAGTTTTGTCTCATTAGGGCACTCAGAACTATGCATTTACTGCAATTTGCAGCACTTAATAGAGAAAGGTCAGAGCAGGTTACGTTCAATTTCCACTTGGCAGAGGGAGGAAAAATGGAAGCAATTCATTTGCACAAATTTGAATAATTCTTCTCAGTCTCCTTTTCTTTATCTATGTCTAGATAATTCCTGCATCTTAGCCCCCTCACAATCATCCCAAACCTGCCAACAGCCAGCTTTCTATGAAGGCTGTAATGGAGCTGCCAGATTCTATGAATCCAGGTGTCAAAATAAAGCCATTCAGCTCCCCCTCCTCCCTCTCTCACAACAGGGAATAGGAGCTGCCTCTAGTGAGCTCTTAAACTTATCATAAATGTATCAAGATTGCTGTGGGCCATGAAACAGCTGTAGACAATTAATCTTTCCACAATTCTTCGGCATAAGAATTGCTTTCCCTGCGAAGTAACATCTGCCATGCTGAGGTGATTATTCATGGGCAATGGGCGCCACCATAGTTTTATGCATAGAGCCATCAGTGGCAATGAAGCAAAATTTATAGTTTTCCCTGGTTCAGTAAAAATAACATTTCAGCTGCATTAAAATGTCATCCATCAGCATTGTCCCAGAGCACAGGGCTCCATCTCATCCAGAGAAATTAAAAAGTATTCATTTTAATGGTAACTTGCGAAGCTTGCAGTGACATGGCTTTTTTCCCCCCTCCCTCTCTTTTTTTTTTTTTTGTAAGCAATATCGAGGAGGAGGAGGACTGAAGGAAAAGGTTATGTGGTGCAGTGAAGCTGAGGATTAAATGTGCTACTAGGGAGTAATGATATACCAATTACTGGGCTGCTGGTTCTTATTTATTCATAACCCCTGAACGCTTAATCAAAAATCCTTGAATCAAACTGAACAACTAAAGAAGGAAAGTTATTTCACAGAGATAATGTAATTCTTCAACTTAAAAAAAAAAAAAAAAAAAAAAAGAGAGAGAGAGACAGTGCCAAATGGATATAAAGGCAAGATGTGGCACTTGCCAGAGTGGTAGGGTTAGTCTTTTAAAACATTAGCTTAAAGGAGCAGGGAAATTTCAGCCGGAAATGTAATGGTCGTAATTTACAAGCGAGTTTCTATCCGAACTCCTAAAGTAAAGCTGATT
This sequence comes from Vireo altiloquus, assembly GCA_013396875.1. Taxonomy (NCBI): domain Eukaryota; kingdom Metazoa; phylum Chordata; class Aves; order Passeriformes; family Vireonidae; genus Vireo; species Vireo altiloquus. The sequence continues at coordinate 15,120 of VZRF01009687.1, forward strand.
AATGTCTGCTTTGGCAGAGTGCTCAAGGGAGAGAAGTGTGCAAAAACTTACGGTGTAAGTTTAACACTTTTTGCTCATGTGCCAGCACATCATATTGGTCAGGTAGAAGCTTGCTCTGGAAGCCCTGAGCAGTCAAGGACTGCTCAGGAACTGAGGTGCATTCACCTGAGCAAAGATAACACATCCTGGATTTTAGACTAGTTGGATGCTTACATGGATAAAAGGCATTTTTCCTTGAAAGAGAAGTGACTGAAATGAAGAACTAACTACATCTGCACCTTTTGGAACTGGACCTGGACTATACAGGCCCCACAGCCCAAAGGCAGTGGTGAGCTGCAGTGGGTCCAATTCCCATTTCTGAGTTACTGCCACTGCTTCTGACTTATTTTAGGGTAAAAGAAACCGTGTTTAGAGTAGGATATTATGCGCAGAAAACCTTTCAAAATCTCTGAGAGCTAAATCTAAATATGTCTACATTCAAATTTTCAGCAAAATTGTGCTGACTCTAAAGCATATTAATTTAAAAATCTGCACATCAAAAGTATTTTGGAATGAGAATTAGAAAATATCTTATCTCAGCCTTTAAGGATAGACTATTCACAAAGGCATACAGGCAGTAAAATACTAGATGAAACACAGCACTGAAGGAAGAGTTTCCCCACTAGAGCAGATTTGGTTCCAGGCAGACTGAAGCACCCACATTACAAGTTTTATCTTTTTTATCTTTTTGTTTATCTCAGGGTGTCCACAGATTGATTTTACTGATCAGTTTTAGCATTGTGCCTTTAACCACTCAGTTGTTTTTTTTTTCCCATAGTGTTTCTGTGGAGACCAGCTCTCCCTGAGGGTTCAAATCCTCTGTGTTTTGTGCTTTTCCCTCTTATGATGCACCTCACTATGACATGAGTGCCCGAAACAAAAATCCAGGCTTAGACCAGGAGTCAGATCTCAAATCCTTCAAAAGGTTAAGTGATACCAAAATATATGCTGCCAAGTCTAGAACAGCTTGAGTTTCAATAAAACATCATAGCAGGTAGATGGACTTTTTTTACACTACCTGATTCTGAAAGTACAGCTTGCTGTAAGAAAAATACTTCCCTCTCTTCTCTGAGAGTCTCTAAAAATGCCAAACACACAGTAAGAGACAAATTCCCCACCTTTTGCTTTTGTCTGAGAATGCAATTAAATATGGTCTAAAACAAAAACTAAATTCCCTTAGTGAGAGGGAGAGCTGGCAGCAACTTAGTGGTGGTGAGGGACTCCAATGAAGAACAAACAGGTTTGTGATAAATTGTTACATGAAATGCTTGGGTTTAGCTCCATTCTTCTGTTTCCTGTGCAGAAGGGGGACTGACTCAAGGCCCAGGATGAGGGAGGCCTGGGCTGATCTTTAATGGATCCTACACTTTTTACTGTTTGCTGCAGAACAGAAAAAATTCAACAATGCTGTCAGACCTATCCCCAATACGGGAAACAACAAAATAATTTTGATGGTTTGCATAAATTCTTTCAATGCCACCACTGATTCATTGGAAAGGACAGGTTCAGCTCCTGGGTCCTGACTGACCTCTCTTGAATTATGAGGGACCTTGCCTGGAAGAAATATTACAGTTGGCAAGATTGGAAAACAGCAACAGTGCCTGCCAGACCCTCTCGAGACTTCAGCGATCAGCTAAAATGGCACATGCTGAAGGACACGAGACTCAAGAGCAAAGAAAATACTGAAGGGGAATTGCAAGTAACAAACCCTGCATGGATCCAGAGACAGAAGGTAACAGCTAGTGAGAAATCATACAAGAAATACTTTTGACTTAAGGAGAAAATACAGGTTGACTCATCAGTGTGGAAAGGAAAATATATCTGACCAAAGCCCCTCTCAGTTTCCACAAACAATCTGAACTTTCCTAGATTCAGTCTATCTACAGGAAAAAAGCAACAATCTTTTGTTTTTTATGCTATGGAGCTGCCTGAAGGCTTGTAGCAAACCATTTTAGTTATAAGGTAGGAAATGGGTTTTAGGAGAACTAAACATAGACTCAAGAACCTTTTAGTACTGGACCTATCTTTGCCAGCCACAAGTGGCAGACTCCCCAGGAACCTGCTTAAAACAAGGCAAAGCATTTGTTCACCTGGATATTATTCCCAGTTTCCAGCAATCAATATTTCAGGTCTCCTGAGACAGAGGCTGCCTCTTCCTCTTACTTGTAATATCCAATCCTCCTCAACAGTGTAATTGTGCTTTTGACCAATTAGCAGTTTCAAGCAGCTCTAGAGAGCTGCCCTTAACTCGGTGCTATCCCTGCTCCTTCCCAATACCACCCATCTCCAAAGAGGGGCACTAAGGTAGATGCTGGTCAGTGCTACTGGCAGCTGCCCAGACACAGGAGCATCATGTGAAGGGCTTGTGGAGAGATTGGCCTTCCTTCCTTCCCTGGCAATAACCCAGCCTGAGCTCTCCAGCTTTTCCCTGCAGCTCTCAGGGTCTTTGCCTTCCTAGGAGACCAAATGTCTTCTGCATTCAGAAGAGAGACAGAACCCTCCACATGACTACTTTGAATCTCAAGAGGTGTTCAAACATGTGAACCCTTTTATGAAAGTTAGCATTACAAATGTGATTTGGCTTTCAATTTAAAAATGTTTCAACTGAAATGGTAAGCCACAAGGCTTTTAAATTTTGGTTCTTTTTTAAGCTGTACAGTTGCCCTTCCCAAGAAATGTTAGGACAAGACAATTAACCATGCTATTGATTTTCTAAAATAGCAATCTTACTGTGACTTCATCAGGAAATCTGCTGATGCCAGGCCATAACTGCACTCCCTGGCCACACGAAGACATCCTTTCCAACTGGGAAGGTTTCTGTCACCTTGGAAATGACTGGGTTTCACTGTAGCACAGGCTGAATACTTTTAGGGATTTGTGATGAGCTCTTAACTATCATTTATTATCTGAGGTCCAGAAACCCCAGTGAAGTCTGTGCTCATAATAGATCATTATCCAACATCTCTGCACTACTGTGCTCTGACAGAGTCAAAATGTGCAGGGAAGCCCGAATCCCATAAGCTGCAGCATATCCCAGGAACCTGGATACATCCCCAGGTCCTCCAGGGAATCTGCATCCAAGTTGCTCATCCAGGGTGAAACCTGTGTCCTCCCATCCAAGTTCAATCATGCATTAGATTTAACTCATCAGACTCCACAAGAAAGTACAACTGTTCTTCCTTTAGGATGGGCAAATGCACATTAGTTATGAGCAGTAATTAGGAGCAGTGTGTCAGCACCAGCAAGAGGAGTTTCCCACAGGCAGAGAAGAATGGGGAAACCCTGGCAGATAAGTGCTCTGTTAGCCACTGAGCAGGTGAGGTGATGAGGGGATTACGGATGGCCTGCCTAAAATCATGCAAGACTAAAACCAGCCTGGGAACTGTACTTGCAGTCACATTCATCCATCAAGCACTCCTTCATACCCCTCTTCCTTTTTTGGAACATGTCAAGGGGCACCACTGTCCAGCAATTTCTCAGCACCAACCACTGCACACACTGAAAGAGGTGATTTAAGAAGAGCTAAAGGTTTTCTGTTAATTTAGCAAACCACCATTGTTTTCTGTCCTACCAAAGTCACTGCAAGGAGAAAACCTGCAGTGAGAAGGAAGAACATGTTTCTGAAGCATCAACTCTCAGCCAAGAGCAACCATTCATTCACTTTCTAGCAATAACAAAAAACATGAGGTGTTCATATTTGGAGCCAAGGAAAGAGCAAATTGAGTCTTCTCGTATTCTTTCCATGGAGCTAAATACCTTTTTCTACATGTATATATAGTATATAAGTTATAGTAAATAACAATAACTTTACTTCATTAGTGTTAAAGACTGTATGTTAAATGTTGTGGGTCTTTTAAAATAGGACACACTGGAGAAGAAAATAAAGGGTTTCCTCATCAAACACATTAAACCCTATCTCTATCTGATTTTAAAAAATTGTGAAGTACAAATTATCCAGAGCTTAGCACTCAGTGTCTCTTCCTTGGCCTATAAAGTCAACAGTTATGGTGTTAAAGTTTAATCAATCCCATAAAATGTTACTCAGAAAGTGACCCTGGTGTTATGGCTGAAGTACATCTCCTACATTAAAAAGCACTTTCTTGGAAGCCAGAGCAGTGTTATTGAAACAGAGAGCTAATAGGTATCTAGATGAGGTTATGAAAGGGAGGAGAAAGTAAAGGAGAGCCCTGGGAAAGGCAGCTGAAGGAGGAAAGTAAGAGGAGAGGGAGGAGAAAATCCTTTTTTTCCCAGTGGTTCTCCACAAAGCTAAATGTAAATACATGAATGTTCAGGTTGAAGTATAAGAAGCTGTTTTGACAGTTGTTCAAAAGCAGAGACCTTCATGAATTTCATATTAAAGCCCGATGCAATTTTCACAGTCAACACAGGAAGATTACAGCAAACAAGAGCAGCGGTAACATCACTGTAGACAGATGACAGGGCATGGCTGATTCCTCCGAAGTATAGGCTTTGGGGTACTGTTAAGATGAAGTTAATTAAATTATAACTTCATCAGAACATTATATTTTCTGGCAAAAAAATAAAGCCAAAAGATCAGTAATTATTGTCTGTGAACATCCTTTTTGACCATTATCATCCTGACTATTGATTCACTTCCTAACATCCAGCTGAATTCCATTGCAGCATGCAGGCACTGGATAGGGCACAGTGAGCCTTGCCACATATTCTACTTCATACATGTTTTGGTTTAGAACAGCCAGCATCCTTCAATATTTGTATTGTGGTACATAAATGTGTTTAGAAAGCGTCACCAGTGAAGAGGAGGAAAGCACACAGATGCTTCTGAGGGAGGCAATATGGCTTAAAATGAGAACAGTTAAGCCTACCAAGAAGTATAAAACTGCAGTGAGCTTCCAGACCTCTGTGTTTCACCCAGCAGAAGTTAGACTTCACTACTCACCAACAGATTCATAAAAGTCTGGCAGATTTCAGGTCAAGATTATTAACCATGCTGAACCTTTGGTGTGATATTTGATGTCTTCCAGACCCGTGTCCAAGCATACACGAACCTCTGAGATTATCAGAGACATTCAGAAACCACCCAAGTTAGCACCTTAGCAGAACTAGTTCTGTGTGTTAGATGTTATGTAGGGAGAACTAAAGAGAAGACAGAGCCTAAGGACAATTCAGCTTTGAGAAGAAGCTGCACAAAAGCTATTTTAAAATAAGGGAAAAAAAGATTTCTCTTTCAAAGGCCTCTGTCTCCAGATTAGCCCACGAGTGACTAGCAGTATATTTTCAAACCCTAAAGAAACCTACATTTGTTTGCTTACTACCTTTGGTGAAGATTCTGGAGCCCAAGTCCTACGATGAACAGTGGGGGGAGGTGGGGATGTTTAACCTGGAGAAAAGGAGGCTGAGGGGGGATCTTCACTATCACTCACTAAAACTCCCTGAAATGAGGTTGTAGCAAGGTGGGGGTCAGCCTCTTCTCCCTACCAGGCAACTAGTAGTATATAGCCTCAATCTGCCCCAGGGGAAGTTCAGGTTGGACACCAGGAAGAATTTCTTCACAGAAAGGGTTGTTAAACATTGGAATGGGTTGTCCAAGGATGTGGTAGAGTCACCATCCCTGAAGGTGTCCCAGAAAAGTCTGGATGTGGCACTCAGTGCCATGGTCTAGTCGACACAATGATGATCAAAGGTTGGACTCGATGACCTTAGAGATCTTTTCCAACTTAAATGATTCTGTGATACCTATGAGAAATTTCAACTGACTTTTTTTTCTCAGGGATACAGATGAGGAGAAGGCCATATTTTGAAAATAAGTTCAAGTTAGTTGTACCTTGAAGTGAGAATGTTCATCTGTATCATCAGATGTAAGGTGCTGGTGTTTCTGCCTAGTTTAACTAAGGTAGTTAGGATTTGCTTTTTTATTAAAATATTATCTAAGCCTGATCTGGGCTGGAATTCAGTACTGCTATTCCAGAGCAACTTTGACTGCAGTAAGGATTTTCTTGTAGTCCTCGAGGAGAAAGCAGAAAAGCTCTCATACAGAAGTGTTGGAGTCCAGGAAAAGCCTGGGAACTTTTCCTGCTCCTCTGGGTGTTTGTTTTATTGCCAGAACTCCTCAAAATAGCTGAGCCTGGGACCTTCGGGTGGGAAGAAGCTGGTGGGAGAAGTTCTCTTCACTTTTGGGAGAACTTGAATGCACCAGAGAAATGAAAATATTTTTGTTTAGTGTAACACAGAGTCTGTAGTTGTAGTTTTTAGGTTTTGCTCTATATATTAATATGGAGACAACACAGAGATTCTAGGGTGTTGGCTTCTTCTTCTTCTTCATCTTCTTCTTTCTTCTCCTTCTCTTCCTTTTTTCTCTGACATGAGTTCCTGTGGTTTGCTAATTGGTAGATAGAATTTAGTGTAGAGGAGACATATCAATAAGGTTGATAATCACTGGTTTTGGGGACAAAATAAGATACATAAAACTTTCTAACTGGTTGATAATAGATATAAAAACTACCTGCTTTGAGCAGCCATTGCCATTCTGCCATCGTCTTCCTGGAGGCCACAGCACAGCCTGTGCCTCTGAAACTTTGATAAGATATAATAAAACAAGCCTTGAAATAGCAGAAAGAAGTTTCGTTTCACCTTTTCGGGACATGGGACATTGAAATAAGGAACACAGCCGGGCCAGGAGCCAGCAGGGTCCACAGCATCCCGACATGAGGGAAGGCTAAAGAAACATTAAGTATCACCCTTGCAAGATTCATATAGAAAACACAGCTGGACAGCTCCCTCCACCCAGGCCCTCCCAGGCAGACCCAGCAGCATCCAGACTCCTGTTCTCCTCCAGAATCTGCTACAGCATCCAAAGAGAAGCATTCTCCAAACCAATCTGAGTTACATCTCAAATAACAAAATATTCATTGTGGATTGTTTACAAGGAAGCAGATTCCTGCAATGATACAAATAAAAAATAACTCTGAGGGCTTTGCAGATCAGACTGTGTCAGCAGCAAGAGTGCAACCTAAAGAGAAAACTATGACAAGTTATTACAAATGTACCTGCTTGCAGTTCTGCACAAGCTAAGCTGTAAAGGCCATTAAATGCTGGAACTCAGCTGAACAAACTTGAAGGTACCAAGGCATCAGAGTGTATCTTCCAGGCTCATCCAAATTATACTAATCTGAATTTAACTTTGAACCTCTCAGTTTACACAATGTGGGATTCCTCTAAATTTTTATAGTGTACAGAGATGAAATTTTGACTAGTTTCATCTCGAAATGTATGGCAATACAAGAAGTTTAATAAATGCAATCCTTTGATCAGGAGGGAAATCGTGGTAAGAATTCAGCTGTTACTTCTAAGCAGGACTCACAGCTAAAACACTGAGGCTTTCTGTACAGTCTTTGTACCTAACTGTGCCAAAACTTGCCTTGGACATTCCTATTCTGACTGCAAGGCAAAAGTAATGAATGGGAAAAGCCATCTTAGTAACTCGAAGGTGTCAACTTGTTCAGGTGAACTTGCCGACATGCAGAAGTTGACATCAATGGAACACAACTTGCTAGTGGGCCCAGATCCCCAGAATTACCAAAGCTGCCAGTACAAAAGACCAGTTAGCTTCTTGTATCCATCTTCCACTCTGCTGGAGCTTAATGTGTATGCTATTCTATCTCCCAGCCTATCTTTAAACAGCTTTTGCCAGAGTTCTTCCTCCCTATCAAGAAACTACTGCAAAGCCATGGCTGCCACCATCAGAGTTTTCCTTCTATATTTAAACTAAACCTTTTTCCTTCCTTTCACCTTGCTATACTGGTTTATTATGTCCTATATACAGAAAATAATTCTTTCCCCTTTTTACTTTTTTCCTGATGAAAAATATTTATAGACTATGATTTCTTGCTCAAAAATGGATATTTTGTAAGGCAAACAGTGAATCATTCATCTCCCTGCCATGGCTCAGAATAACAAAATTAAAAGTGAAGTTCTCTTCAAATAATTTTACACCAAAATGAAGTTCTTTATCACCATTTTGACTAGGAACATATTGCTAGTGAAGACATAGAAGATCTCCAGTGGGAGTTAGGTCTAGTATTTAGCAGACATGCAATGAATTATGAATAAATAAATAAAACTACAAAATTGAGACAAAGATTAGTGTTTGAATCTCCCCAGCACAGAGGAAGGGTTGCTATTTCAGCATTCTTCTGATCAGTCCATTCAAATTATGAGCTAAAAAGGGTTCCTTTTTTCCCTTGTTCCCTTAAATAACTTATTCGTTAAAAGGATGTGAATTAACTTAGAATGAATGTTCAATTCATATAGTAGAATCGCCATCATCATTATTACAGGAAGCTCTAATCATTACGCAGCCACTAATATAAGACATTTTGCTAGCTTACCTTTAATGAACATTACTCACATTTCACTTTAATGATTCCTACATCTCTGTCTCCTCTGAGCCTTCTACTCAGCTGTGGGGGAAGGGTGGCCTAAATATTTTTATAAAGATAAAGAAGGGAGTCACTTCCATTACCTCTGTCTTATGTGAAGCTTACAGTGAAGAGCCTTGCAGAAATCTGAAGTCCAAAAAGTACTCAGAGCCATCTCCTTTCAGGAAGTCTCCAACTGGGCTACCCAGAATTGGGGCACATGGAAAGAGTGAACTCCCCAAAGAGGCTGAGCCATCTGCAGCTTTTCCTCCAGAAGAGTCCTTCCCACCTTAGTCAGCTCACTGTTTTCTACAAAATAATGCAGCAGCTTAAGCAGAGCTCACAGGGAAGGAGCTGCATTGGTAGCAATGCAGAGATGCATTAAGTGCATTGTTCTCTTCCCAAAGAGCCTGTGGGAGCATTCAAAGAGAAGCCCAGCACCTCACACCCTCCTTTCTCACCCAAGTCTAGCCTCACCATAACAATCAGGTATTGAGAGACTGAAGCTTCAGATGGCTAAAACAGTCCAAATGGTCCTTTTTACTACTCCAAGTCAGTAGGGTCTTTACTATCTTCACAGCATAGACCATTTTTTCAAAGAAATCCACTTCAATCAATCAGGTCAGAGCCAGAAATATCTCTGTGGCAACTATAAACTATTGTTTGCGAAACATTACTAATAACAGCCAGAGATAAGCACAAAGTTAGCTCTTTGTCTGTCTGCTACATAAAGAAAACCACCCAACCAAACCATTTTCATGGCATGAGGGATAAATGAAACGGCTAACTTTCACAGGATTTCCATTACATTCCTTACACTTTTCTTGCCACTAATTGTACAATAGAACTGCAGACCAAATTTCACTACAAATTCCATCACTTAGACAGAATCCTACTCCTAATAACCTCACTGCTGAAGCCAGTGGTCTGCCATGGGTTATCATAGCCTTCCAAAAGGATGAGGCTTCAATAGCTCAATGAAATCAGGTTCTGGTTTTCTGGGTGGCGGTTATAGGTGTAAATAAATTACTTCTTTACACACCAAGAAATTCTCAATTGCACTCCTCAGTCAAATAGACAAATACTGTACAGCATTCCTGAGAAACAGATAAAGGAGAAGCAGAGACAACATCACAGAAGCTCCTTCACATCCATTCCATCCAGGTGTGATGTCTGACACATAAGCACAAAGCGTTCAGACACACAAGGTCAGGACTGAACAACACTACAGCCACTTAAAACAGTGGCATCGGTCTAGGGGGGAACGATGTCATTACTAAAACTGGTTGAAAAGTTTAACATTACAGTTTTCTTCCCTTTATTTCATAGTCTCTTTTGTTTCCTTAACTTTTACACACAAACTCCTTTCCTCCTGTCATTAAATTTAGAGAGGCTGGCAAAGTTAAACATCACTAACATTCTTAAATTACTTTAATTATCCAGAACCTGTTTAATATCCAGTCTTACAGGCAGTACCGTACAAGAACAAAGTTTGGTCCACTTCTGACTTAGAAGCTCAAAAATATCATTGAAACTCCACAGAGTGTTCCTTGCAAGGGGCAGGGAGTGCAGTTGTCTTATCAAGAGACTTGACTGCAAGAGAGGGACAGAGGACGTTTGAGGAACAGCACCAGGAGCAAAAAGGGTCTCTGATACTGCTCTAAAGCAACTAAAGCAAACTAAAGCAGCTAAAGCAATCCTCTCCTTATCACCTGAGAAATGCAAGAGCCTGCCCCTTTCCTACTCCCTATCCCTGTTCATGACACTGATGCCCATGCTTAGCTTCCCACTTTTATTCATTATCTGTTTACAGGACATCCCTTATGCCCAGTGTCCTTAGGAGATGCAGGACTTTCCTCAATTTCAGTGCTGGAGAACCATAGCTATTATTTCATGCTTTCAGCTCTGCTGCAGTTGCTTCCTGTTACTCCTTAAAACTACACAACAACCTTTTCTCATTCTCTGGTCTACGGCACACAAGGATCTGCAGGATCAGAGCTGAACTATTCCTGGAAATACTGAACATCTCATGCTCAAAATTCATCCATGGTGTGGTTCACCAGCTCAATCCATCATTACTCAGTAAGGTCTAACATGTGTGAATAATTTCAGACTGGTAATGGAACAACAAAGCCAGCCAAAACTACATTTTCGGGATGAAATGTTGACCAAAGATTTTAGAGATCCCAGAACAAAATGTTTTCCTTTTTGGTTTTGATGATGACAAAATTAAGATCCTCCCCCCTGTACATACCTGCTCCTGTCATCCTGCTTCACATCTCTTATAATCAAGGGTACAATCAGAACTGCTGATTGCCATTGCAAAGGCTGACCGTCAAAAAGTATGGTACAAGTTGAGAAGCCTGGAAACCATCCCAAGGCAGCCAGGCATTGCCCATACAAACTCCCTGAGTCTTTCAGGCCAAATTTAGACATTTCAGCTGGTGCTGAATGGCATCTTTCTCACGTGGCTGCACAACAAGTGCCTGAGTCTGTGAGTTAAGACTCTGACCTCACGGGCTTGTTCAAGTTCGCAATTATCCCAAAATGTATTCTTGTCAACAACACACAATTTTCAATACATCACTTGCTTTTCGAGCCAAATTAACACTTCACAGTCAGATTCTGCCTCCTAGACAACTCTATCCTAATCGAGACTTCCGTGATTTCATTTCAAGGGAGAGCAGGAGCCTTCATTTGTGATTTTAGCTGCAGGGACAGATAGATAATGAACTGCGTCGATTTCTCCAAACCAAATATCACGTCCCCTGAATGCAGCTACCTGACAAAAGACATTAGACTACAGGAGCTGGGACTGTGCTTAAGCTCAGACATGTATTGTTAAATGTGACATGCTCAATTTATCATTAGTTATGAAGTGAAAACGGATGAATACACATTCAATTTAGTTCAGCTGCTTTCTTCATTTATCACACTCTTTCATCATCCATCATTCTTCCCTGCCACCCTTTTGATTTGAACAAATAACACACTTTCATAAGTTTAATCTAATTAATCATAATTGTAAGGTAATGTTCCCTTAATGAAGCGTATATTGGGCTGTATAAAGTTTGTTGCAATTTTAATAAAATCTGTTCCAGATAAAATCTACAAATGTTTTCAATGGAGCCAAACCCAGCCCTATCTCTCTCCCACTCATTACTAATGTTGATGATGATGTATCAGTACAAAGAGTTGCTCAAGCATATTGTTCTTTTATAGAACCACTGTTTCAATAAATTGGAAAGTTTTCATCATTTTATGAGACAAGACATGCAGTTTAAAAAGTTAATTGAAGTAGAAAAAATTAGAAAACCAACCTAAAAGGTTTTTCACACATTATCGCTACAAAATATACAATATTTGCTATCTTCTGAGTGCATCTCTCACGTCAAAGTCAGTACAAAGAGGAAGTTGCTCCTTAGCAGCACAGTGTACAGAGCTACTAAGTTTTACTGCAGTTCTCTAACTGCAGGTAACCCAGAGCAGAGCCACTTTACAGCAGTGCCACTGAACATGCAGCTTCATGCATCAGGTCAAGTCAAGGAATTTTAGTTCTTCTCAGGACAACTCAGCTTTGTTCATTGAAATTTTTCGAATCATTATGACCCCAGATTTCATTTCCACCCCTCCACCACCACTGTCTATGCTACACAAAATTCCTTGTCTTGCCTTGCTGTGAGTTTCAAAGATTCATAAAACATTTTTGAGCATCTGGGTGGGAAGTGCTGTAGAGATCAATATTACTTACGGTGATTATTAATGAGCAATTTAATTTGATCATTATTAACATACATGGGTTCTTCATATCAAGATTAACATAACCTCCATTTGCTCACACCATAACATACTCATTTGTATCTCTTTCCACTCTTATATTGGCAATTATTTCTAAGTTGCAGTAGCAGAAACAGCACATTAGGAAACTGACTTATTTTCCCACTGACAGGCTTTCACATCTCTGGGCCACTAATGACAGATGTCTGTCCTTTTCAAAATCTGGCTGAAAGCTGTATTTCTTTGCTCCAGGGATTTTTGCCCCACTCAGTGTCCTGGTCAAAAACACTGCTGCAGAAGTATTGGCAGGTTAATGCTCCATCCATCAAACCATTTATCCACAATATAATGTTCATGTTTTCATTTTCAAGTGCAATTTTACCAGCTTTACTTCAGCTTTTTTGCCAAACTAGCGAGAAATTTCCACAAGAGAAACAATTCTAACCGTCACTATTACCATCTCTGTCAAGATGAAGTTTCACCTGGCCAGCAGGTGGGTGAACAACGCATAAAACATCAATTTCAGCATCTTATTCTGGTGCAAGTCACTACAGGATCCCTTCTTGTTCCATCAGGAAGGAAGGAAGACAATGCAGCTCTACAGCTAGTTCCCTGGTTTACGTAAGGAATTGCAGAGCTCTTTCCTTCCACTTTGTGAAATGAATGTGTGATGGTTTCTGGCAGACTGCTAGACAAAATGTGATTGTGACTCTCCCTTGCTGCACACAAGATTAGAGCTGCACAGCTGCCAGAGCTCCCAGAGCTGGCAAGTTATTTTACATACTCACACAAACAGGGGCGGAAAACAGGGATTTACTGGTTGCAAAGACAAAGGCAACAATAGCAAGAACTAACTTCATGTCTGACACGGACTTACTGTGGCTGACTGCTGCTTTTAATAGCCACTTCTGTAGCTCACTCCTTGAAACACAGGAGTACAGGACACAGAACACCTGAGCAGGAATGCCTGGAAGAGGAAATAACACAGCAGTAGTAACAAGCCCTCGTAGCTGCGGCTCGCTGCAATAAATTCATTTTGCAAAGGAGCTGGTGCCCAGGAGAGACCCAGAGACAGCCTCTTTCTAGATAGAGGCTGGTACATAGATATCATGTGAGAGGAAGACTTCAGGCATTTAACATAGTTCCGCATTTTTCTGAAAAGAGAAAAAAAAAGAAAAAAAATAGGTCTCAGCCGGTAAGGGAGAAGGATGCAAGCTCTTCTCTCAGGACAGGGGGAGTTTCCACATCTTTCTAGTTGGGGGGATTCCTGCTGTAGCCCCCTTTCCCAGCTCTTCCCTTTACTCCTATTTTGCCCACAACAATTATGTGGGCCAGTGAGATGGCACTTTCTGGTCCTTGTCCTATATACTTTCAAATTTTTAAAAAAATTTTTGATTCAGAACGGGTTTATCTTCTAAGTTTCTACAGCAGCCTACAGTGCATCCAAAGCACTGCTACCAATTAAGTACAAAGTATGAGATCAATTAATCATTCATTATCTTCACAACGCAATAGCTGGCGGTCCAGGGTAGGCAGTCCAATAATCCTTACAACCCCCAAGGTACTCATCTTCTTCTAAGCTGATCATTCATTATCCAGAGCATATCAGAATAGAAAATTCTTCAATTTCCAAGGCAATCAGTTTAGTAGAAATGACAAGTCTTTGAAACTCTGGTCCATCCTAAATACATGAAGTTTAAAAGGCCTGTAAACACTTGTTTAATCACTGCTTTCAGTGAAAGCAAAGGAAAAGTCACACCGAGCACTTGGAATTCAAGTTCATTTCACAGCCTTGACAAAACCAGGCAACCTTTACAAATTCCCTGGTCTGCACTAAGTGTTACCTCTGTCCCAAGGCAGAAATATGTAAGAATCCAATCCAAGAGATGCATATGTATTGAAGAAAGCTGCCTCCAGTAAACTGAATGAGGCAGGAGCCTTCAGCTCCTGGCAAATGAAAGCCTAGAAAGTGTATGTGCAAAATACCCCAGCTCCTGCCTTCCCTGCTCTGAAATGATCGGTGAACTCTGACACAGGACAAATAGCAAGATGGCAGCACAAATCACAGAAATCCCAGGAGGCACCCGTGAGTTAATTCCTCACTAGAAAGCACTCAGACACAAAGTGGTGCTAATTGTCTTGGGCTATGGTGCACCCATTCACTTTTTTAGCAAAAAGGTATTTTACGACGAAGCATCTCAACTTTACAGAGGAAGATTCTGCATGGGAAAAAAGGTAATTCAATGCCTCTCTGCTCCTTAAAACAGGTCAGTAGCAAAGAGAAAAGAAAAAACATCTCTGTGGAAATAATGAAGCCTGTGACCTTAAGCTCTCAAAATAGGACCATCCAGAGTAATATAAGGCATTTTTTAGAGAAAAGTGACTGCCAAAAAGAGAACAACTTAGATGATGTAATGGGAGTGTCCAATTCAAAGGAACATGCTGGTCTGCCCAGACTTTGATTTACTGCTCTAAGATCACTCAGCTGGTTTTCCTGCTTCATTTTACCCCCTAAACCTCTTGTCTTTCAGTCTCCAAACCCCACAGCCTCCCACGTAACCTTGTTTCCCAGTCAAAGCACAGTTTCCACCATGGAAATTGCTGCACAGGCCACAAAACAGCCAGAGGGTCTGGGACCCATTGTACCAGGGCAAGGCAGGCCCTGGGGCTGGGCCAGTGGTAAGGGGTAAGCATGTGTAATCCAGGAGTGGCAAAAGCTGATTTAACCAAAAAGTGAGACAGCAAGCAAGGAAATGAGATGCTTTCAGCTCAGAGATCTGCAGAGTGAGTAGGGCTTGGAAAAGGGGTTTACCTGGTATCCAAGAATGGCTGCTCAGCCCAGCAGGATCCAGGTGAGCTTACACAGCTACTGAGTGCCCCAGATCCTATGCAGTTATCACCTGGCTGTGACTTTGCCATACTCTGGGAAACTTTTCAGAAGCAGAATGGCATTAAAAATCCATTCAGACATCGGTTTTAAGAAGCTTGCTTCCAGTTCTCTCCCTCTCTGTGAGACCTCCTTCCATCCAGTAGGACTAAAGAAGTTTGCTCACATGTGGGAAAAGTAAATGAGTAGGAATTATATTTCCTAAAGAAATCTGCTACAGTTTTTGTAAATAAGAGATCTCCCATGCAAACAAACAAACAAAAAAGAATGAAACAAACCCCACATTTGTCCAAAAAGGAAAAAAAAACCACAAAACCACAAAACCTCTGAACTTTCTTTCTGTCTTTTTTTTTTTTGGAGAAAACTGATGACAGTGTTTCTCCTGCCTTTCCTTGGAAATTGAAGTGGAAGAAAGGAAACAAAATCTTAACAACAGCTGATTTCTTACACATCATTTTTGCTAAGTTTCTTCCAAATTCAATTCTTTCCTTTAGAAAGAAAAGGAACTGTGCAGGTCTTCCACAGCAGTTTCCCTAGTTTTTCCACCAACTCTCATGCAAAGAGGCAACATCCCCAGAGAAAACTGCATCCTCTGAATATCTTCAAACTGAGAGGCACCTTCTCTATCTGAACAATATTGCCCATGTGTGTTTCAGACAACAGAGTTGTGGTGCTGCTCTGGAGTTGTTCCTTTACTTAAAGTCATCAGCCTCTCCCCTTACTACTTCTTCAGTAATTTTCTCTTCTGGTTTTCCCACCCCTACAAACTCACATATCACAAAGGACTTGAGGCCACACAGGGGTTGTGTCCTACTTATTATTGGCAATTGTGTCCACTTCGGTGCCCTCATTGAACCAGGAGTTTTCATCCGGTGAAGCTGGTGGAAGACCCTTCTATTTAAGAACTAATTTGTTACAAAGAATGATCCCTTGCATTCGGTTGTTGTTTGCCCAGGGAGTTCCTTTGTCATTTACTTGCTTGGTGCAAGGTATTTACTGAGCACTGCATTCCTCAAACCGCCAGGGCTCAATTCATTAGCGTTTAACATTATATTTGTAATAAGATCCTCCACTTAAAACATTGCCACCACGTTATGCTGCAAGCACAAGGTAAGAAGAGGAGGAAATGTACTAAATAGCATCTTTGTTACATGTGTGCCAATGCTAACCTTGCTGTATGTGGCCATTATAACCTTGCTTTCAACTAGACAGAAACAGCTCGTAAAATCTGCCTTTGCCACAGAGCACTGTCTGCTCACGTGGTGCTAATGTTTAATTAAATGGACACTTCCTAAGAAGAGCACAAGGAAGGACAAGTTTCCATTTTCAGCAAGACCATCACACACACACATATCCAGTGTTTCAAGTTTAGGAATGTTAAACAGCACACAATCAACACCCCCAGCTCCTGAGCTTCGAAGGTGTATTTGTTCAACACAAGAAAACATTTCTTTGCAGCAAGAGCTTGAATTAGAACAACAACAAAAAAATCATAAAAACCTTAACAGCAGGTTACCATTTAAATTTTCTCAAGTAAGCAATTATTTTTTCCTTTGTTTTCCAACTTTCAGTTAAAAAGGTGTTTTCTTGGAATGGCTTAAAAGAAAATTGCCAGAGAATTGAGCTGATCAATTAAGACCCGGAAAGAAGGATGTCATGCATATGGATAAGTGGGGAGATAGTGCAGGGAGAAAAAGAAGTGTTAATGAAAGGATAAAGAAGGAAACGACTTGAGTGTTTCCTGTGAACTGTCTTCTGCATGTTGGCACCTTATCCCAGCTTTTAAAAGGAGCGACAGAGTCTAGAGAGCAAATTTAGCAGTGTCTACTTGAAAGGTAAGAGTAAACTCAGACCCTGACAATTACTAAATAAGAACATAATTAATTATTCCTTCAACTGAATAGTCCTGAATCCTACCGCAAATCAATCAGCTCTTCTTGCCTAAGAAGCTCTGACTCTATTTTAGCTCAATGAAAACAAAATCAATGAAGGCCAATTATAGCCCGTCTCGTTAGAGTATGCAAATAGTGCCCCGCGGAGCTGAGCTGCTCTTGCTCTGGGTACTGCCGCGGAGAACGCACGTCAGGCAAACCAAACGCGAGCTGGTGCTGGCACCTAGCTGCCCGTGCTGTGATACACCAGCTCCTCACAGCTCTTTTGCAGGGAGACGCAAGCACAGCAGAGACCAACTGCACCGAACAGCAATTCTTCAGCAGCCTCCTGTCCTGGAATTTCAGGTGCAGAAAGCCCACCAGTGTTTGTCTCAGACAGCAGATTCAGCATTATTTACAAAAAACAGTGCGTGCAAAGCTGCAGAAAACAGAGACTCTACCTACCTTTGATCATCTTACATAGAGAGGAAAGGGCACTTTAAGAAGCATACAATAATGATGTAATTATAATATTAATAATAATGATATTGCAAGGAAAGGATTTCATCCAAGTGCCATCCATTAAACATCTCACCCTCTCAAATGGCAACTGAGAGCTGCGGGTCTCCAGAACAGAATTCTGGCTACATACACATACATTCTGTACAACATAAGGCTGTAGTACATATCCACCCTGCCGCCACTCTAATCTGAGCTCTAACCCGAGCTCTAACCCCCACCAAAACCACAGCATTTGAGGGAGCTTTCTCCTCTTCCCTATGAAAACGCAAAACGCAAAGGACAAGTCTCCCAAAATTTTCCTGCATGCAAAGCATGGTCCATAGCTGTTTGGAGACATAAGGCTACTGTAGCATGAACTGTTTTGAGTTCAACTCTTTATTCCTACCAGTGCCACCTCAGCCCCATGGGAGCTCTGAGAGTGCTGATAGTGATTGTGCACTCATCCTTGCAGGAGTCAGGCACCAGGCGACTCCCTGCCAGACCGCAAGATCCAATTTCATGCAACCAAAATATGTGGCCTTCCCAAGTCCTGCTCATCCTGACCAATTTCCCCATCATTTGCTCACAACAGACAGGATTATTCCTTTCAAGGAGCCACCTGCAGGGACCAAGCTTCCCAGTTTTCTGGCCAAGGACATTTTTGGCCAAAAGCCCCCTCATAGTGGCTTTCTGCCCATATAGTGGGACTCTACCCTCTGCCTTTGACAGACAGTTCCATCTTTCTGCTGGCTACCTAAAAATTATGATGTAATACTTGTTTACTGCCACACTTGGCAGTGCTGCCAGGGCTTGGGGTAAACTACATAGCAGCAGCTGCAGAAGGATTTCAAATTAAATACACAACTGCTGCAAGAACAGGGTACCTCTAGTTTTGTTTCTGGTGCTGAAACCTTGATGTCGCAGAATATCCCAGGGTTTTGGGCTGCGTCTGGGGGCTTTGGGTTTGTGTTTGTTTGTTTTTCCTCATATTGTTATCTTTACATTGTTCATATTATAGCCAAGGGGGTTTTTTTAAGCACCTTGAAAAGGAACATGATTATGCTACACATAAAGCATGGAAGACAGACCATTCCTATTTTTAAATCTTGATGCACCTACCCTAGGAATATGAGAAGCCAAACCTGGAAGTTCAAGTGCTCCAAACACTCTTGATCCTCACTCTCTCTGCATATTAGGTAACACTGATTTCTAAGCTAAATCCAAACATTAGCATTTTTGCCATTAAAAAGAATATCTTCCTGTTTAAATACTGTCCAGCTCTAACTTCAGGAACAGAAAGCATTAGAACTGAAACCTTTAAAGCAAAAACGTGGGAAAACAAAATTGTTCATTACTTCATAAGCAGCTACATGAAATAAAAAGCACCCTCTTCAGACAGTTTTGAAAACCATGAGCAAACCCTTGTGCAAAGTAACACAATGATCAATAGCGTAACAGCCTCCTTGAAACATTATCCTTAAGAGTTTATTTCACATTTCTGCCAAGAGAACAGTGTGAAATAGCCACTTTTACTTCAGGATCCATGCACAAATGTACACAACTAGAGGGGTGCTTGAGACACTGCAGTAAGGGAATTCTGTAAGCTGTAAAGAGGTCTGCTGGAATTGCCATCACATGCCAAGAAAAAAACTTCAGGGCTATCAAGGGCATCCTCGAGGCAGCATATCTCCTGTTACGTCCTGGGATGTATTTCTTCTGCTTTCTCTCTGGGCCACAACCAATTCAAACAGCAATCTTCTTAATGGCTCAGAGTTTTACTCTCTACAGAGCCCATCTTCCTAAAGGACCACAGTGACATGTACAAGCAAACTGATTCTTTCTCAGTCACTGATCCGTCCCTTCTTTAAGCCTACAGGAAAAGATGCTTCACAGCCAGAACAAAACATCAGACAAGAGGAGGAAGTCTGCCTTATTGATGAAAAATCCCAAGGAGAGCAGCAAGCTGGAAAAATTGGCAGAGTTTCCTTCCTCACAGCTACGTAGAGGGGGCTAAAATGCAACACCAGGCAAGCCTCAGTAGTGGCCCCATTTACAGATTCCATCTTTTTGCAATTTCATTTCAGTTGGTGATGTGGCAAGGCAAATAAAGCTACTTCAAGCAAAGATTAATCCAGCAGGTCCTGAATTGTTAAGCCACTTCAACTTCGCAAAGCTGGACAGTACAGGCTCAAGGAAATAATTTTTATCTTTTTGACAATAAACCTGGACTTGGCTGGTTCCTGAAACTGGATTTCTATAATACAAGTTTATTGTGACTTAGCCAAATGAAACTCAAATTGTTTGTGAGAAGCTGGTGTGTGTTTCCACCAGGAGGGGGGCAATGATCTTATTTGCTCCTAAAGTAAAGCCTGGAGGGAGAGTAGAAATATCCCTAAAGTTGCCAGTTTCTGGTGCTGCATCAGTGAGGACTGTAAAACCCACACCTCATGGAGAGCCCGTTAGAGAAACAAGGTCTGAATGATAACAGTGACTAAAAGAAAGTCACAAAGTGCCTCAATTTTGGATATTGAAGATGGCATCTACAGCAGTGATTAACTAAGGCTGGTTAGCATTTGCAAGTGAGCACACACACATCTAACATTAATCTTTTACACCACTACTAACATGATAGTGAGGGCATCCTGGGCAGAAGTTAACTCTCAGTCTTAGCCCTTAGGACAAGCCTCAGCCCTTTCGGCAAACCACTGCAGCCCTCTCGCTGTGTTTTGGAAACTTCTGCTAATACAGCAGCAAACATCCTGCTCAAATAACTTCAGGACCAGAAGTCAGCATGTCTACAGGAAATGCAAGTCTTGAGATAGCCTTGATGATCAACTCCCCAGGAGTTTTCTTAAAGAGCTAAAAAAGTGCATATTATTTTAAGGGAGGAATGGGGATGCCACACAAACACTCCTGCCATCCTCAAGGTTTATTTTGAGCTCCTTGGAAACACAGTAAAAAACCCTGTACTGACAGAAGTGGGAACAGAGCTGAATCCTGACCAGCATACATTCAAAAGTCCAAGGACAACCTATCAAGACTGAATACAAAAACAGTTTTTGCCCCTTTGGAGCATGAAGAGATAGTCATAAGCTCCAAACAATACTGAGGTGAGTACAAACTAAGGATGCAGTTTGGCTTCAGCCCTACATTTTCTGAACAGCAAGTTATTTCTAAAGCCGTAATTGCACCCCTTCCCAGTTGTGTCTTCTTTCCAATTCTTGTCTAGTTTCACTGAGCTACTCCAAGCCTGTGCTACTTCTGAACTTCTTAAGATTAAAGATTTACATTTGGGCATCACCTTTCTCAAGAAATCAGGGACAATTTCCAAATATCTTTTGGCACCTGAAGATTAAAGATACAAGTTTTTTAGGCATGCCAAACAGCATTTCATTAATACCTACCAGGCACTTAACAACCCTAAAAGCCTAAATACCCTCCCTCACCCCCCAGCTCCTCCCCAAAACCTCAGACACATTTAAATTTCACCCTAGGCCAGCCCAGCTAAACAAACAGGTATGTCTGGGACTTCACCTTGTCACTGGTTTCTTCATGTAGCTGACTTGGGAATTGACAACCTCCTAAACAACATTATTCCTCTCCCTCCCCAGCAAGTGGTGTCACTATTATTATAGAGCAAGACAAGGAAGAAATTTCTGCTGCTCTCAAGAGCTCATGCTTCTGAAGTCCCATCCCTTTCCCTGAGCACAAACCCAGCATTAGGAATAGAGTGCACAAGTGGAAGTTTGATTGCAATTGTTGAAAAGGATTAATCCCTGCCCGGGCAGCTGACTTCCACAGTGCAATAATTAAGTGGAACCATTGCACAAGATGAAGCATGAGGAAGGAAATTAGAGTATGCCATGCCAGGGTTGTTTTGTGCTAGAGCTGTCCCCACACAGGCTTACATTCCATCACGCTCACTTTATGCAATGCTGTCAAGCATCTGGACTAATCCATTATCCTAGGATGAAGTGAGGAGAACACAAGACCAATCCCATTGTTCTTTGTAACTAATTGCAGGAGACAGTGATGTGCTACTGTGTGGGAATGCAGGTAGAAAGAGTCCATAAGCAAGCAATATGAGACAACCAAAGCTGAAAGGACATACATCCTGCAGTGAAAAGAGTGGTGCCTTTCTTAAACACCAGGCATGGAACTGCACAGCCAGGTAACATTAAAAAACAAAATAAAAATTAGCTTACAACAAACACATGACACAAAATATAGAAAGACAGAAAGTTCTGATGAGCAAAGCACTCACAAAAATCTGCTGCTGCCCAGTAAAGCTCTGATTTATGCCAACAAGACATTTCAGAGGCAGAAAGTTTTGGCCTGCCTAGACTAACACAGATGCAGGGCCTCACACTGAGGGTGGCGGTGCTCTGCTGGGAACGTCCTTTACTTGAAAACTCCAAGAGCATCAAGGAAGACTTAACTGTAAAAGGCCTAAGTTCCCCACTCCCATCCTAGCTCAATGCCAGTTCTCCCAAAAGCCCTCTTCAGTATCAAAACCAACAAAAAATCCCCACACGAAACCCAATACACCTTCCTGCAGTCATCAGCTGATAGATGGTGCTGCTCAGCAAAGAAATTTCTTTCCTGCAATGGCTGGATTAAGGTGATAGCCTCAAGGTTCCAAAGCAAACTTCCTTTGGACTTCTGTGCAACTTGCTCTTAGATGAGACAACTCTGGAATTAAAAGCTCAAAATACTAAGATAGAACATGCATTTAAGGTATAGCTAAAAACCTCACTCCTGAGATCCATTCCTCACATTGGATGGATGCCCCATCCCTGGAAGTGTTCAAGGCCAGGTTGGACGGGGCTTTGAGCAGCCTGCTCTAGAGCAAGGCGTCCCTGCCTATGGCAAGAAGGGCTAGAATAAGATGATCTTTAAGGTCCCTTCCAATCCAGACTATTCTGTGATTCCTTAAGACCTGCCATGACTCCAGTAAAATGAACCAAATTACACTGGTGGAACAGTGTCAAGCCATCACAGGACAGAGCAATTCACAGAAGTTAATGGTTATTCAGCTCTCAGGCTCTCTTTGAAATTAAAATCCCTGCAAAAATTAGGTCTCCAAGACATGCTGTGTGCACAGAACATCACCTGGTGTGTGAGAAAAGACTGGATACAGTCCAGCCTGTGAACTGCACACTCTCATAGCACAAGGACGCAACAGTGTCACTGCCACTGGGCGCGCTGGAAGCACCCTGGATTTCAAAGAGGCCAGGTCCAGGGCAGGTGGCCCTTCCCACAACAGAGATGCACCAAGTGCAGCCTGGCCACATCCAGCTGAGTTTCCAGCCCTGTGCCATGCCTGGCCTAAGAAGAGAGATGGGAAGCTGGCAAGGAGATTTACCTGTGCTTCCTCACTAAGCCGCAGGGCAGCTTTGTTGAAGCTCAGATACAAATCCATTACTCCCTGCCCCAAAGGTGGCCATAATTTGGAAAACAGAGCCAAGCATTTTTCCATTCCATGCAATTTAACAGAAATATCAGCCTTATCCATACAATTATATCTTGTGTCTGTCTTGTATTTAAAAACAATATAATTTTTCTTATTAGCCAAAGGGTAAGAAGAGGTCACACAAACCATTACAGAGTCTAACAGCTAGATATTAAAAGACTGTAATAGCTTTGTGATCTGTGCAAAAAAAAAAAACAAAAACATAATTCCAGATGATGTCTTTTATGCACTGGCTTCTTTGCGAAATGAATTTACCTTTTCATTACTATTTACTGACTATGCTTGTATTTCATTTGTATGAATTCTATCCAGAAAAAAGAGCCCCAGAAAAAAATTAATAAAAAGATGGACACAGTGTACAATCATTGGAGTCTGTATCTTGACTCTTGAAGACACAGTTGTACTGTTTTTATTATGTTCATTTCAAAGAAACAAAAAACCTTTTTTCATGGGAACAAATCAGGAATGGTAACTGCATGGGCACGTTCTTCTTCTTTGGGCACAACAGTGCCCAGAAACACATCTGTGACAAAATCAAAGAATTCACCCTCACTGTTAGGCCTGAGCAGCCAGTTTGTCACACCAATATTAAAATTCCCCAAGACTTTCAGCAGCTCTCTAGCCCAACTGCATATCCTCACACAGGGCTGAGTCAGGCTCTGTTCAGCAGCACATACTGGCCTACATAATCCTCCAGTGGTGTCCCAGAGGGATGTACTGGGACCAGTATTAACTTCATCCATGACATACTGGGATCTGGTGCCCCCTCAGCACATCTGGAGAAGACATCAAGTTGGAGTGGTGCTGTTGACACACCTGGAGGACAGGATACATCCAGAGGGACCTGAACAAGCCAGAAGTGAGCCCAGGGAGACTTTGTGATGGCCTTTCAGTATCTGTAGGAGGCTTACATGAAAGATGGGGACAGAGTCTTTAGTAGGGTACAGGACAAGGGGTAATGGTTTTAAACGAAAAGGTGGATTTAGACTAGAGACAAGGATGAATTTTTACAGAATGAGGGGAGCAAAATGCTGACACAGGTTGCCCAGAGAGGTCCCATCCCTGGAAACATTTGAAGTCAGGTTGGACAGGGCTCAGAGCAACAGGGTCTAGTTGAAGATGTCCCTGTTCACTGCAGGAGGGTTGGACTGGGTAGCCTTTAAATGTCTCTTCCAACCCAAACCATTTTGTGATAACACTGTATTGTACCCCAGCTTCAATTAGAGCTTGCAGTCTAAGTTGAAGCACAATGGCATATAAAATCAGGTTTCCTTAAGGCTAGTACTGATAAACATTTTTATCCAACAGCTACTTTACATCCACCATCCACAAAAAAAATCAGAACTAGGAAGCTCTTTCCAGAGATTTAGTACTAATACCTTGGAGAAGGCTTCAAAGCCTGCTTTCATCTTAGTTGTGTCTCTTTGGAGTTTTCTTTGGCCCTTTCCTTAAATATCTCAGTACTGTATGAAATAACTTCCATTCCTCAATAAGAATTTGCAGACTGGATAATATCAGGACCATCCAATTCTTGAGAAGCACTAGTTAAAATAAAGAAGAGCAGGAATACATCACATTTGGCCAATCTGACACTTGAAGTCTCCTATGAATTAAGCCAGATAAATATTGGGGGAAGACCTAAACCTTTTTATCAATCTGTTTAGTAAAGGGGAGGACAAAGACATTTTTCAGTAATGTAAATCTCAGGATTGGCCCAGGAGCTTCCAGAGTCAACACTGAGATTTTTCTAACAAGTTTTCAAGGACTCTCAATTGAGGGTTTTTTTTTTCATCAGCCTCCTTCATGTCAATTAGGAGCTGTCTATAATGATAGCCTGCATACATTTAATGTATTAGAGGCAGAGCAGCTTAAAGGGATACAAAGGGAACCCTTGGCTATACCCAGTGTCCTCAAGGTAGAAATAAAATATTTCAGCTGCAGAAAAATAATTATTAACATTTGAATTGGATTCCATCACCATCTTTAAAACCACATACCTGTCCAAGGCCTGTAAAGTTTTATCAGAGCTTGAAAGGGGCCAACCCTTCTCTAAACTCAAGAGTCTTTCTCTAAATCTAAACAAAAATACATATTTAGGCCCTAAAATAAGAGTCAATGCTCTACATGCCCAGCACTAGAAACTAAAACTTTCAGTTCAGCCATTGATTTCTTGAGTTATCTCTACTCATTCAACCCAACACAGCTGCAACATTTCCCAGGTCTGTCAGGGGAAAAGGAAAAAATGTACAAAAAGCTTTCCAAAGGAGTAGAGAGTGGCCTAACTGGCACTGAGTCAAGTCACGCCTTCTATGCTATTAGCCATCGTGGTATACATTGCTGCCCTATAAAAATACTTCTCCAAAGTAAAAATTAAACCACCCCAAGAATGTGGATCTCACATCTGTAACAAATCTGGGACATAGTCCTGAACCACCTATTAGTTATCGCCACTGCCCACGCAGCCTCTCTGAATATATTTTCAGAGCTAAGTGAGAAGTCTAGGGATATAACACCAAAAACCCACCAAGAGACAAAGAAGACACAGGACTTTCTGCTTAGTAAAGATGTACAAGCTGCTGCAGGTTCAAGAAACCTCAGCTTATTAATTCACCTACATATTCTCAATTAAGAACTGACAGCATGATGCCTCTTCTCATGGCCAGTGCCACTCATACTGCTAAATCTACACACTTCCCTGATAAAGTCTCTCCAAAAAAAGACAGATTTTGTTAAAAATCAGTTCAGTGGAGACTATTTGTAATTAAGTCACAGAATTCCATTTGGCTTGTCGGACAACATTTCATTATAGTGTCATTGTATTACCTTGTCATTATCCTTCAATTTAGCAGGGCTTTTTGCCTTAAAATTTGGTTTTGCCCCAAGCAAGAAGCAAACTGCAGCCTTGGGCACTTTTGCTGAAGCTCACAATCCTGTTGCTGTAAACACATGCACCTAACAGAGCATTCCAGAGAGTACAGTCAAGATTCCAAAACACCACTGCAGTTCAGTTACTCGTGTTCAACTCCAAAAGCAGGAAGAACGCAAAGAGCCCATAAACTGACTGTGAAGGTTCTCTTAGGAATCACATATTTAAACCTTCAGCCAAAATAACTCTTATTCCATCTACAGAAAAATACATCACAATCTGTATCTCAAAAGAAATATTTTATATATATATACATACCCCAATATTTAGAGAGAAGATTTTTAAATGTGTTAGCTAAACCGTATCTTATGTGTGTATGCATATAAAACAGGCAGGTATGTTTTTAAAAAAGTTGTCCTTACAAAGCTTCCTATTGTGAGTGCAATCCAGGAAAGCTCAAGCTCACAGCTACTATTCATCAATTATGACAAACACATTCAATTAGCCCAAAGCTGACATGACCAGTTCATCTTAATAGTAATGGCATAACTCAGACCACAGTTGAACTAGGTTCACCTTAAGCAAAAAGCCTTTGCTGTGTCTCACTTGTCTTAGTACTGTAACCCTTTTAACACAAACAATTTCCTTCTTAAAGACCTACCATGCTAAACCTGAAAACATTTCCCTTTGTATTTGTCCTTGTGTAAGTGCATAATGGGAAACAGGAACTCTTTTTCTGGGAGACTATGTTCTAACAAGACTTTTAAATTTTAATTTATAGAACAGTAACTTTTTTTCAGCATTTAATTTAATTTCTCTTTGTTAAAAGGAAAAGACTACTTAGAAATGAACTCTGTTAAAAAATCAGAAGCTCAGTTGTTTTACAGTTAATTACAGATTGAGTCTCCCTGATATGACTTCATGTAATTTCAAGATGAGCCTGCATGATGAGTCACTCCTATTCAGGAAAGGATAAACACCAAGCCATCTATGTGCCTTAGAGTCCAAGAAAAAAGTAAAAAAGGAAAGAAAGTCAGGTTAGAAATCTGTAGAAGTCAACTACAATTGGTCCTTTATGTCAGTGACTGAAGTTTCCATGATTCCAGTGTTAAGTTCTCAGGTAGTATAACTTTTAGTTACATACATTTAGAGAACACTAGTAATGCCACACAAGACCCATAAGAAATATAGAATTTATTTCTCATTACATTCAGACAGCAATATATTGCAGATTTGGACATGCCATGTCTGGTATCATAGCTGACTTACAGATCCTATTTTTATAGTTCTGATAGCTGTTGTTGGCCCAGGAAACACAAAATTTATTACTGGAGTGGCTCTCTTGAGAACTTCAAGCCATTAGCAGTAATTTTTGCAGATGGGTACTCTTGACAATCCACAAAAATTCATCTGTCATAGCTTACACTATCCAACCTTTACTGTACCTTACCTTTACAGCTCCAGAGCTCAAGAAAGCAATTTCAACAACAGCAGTGGACAGGGAGATTGAAGATTTGCCCCTTATCTTTCCTCAGGCAGCAGTTCTCAATAAAGGCAATACCATGTTATAAGGCCACCAAATTCCTCATGGTCCACAACCTGTGCTTTTGGCAGGATAGCTCCTTTCCCATCCTGTAGGGTCTCTGCAGCCCTCGCTTCCATTCCCTCCTTGCACATCCAGGTGCAGGCTAACAAAAAGAGTCAATCTTACAGTTCTGACAACATCCTGAAACATTTATGTCATCTACAACAAAAAGTCTGTGAGCAACAGGAAAAAAAAGGACAAAATTTTGTTATGTTTAAACCTTTAAAGTACCGTGAACGAGAGGTATCTTCACAACCGATGTCCTGACAGCATCTGTTCAGTGTACTTCCCTTCATCCTTACAAACTCAGAAAAACTGGGGTGTTTTTTTTCATCTTCTAACTCTGCAGGCATTCAGCTTGGGAATACCGGGAGCTGCAGTGCATCATCACATGAAGATGGAGAGGGGCAGGAGAGTGAAAGACTGAACAGGGAGGAATGCAGAGACACTGCCCTTGGCAGGCTCTGCACCAGCCACACAGAGAATATGCATACACGCAATGAAGGATTTTGTTCTTTTCTTGCTCTATTTTTTTGTCAGGTTTGGGGTTTTTTTTTAATTAAAAAAACCACATTATTCCTGCTAAGGCTGGTTGTGCAAAGTTACTTTTCAAGAACCACCATTCAGTCTGATTCAGTTCCTGCAGACAAGCTTCCTATTGATCCATTTCTCACTAGCATCTTGCTGTAGTTTTTCTGCTGTTCTTCTTTGAAACTGTCTTTGACTTTCGCTCGTTTCAGACCTCCATCCCTGGAACAGAGCAAGAGGGAACAGTAAACCATCAGCACTGTTATGGCTATTGTTATCAAACTATGTATTACATTAACTACCTTAATCAACCGTAGAGTTTTAATCTAAATCATTATTATTATTAAAGGGTTTTCTTCAGAACTTCTACAACAACCAATTTTAAGCATGAAGGTTTCTTAAAACCTTCACCTTAAACCACAATGCTAATGCAGTTCCAAAGCAGCCAATTCATGCTGGTAATGGGCTGCATCTATAACGGAAATCTTTGGCAATCTGGGATGCTACTTCCCCAGACTGGAGAGGCAGCCAATCTTTTGCAACACTACAGTCATGTCTTGTATTATTCAGAGCTGGGTCTCATAGTTGAATCTATTTGCCCATTCTCCTCATCTGAATTTTGCTCTCAGGCATCTAGGCAATTCTGCTATCTAGGCATTATCCTGCTACTTACTTAAGCAGGGCATGAGAAATAGTAGAAAGCTTCAAGACCTTTTATTTTCTGCTGTTCATTAGATTTGCCAAGAAACTTCACTTTTGCTACTTAATATCAACATGAGAAACAATAGGGAATGGACCTCCTTCAAAAGCATCAAGCCTTTAGACGAAACTCATGGCATGCTCCATGCTCCAAAGACTAAATATCTTTTTTTTTTCTTTCACATACATGCTTGTGGAGTTACTCCATTGTTTTCCCTGAGTGGAATAAAGTGGTGTTGAATGTTATCTGTCACAAAGCTAAGGAGGGAGGCACCTCTCAGTCAAACTAACCACAAATAGTCAATGAATTGTAACAAGGATGTCATCACTCACCAGGGGAGTTCAGTCAGTCCTCCTTGGCGAGCAATGGCTGACCTCACTCTGTTGGCAAACTGAACAGCATCTTCATCTTCCTTCAAGGGTCATCAATTCAACATAATCAAAGCAGAGAGAAGTCAATTGAAGCAGACTTTCATAACATTTTTATCTGCTGCCTCATCAAATTAGCTCACTGCCAAACAATCCATTCCTTATCATGCCAACATCACAAACTAATGTTCTCATGTGATAATAACTCATTTTCCCCCTGAAGCATTAAAATTAGGGGAAAATTCTGCTTCAACAGGATGGAAATTAACACTCTTGCCACTGTGAACAGCACTGCATTTACTGCTGTCCTTTTCAAATTTGATGCACTGCTGACAGCACCAAGCTGCATCAGGAAAAGCCAAGTCCAGTTATACATCAGGCAGCACTGACAAAAATCCAGTATAAAACTCTGATTTGGAGACATGGGGTGGGGAGAGGTTTTGGGGTAAAAAAAGAGTAAAAGTGCACCTGCAGACACAGTCAAGTTCTTAAACAGCAATCAGCCAGGTGCTGGATTACCTCTCTAACCATTGGTGGCAAGTACCACACATTGCAAACGATGGCCCAGCTGGTCATTATTCGCAGCAGATAGCTCACAATGTTGTATTTGCTGCTGTTCCAGAAGGCATCTCCAAACTGAGGATCATACTGCAAAGGATCACAAAAAACAAATGATTAAGCCTTTCCCAGACCATCACAGCCTCTCACACCTGGGATTACATAGCAGAACCAGCAGCAGATGCCACCCATTTGCCTGAATAGCCAGAAGAGTTAAGTCTACTGTGAGCAGGACACTTCCCTTCAGCTCCAGGAAAGACTAGCTGGATTGCCCTTCCTTCCAGCTTTCTGGAGGAAGAAGCTGACCCCATCAAGGCCTACCAACCAGGCTCCATAGGCCAAAGGACTTCCCTTTAATTTCAGCCACTTATACTCCAGGAGCCATCCACAGCACAGACCCAATTGCCAGAGCTACTGTGCTTTCAATAGCAGCTGTATTGAGACAGCTTCCTGCCCCTCTGGCAAAATCCCATCCCAAACTCTGAAATTCAGCAGCCAGGTATTTCCTTACTTACTTTGATTGCAACAGGATAGATTGTCCCTCCTATTTCAAAGCTCCCCTTCTTGAACATCATCACAGATGTATTGTTTATGCAGGTGCCTGTCCAGAAGATAAAGTCATTGCTTCACACAGGCATTTCGGTACAACACAACACCAACATACATCTTACCCATAAAGGGCCTGCATTTGCTGCTCAGTGGGTTAAGCATCTCTCCCCTGCTTACTTTTATGATACATTTTTTAAGAGTTTGTCTTGTGACTAACTCCCTGAATGAAGCCAGAAGGTGTGCAAGACAAAAAGTACAATGCTGAAGTTAAATCTGTAGGACAGTGAATTTATAGTCTCAAGGTAAAATAAGCAATCTTCCTGTTCTTCTGCCTACAGCTTCTGCCAGGAGAAGTAGTGTCCAAGGACACTATTGTGTTGTCTCCATGTATATTCATCTTATATTAAATGAAAAACAAGAATGCCCTAACAAAGTTGAAGCCAGAAGTGAAGACAGATTTGAGCAGCAGAAGCCATGAAAACAGAATAGGGATGACATCTACACTGAATGGAGATAAGTAGTTCAGCTTCTTACCTTCTGGAAAAATTAAGATTGGGAGCTTGCTTTTATCTGCCACATGTTCCCTGAGTCTGTGGAAGCAGAAGGAAAGTCTAAAAAACAGCTTCTTTCCATTCTTCTTTCCCCAGGTAGGTGCATTAAAAATATCTTTATGAATTACACATGTTTGAGACCAAAGCCTTTTACTAGACACTAATTTGTACTTGCTTTTCTTTTCTAAAGAAATCGAAGCTTTGTGCCAGCCATCCCTTACGTCCTGGAGCATTACCTTGAGGCAACACCCTGTTTTCTTTCCTACATATTATTTTACTGATGACTGTCAGAGAAGCCAACAATTATATGCCATTAAGTCAGTTCCACTAACTCTGATCAACTCAACCTTCAAGAAATTGCCTATATAAGAAAAAAATTATTGATGCAGCGGTCCATCCAGCCTCTGCTTACTTAACAGCAGATTTCTTAAAAAAGGGACTCCTAAATGCCTACAGCTCACACTACTTGCATAACTTAGAAAACTTGGCAAAGCTGCCCTGCTGTGCAGAGGCCAATAAGCCAGTGAAGAAGTTAACCTGTCAAAATTAACCTTAAAAGTTCTCTACAAATTAGGAAGAATTTTTATCCCTGTACTACAGTATTCACAGGTATGCTTTTGGTGACATTCTGCAGAAAACCACTTTTGTACACAGCTTGTTCTTAAAACAAGACATTTTACCCCTCACCCAAAAAAGCTTTTATAAAAAAGCTTTTTATTTCTAGTGGCTCACAATTTCCAGTGAAACTGACAGTTTTTGTCACAGAAAGCTCATTTTATCATCACATTTCTCTTCAACAGAAAGTATCAGAATTGAAGTATCTTCACATCCTTCCAAAACGCAAACCTGAATTCATCAGACGTTAGCTATTATGCTGATGGCTTCCCAACTGAGATGCTTTGTGACAGTCTGCAACCCAGACCTTACCAGAACCTTTGGTCTGAACCATGACACCCTGTATAAACATTTCAAGCCTTCCCTGGGAACCTGACATTTTGACCACAGTGTACTGCACCGAAGCCCACACAAGCAAGCACATTCAGGCTGTTCTGAGTGATGCAGTGTGCCGCACACCATCTCTGCAACTTGCTCTCAAATCCCCTCATCCAAGTCTTTGATTAGCTCTCCGGGGAGGCAGCCCAGCACACACCTCACCTTTTTGTCACTAGATGGCGGTCCTTGATCTCAGAGCGCTCGAACCAGACATGAGGACAGGCCTTGACCGTGGCTCGCTGGATAACGCCCATCAGTCCACCGTGAACCTGGCCCACCTGCAAGCCCAGCAAAGCACATCAGTACCTGAGACACCTGAAAAGCAGAACTTCCTCTTCTCCAACCCTCAAAAAAAAAATCCAGCAAACCCAAATGCACCAGGAGGCTGTAAACCAGGACTGAGTGACCACAGAACTGCTAAAATGCATTCACTTGAGAGGATCTAGATACTCACATGGAAGCCTCCCTCAAGTACTTCACCAGATGAAGAGTCTGGCATTGACACTTTCAGGACAACTTCCCCAGCACCAATTTCAACACAATTTACGCTTTTCCCCACTGACCAGTGCTCAAGTGAACATCTCTACTGTGAAAGTTAAGTACTGAAGTCCATAAGTAATACCCCACAATCTTTCCCTCTCCTGGTCTCTCTGCTGTGACCTCCTCATACCATTGCATAGCATCCATCATTTGTCAAAATGATCGCATCTATCGGTGATGTGTGGTTGGCAACACAAATTCCTCCTTTCTGAGGTCTGTTTTCCCTGCAATTACATATTTTTCGTTAGACTGAGAGTGCCTAAGCACCACATTACACACACAACAGTTCCATGAAGCTGTCAGGTGAGTCAGCCTCTACTGTGACATCAACTTACAGCTCAGGAGAGAGCAATCCCCATTTCCAATGGGATGCTCACACCCGTGTAAGCATAGACGCACTTTTGCTCACTCACTTGTTGTGGTAATGGATAGTACCAGACAGAGCTCTGACGAGGATGCGGGAGCATGTGAGGTGAACCACTTCACTCAGGTAGTTTTTCACACTGAAAGAAATCAGACATCTGAGGCATCCTGGAAAGCAGCTAGACACACATGAAATATTCTCCAGCCTACTCAACACAACTCAGAGCTGAAATTTTCCTCGTGTCCTGAAGCATAGAGGGATATTCCCAGCTCTATCACTCACTTGCTACAGCAGCTCAGCCAAGATACCACATAACCTTGGTGCCACTTCACTAGGCAAGGCTGTACTCTCTTTGCTCAGTGTTTTTCATCCCAACACTATCACCTGTCCTACAATGCCCCATTTGAGTATCTCATGGCAGCAGGAGGAACCCATCAGAAATCATCAACCTCAGTGCCAAGACTGGCAAGAACCCAACCTTGGCTCAAATTCAAAATGCCACTAAAAACAAGGTCCTCAAATTTGCAGGTGGAGTGGACTATCAGTAGTCTATTATAGGTAAAATCTGTTCACCCCAAATCTTCAGCTGTTTGCAGTAATGCAACTCAGTGAGTTTATCCCTCACACACAGTACCTACCTGCTGTTTGGCAGCTGCCCCACCACCGTTGTTCCCACAATCATTGACGTAATCCCGATGGCAGCGAGGGTAAAGCTACAGACAAAACAGACATTAAACCAAAATAAGTAGCCTTGCTCATTGTAATAACACTTTGCCCCTTTAAAATGGAAATGGATTGCAGAAATTCAATTATTCCTCAGATACTTAATGCATGCAGTTCTCTAACCCAGCAATGTCCTGACCTATTGCTTAAAGTCATGATGCAGCAAAGGTAGCAGATCCAGATACTCCCATGCACACAGTCTCAGGGAGATTACAGCTTGCCCACCTTATATTTATTTTGCCAATACATGACTTAGAGGAAGCATTCGTGAAAAAGATGACCACCAGCCCTAGTCTACTCTCCACAGTGAATGGGCAAGATAAAAGTATTCTGAAGGGCTTCTTAACCTAAAAGAAGCCTTTAAGCAGGTTAATCTCCTGTATCTGCCAATGCTGCTTTTGGGTTAAAGAAAGATGAGATGACATTTACCAAGAAAACAGAAATTTACCCATTCCCAGACTGACAAAACCCCTCAGCACCTGAGCTTACCGTAGGGGCAGCAGGAAGCAGTACCGCACTATCACCCCAATGACCCACACGACAGTCAGCCTCAAGCTGATGTAATGGAAGTTGACGTTAGTCCTTGTGAGCAGATTCCAGGAAAGCAGTTCTTCTGAGGAAAATCGTTGAGTGACTTCATCTTCCACAATGGCCTCAAACCCTTTTCTGCAGAAGTAGAAAATGTGGGAGAATTCGAAGTCCGCTCGATGCAGACGGGCAATTTCCTTCTCCATAGGCGTTTCATCCCTTTCAATGATACCTTGGGAAGGAAAGGGTAACCATATGAGAAAATAATTCTGCTAAGTAGCAGTCACCCTCCACACCACTTGTCACTCTGCACTTCTCCAGGAGACATATTTACTGTTAGAGGCCCCCCTAGGACAGGAGGGGAAGCTATGCAGTTGAACACAGCATACCCTGCAGGAGAGCAGCTCCAGCTCCCCTTCCTTACACCAATACCTTGAGCAGCAACTATATCAAGTTCTGTTACCTACTGAACACAAAGCAAGAAGGCAAATCCTTTCCCACCATCTGACATGTTCTCAAACCAAACTTTATCCAGCACTCTCTTATGTTTTCAGAAGAAATCAAGTGAGACCCTGGCCTTTCCACTCCCTTCTGTGCTCTGTGTATTTAAAGGCATTAATCTTGATGGAGGCTTCCCTATTCCCTAAGCTCATCTCTTGCCTGACACCCTGGTGTCCCACAGCCACAATATACTGCCAAAGTCCCAGACCACAACACTGTGCAAGGATCAGCTTTGAACCAAACATACCTCCCTGCCTTCTCAGCATAAATATTTTCTGTGAGTACAGGCAGACCACATTATTGTTTTGTTTTATTTAAAATCAAACAAAGAAAAACCCTCCAAAACACCACGTCAAAGAAAGTTGTGCCTAGAGGTGTGGAGGCTGGTGAGCCAGCCACACAAGGGTCCCTGAGAACCCCCTGGGAGGGAAAGACCCTGAAAGTCATTCTCCAAATTAGGGAGACACAAGAGGCTTCTCTCAAGGACACCCTGTTCTGTTATCCTAATGTACCCCTGCTCTGCTCCCTCAGCCAGTTCCGTTGGTCATCCCCACAGACCTCTGTCCCTCAGCCACGCCGTCTATTTCCCCAGTGGTTCCCATACCTGGCCCCACCTGTGTACTGCCCCCATGCTCCCTGATGGTTGGGCCCTGATGCTCTCCCCACCCCTACCACACCACACTTAGCCCTGGACCTTCCCAGGAGTCTTTGTCACTGAACTGTCCACGTGCGTGGCTGGAATAAACATCTCTGTGGACTCAAAGACTCTTCCTGCCTCTTTGCCATCGACTCATGTTAACAGCTATCCGGCATGCTGCATAGAGGAGCCTTGATTTAGTTCAGCACTAACAACTGTTTCAGTTGAACTCTGACTACATCACGCCTGGGGAGAAACCTGGAGAGTTCAGAACTGCAGTGCAAAAAGCAAGTATTCCCCCTCCTCCATCCTTTTCATTTTTTAAGCTTATGGTCTGATAAGCACAAATTTCTCATTAGAGCTTTCAAAGGCAAGGACAAATTGTGTAAGCTAAACAAAGATCAAGTAGCTGCTTGCTGGTAAGCAAGTCTGGCTCCAGAAATTGATGACTGAAGAAATCTAGAGTAACAGTTAACCAGAACAACCATCCCCTGGGACACTCAACTCGGATTACAGAGGTCCAAGTTCAGGTTGCCACTCTGTCAGACACCCTCTGATAAATTGCATAATCTCTGTGCTTGCATGCTGAGATAAAAATGGGAAAGGACCTAGCACCCAACTTCTTCAAACTACTATGAACTTTCCACGTTGTAGGATGTGTTTTTGTAGGAAATCTGCCTCCCAGTGAAGTCTTGCCAGCAGAAAATCCCTTGATATATTTTCTGTGCCAATAATTGTAACATTTAAATTACAAGTGATATAGAAGATCTTTATATTGCGCTGTAGCAATATGTATACATACGGGTTAACACAAGAAGCTCCAAGATACAAGTCCCACAAATCACTGAGGTAAACACCAAAGAACAACACTGCAACAAAACCTATTGGCACCTTCAGCTTTGAACGTGACAGCCACGACTTCCAGTTGTACCAGTGGGCCACCTCACTGCATCATCCTATCACAAGCCTACAAATTTAAACCATTAACATGGTACACCTAAAAACCCACATGCCCTTAAAGATCTAAATTATACAAGCACGCATCACATCAAACACTTACCAAAACGGACTACGCTTATGTCATACGTTAAACCCAGATCAGAGCTCTAGTTTTTGATTCAATTTTTCTCGCACTCGGAAAATCCCTAAACTGTGAAACATCCAAGACTGTAGGCCAGTCAGTCCAAAATGTCTGCTCCGTGCTGCTGGAGACAGGTTGTAGGCAAGAAACCAGGGGAATGCTCCAGCACCCATCACACAAGTATCACCCTTCTCTCCAGTTCTCAGAGCTGGGAATGTTTCCCCCTTATCCAGCCCTTATCCTTCCCCCTTATTCAGCACCAGTCAAGCAGCTGGCCCATCTGGCTCCAGCTTCTCAGCTAAACCTGTGGTATTTAGATAAAAAACTTATAAAATTAAGGTCTCGTTGCCTTTGTAAAATCATGGCTTAGGCCTGTTATTTCGGCTAGAGAAGGACCATGAGAAAAGTCTGCAAGAAGAAAAACAATTAGTTTTTACCCATGAAAATGTAGTATCAACAGAAGCAAGAAAGTTTAACAATAGGAGAAAAACAGTGACATATACGCACCTGTTATTTTTCTGAATACCTGGATGCTTGTGCTATGGGTGACCAATGATGGTATGTTGTAGTTAAATGATAGCCAATGAATCTATAGTCGTAATTAAGCAACCAATGGATGAGTAACATAAATTATAAAAATGTGAAAGAGTATAAATGACACTGGCTTTGGCAATAAAGGAAGCCTTTTGCTTGAAACTGTTATTGGGGTTCATGTGTGTCATGGCCACCTCAACAGTGACACTGAACCCAGCCCAGGGTTCCAGTTTATCCCACTACTAGCAAGCTGGGATAGCAGGGCTGTAACGTCTTGCTTCATCAGCCTGTGCCGTCCTTGTCACATGACACCCCACGCACCAGCTGCCCTGCAGCCTTGGGACCGCTACTCCAAGCCAAGATCTCAGCAGCACATGAAGGCATTATGAACAGAATTAAACACACGCTGCTCTGGTGATGTACTTAGCCTTCTTGTAATCACAAGTCACATTTAATGGCCTTTAATCCTTGGCCATGGGCAGAGCTGAGCTTGCCAAAGACAGCACTACACAGGAGTACAGCAAACACTACTCTAAACCAAAAAAAGCCATAGTCACTGTTTTTCTCAGTACTGCAGCACAAGCCCCAAGCCTTCAAGCTAACATACTCCAGTCAACTAATTACACCAGGCTCAAATTTGACACTATCTACTTACATAATAAGTAGATCTACTTAGTAGTACCTAGTAATTAGCTCTTTAGTAGTATCTACTTATGTAGTAAGTAGATATTACTAACATTATTTGCATAAGCTTTTCTTTCAGTGAATGTAATTTTCAAACTCTTACTAGCATTTTTGTCTTTTTTAAACCCACCACCTTGAAGACAACACAGCCAGCACCCATAGAGAGCTGAGAGCTGGTTATTCAGCTGCAGTGAGATAGACATATATCCTCCAAGTACCTGCTCAGCCAAGAGCTACCACTGGGTCCAGCACACATTGCCCTCTAACAGAGAAGAACCTTGAGGTGACAGCACCACATAATTCCCACATAACAACTACACCAGCCAACACTTCTTTTGAAACTATTCCCTATCACACCACCAACAAAGGGACACAGACTGGCTGCCCTTTCTGCCAAGAGATGTAAAGCACACTAGATTTGGTACTGCAGAGAAAGGTGGTGTCTCCTCAATTATGCCCACCTGTCTTTTTGGCTTTTTTTTTTTCTGAGGGACACAATTTCAAGGTGGGTGGGGAGGAGCATTTTTGCTCTGCCAAGGAACAGCAAACCGTGCCCTTGCACATACATCTGCAGTGCTCCCTCCTATCCTGACCCATCTCCTGGTGATGGCATGGTGGTCAGGAAAGACGTAAGAGGTGATACACGTGTCCTTTCAGCACTTACACATACAGGTACACACACCTAAATACTTACCTTTACCCTGTAGTTTAATCAACTACTCTGTAATTCATTATCAGCAGGAGTTTCTCCTCCCTCTATAAATATTGTGTAATGCAATTGGGTCTCTCTGTCTGCTCATGTTCCATCACCTCAGGGGACGTCAACTTATATAATGCACCGTTAGACCTACACCTGCCCTGGCCCTCAAGTACTTTCTCCCACATCAACTCCTAATCACAAGTCAGTTACTTCTATGCTTAAAAAATTCCCAAGAGCAAGATATGAAGCACAGCTTGGCACTGCAGACCTCATGTCTCCCCATGCTTTCTCAAATAAGAAACAATTGACTCCAGCTTCCTGCAGAAAGAGTCACCTCCAGTGAGGAAAGGTTTTAACTTGTTATTTCAGATATACAAAGGACATTAAAAAGGGCTTCAGGATACCATTGTGATTGTGTATCCCCATCCATAAGACTGCTTGAACATCACCTGCATGCAGTCATATATATGAATTACCTCAGGCCATTTTTACTATCTCAAATGCTCCTCCAGACAACGGAGTACACTCAGTTTAGTGCACTCAATTTAGGTTCTGAACCACAGCACATATTAACACTACATACCCCTCAGCTGCACACAGGGGAAATAGCTACAAGTAGGTTTTTTTTTTTTTTAAAGATAGCTCATAGAACAATATACTAACTAGGACCTGTCTCCCTTGACATCTCTTTACTAGAGAAGAAATAACTGTAAGAATGATCAGATGTCTAGGAGGACGACAGCTCTTAATGTGCAGCTAAAGCAGCACAGTAGGGTCTCTTGCACTCTCACTGGCCCATGATGTGATGGGGCACTGTCAGCCTTACAGGAAGGAAAAGGATATCTTCCTGCATCACTGACAACCTGGGAAGCAGACAACATGGCAGTGACATTGTCTGAAAGGGCCACTAACCTTGCCTTTCCCCCTTTCCTTCCAAAAAACCCCACAACTTTAAGGACACCGGTGAGCAATACAGCATGTACTTTTTCTCAGTCACTTGAAAGTCAGCAATTAAACAAGAGAAGTTGTAAACTGTTTTCAGAGCTGCTGTGCAGTACCTCCAGTTTATTACCTCAGGTGCTGACAGTTGCATCTGCTGCCATGGAAGCCAGTTCCAAGCCTGGCCTGCAGATAGTGCGATCCCAGTGTTCACAGTATTGATAAGGATATCCCTTTGGAGCTGACACATACACAACCAGCTCGGCAATTCAGTCCCCATTACTGGATCGGGTCCACATGAGTTAATCCACAGGCTCAGGTAAAAACTGACTTGTCTGCTAACTGGCAAGCTGGGCCTGCTTCCAGCTGTGCTGCCTAAGGAGGGAGCACACAGAAAATGCTCACACTGCTGCCAAATGTTGTCAAAACAGAGCGATTGAATAGCAATACTGAAGCATTCAGGAACCAGGAGGAAATCAAGTGCTGGCTACAATGCCTTGTTCAGTCTTCTTCTGTTTCCTGGGCAAACTCAGACTTCTCTAACAGCTCCAAAGCCTTCAAGCCAATTCTGATCTACTACAGCCTAGTATAACTCACACATAGTATAGGTTAAGATATAGAAAAGAACTCATTTCAAAATTAGGCTAAAGGAAGAAATATGAAGCAACTTTTCAGCAGTCTTTCTACAGACAGTACGAAGTTTGGCAAATACTAACTCCAGAGGGTAAAAGGTCAATAGCAGCAGACTGAAAAAAAGACAAGTAGGCCACCACACACCTTCAACTTGTAGTCCTACCACAGAAAAAGCACTGAGCTTGGGAAAGAAAAGCGCTGTCCAACAAACACCCAGATCACTTCAGAGAATATTTAAGTGTACTCTAATGCTGTTAGGACTGAGATAGCTGGCCAGCAACCCTGCAAGCAGCAAAGACAAATTTCAAGACAAAAATCAACCTCATATTTAAACTTGAAAATTTCCATCAGCTGAGAACAGTCTCCATGTTAAGCTCTACTTTGTTTTATTAAACGTCATGTTGTTTCATACCCTTCATTTCCTCATCCCCTGATTTTTCAACT
Organism: Vireo altiloquus; assembly: GCA_013396875.1. NCBI lineage: Eukaryota > Metazoa > Chordata > Aves > Passeriformes > Vireonidae > Vireo > Vireo altiloquus. Next base: position 55,073 of record VZRF01009687.1, read on the forward strand.
ACTCAGTACAAGCCAGTAAAAGCAGCATTTTATTCTGCAGGAACTATTTGCTAGCCAGTAGTATTGCAAAACAATTAGATATATAAGTTTGCTGATTTTCACTGGGGGAGAGTTAATTTTATTCACAGTGGCTGGTATTAGGCTATGTTTTGGACTTGTGCTGAACACAGGGTTGATAATACAGAGATGTTTTTGTTATTGCTGAGCAGGATTTACAGATCCAGGGGCTTTCCTGTTTTTCGTATAGCCAGGCTGGTGAGGAACTTAGGGGTACCTGGGAGGGTGGGAGGAAACACAGCCCAGACAAGTAACCCGAAGTGACCAAAGAGATCTTCCAGACCATACGGCATCATGCTCAGGATACGAAGTGGGAGGAAGGAGGAAAGCAGGACACTTGGAGTGATTACCTTTGTCTTCCCAAGTCACTGCTACCCATGATGGAGTCCTGCTTTCCTGGAGATGGCTGAGCACCTGCCTGCCCATGGGAAGCAGGAAACTCATTCCTTGTTTCACTTTGCTTGCGTCTGTGGCTTTTGCTTTCCCTGTTAAACTGTCTTCATCTCACCCCAGGAGTTTTTGGGCTTTTACCCTTCTGATTCTCTCCCCGATCCCGTTGGGGCAGTGAGTGAGCAGCTGCCTGAGGATAAACCATGACTTTCAGTGAGCATGTAACACCCCACCTCTTTTCTAGTTCTCTCATGCATACATCCAACTGCTTAATTTGAGAAGGCCTCAGTACTCCAATGTTAGAACATTAGTCTAATCAATGTGACTTCACCCCAAGCTCTCACCGTTAGCAGTAGGAGTCTGCGGCATCTGTGGCTGCGGCTTTTTGACACCTTTTTGTAACCGGATAGTAGCCCACTGTTGAACAGAAAGAAAACATTAATTTCATGAATGCAGTACTCAAGGAAAAAAGTCACCAAAAAAACCAACAGTTAGTCAAAGACAAGTTGTGATTTTCAAAGAATATCTTCACCAGGTAATCATCACTCACCTTCCTCAGATGTGTCCACAAACCCAAATCCATACAGAGTTCTTATGAAGAAACTCAGAGTAGTTCATAATAATTAATAAAACCAAACCAGAACAACACTCAGGGCTAGCCAGTACCTCCCAACTCTGCTCTTAGTCTTCAGAGAGCCAACTCAGTGCTCTAGAGCGGTTTCAGTTCCAGTTCAGATACACAGCCACCAAGAGCCTGAAAGGCCTCTGTCAGCCTTGTTACTGGCTCAGCAGCCACTGAGTCCAGGCTGCATGGAAAGCCCCAGGAGCTGGACACAGGACACACAGCATATTTTCACAAAGCTGACAGACACATCACAGCCCAGCTTGTCTTCTTTCAGAGTAGTTTCATCATACTGAAGCAAAAAAAAAAAAAAGGTCCTAGCTGGGTTAAGTGAAACTGAAGCCTGCACATAGCTGATTTCACTAAAAACCAACATTTGCAGTCATGGGAAGTTTCAATTAAATTCAGACTCAATCCAAAACGAATTGCACCCAAAAATTTGCCAAGCTGAACAAACCTGACATTTCCCTTGACTCTGCAACTGCTCATTTCTTGGCATCTTCCCAGAATCACAGAATGGTTTGGGTTGGAAGGGATCTTAGAGATCACCTAGTCCCAACCCCCTGCCACAGACAGGAACACCTTCTACCAGATCAGATTGCTCAGAGCCCCATCCAGTCCAGCCTTGAACACCTCCAGGGATGGAGACCCCACAGCTTCTCTGGGCAATGTTCCAGTTGCCTTCTCCAGGCTGAACAACCCCAATGCTCTCAGCTCTCATTTTGAAGCTCTGAGCAGCAGAAAAACAGGCCAAATCACCAGCTTTAGGGTGAGCTACAGAGAGACCCTTCTCCTGCCCTTGGGGAGGGCTACCAGCTCACTTGGGCTAATCTGGTCTTTTCCCAGTGTCTGAGAGAATGAGACTGAAATAGGGAATAAAGTAAGTTCTGCTCTCCAATGAGTGTCAAAGATTCCCAGTTGCCCTTGATGCTTTAGGTTTTAACTTTTATATTTTTCAAATCCTCTTCTGTTAGTGTAACACTGAAGTTTCCTGTAGCTTGCTAAGTGCTGTTCTCTTATGCTAAGACAGACAGAACAAAGCCTTTCCAGCTTGCTCTCCAAAGACACCCAGACCATCCTAGGCCGAAGAACTGTAAACCTTCATCTTGGGGAGGGGGGCAAGCTTGGGGAAATTCCATCATTGGCTGGGTTCTGGTTGGTGAATTGATGCTGATATAAAAGTGTGAAGAACTCGTGACCTGTTGTCCATTTTGGGATCCACTGAGGCAGGACTCTCTGGAGCCCAGAGTGTACTTCTGAAGGCCTTTCAAATAAATACCTCCTTTATTCCTATCTAGTCTCTGTTTCTAGGTAGCCATTTAACGCATCACCCTGGTTCCTGCAAAAGCCTCTGGCAGAACCACATCAGAGTCAGGAGACTTCCTCTCATTTCCAGCCCTGATGAGGCTGGAGCCAGTTTAACCTGTTGTCAGGGTAGAAGGTTTTCTTGACCTCCATCTGACTCAGTTCAGTTCCAGACAGCTTTTATAAAGCCCTCTATCTCAGGCTTCATTTTTACTGGGTTAACAATTATAATCCTTTTTCCACCCCAAAGCCTGTGATGTCAGAGTAACCCTTCTGGCCTGAATCCTTCTTTTCCCTACATGGCAGCTTTGTTAAGGGATGGAATGATCAGTCACTGAAGGCTGACTTGGTGGTTACCCATTACCCACATCAATTCCTCCTCCACAAGACTCCTTTCTATTTCTAGGAACACTGTTATAATGGGCATTTTCAAGACAGACAGGTGACCTGGTAGAAATTAGCTCATACCAAGAGATCAGGATATTATCCTGTTCAAATCAAAATAGCTTAACCAGTATCAAAGACATATTTTTAAGAGCATACAGATGATGCTTGGTCTGCACAAGAAGGACCCAGTTCCATGTTAAACCACATATTTTCCACCTTTCCCTTCCAAACGAGCCGTGGGACATATGGAGACGCAGTTCCCTTTTGAAAAGTCAGCATCCTGACTCATGGCCTTATCTCCACCACATAACCTCCCAGTATGAGCCAGTACTGCTTAGTATATCAGGTTTTGCTGAATCACAACCTACCCTGCCAATACAGTCACTCATTTTCTCAGTTCTGCTGCTGCTAAGGCAATAGCTCTTCCAGGAATTAATATTAACTGTAGGAATAAGTCAGTACTTTCTGTAGTACTCAAGTACTTTCAGTAACTTTCTGGCTACACATCATTCTTAGCAGTACTGTGAACACAAAAGTTCTGGGAAATACCAAACCAAAACATCATTCAAGGAAAAACCTATTCACAGCATTGTCATTTTACATTTTGTCTATGAAATGGATTTGAGGGACCAGCAGAACCAGTAAATACATTTACACAATCATTTCTGACCAGACTTGAACCACTGCATTCAACAAATTAAAATCTCCACAAACAGCTAAGTCACTTACCACACAGAAGAACAAGAGCACATTTGACTAATGGTCTCAGCCATACACACTAGCAGAAAAAATAAGTTTTCACCTTTCAAATCCTCTCAAAGGGGTAATCAAAACATGGAAGAACACTTTGGTGCTCAGAAAGAGCATGCAACTCTCCCTTCAGAAAACTCTTGCTACAGAAATCCTCTTATGGGTTCACACTAGACTGTGTCAAGGTCTGAGCCTCAGCACAAACCATGAGGACACAGGTTATTGAGACATGCCTTTGTAATGCCCAAAAGCTTGCAACACCCTCCTGTACTGCAATATCTTTTGACATTTTGCTATGAAAAGGAGGCAGTGGAATCTTCTCAAAGCAGAGAAGCTGCAGGGTTATGTAACTCAACAGTTTCTACTGCTCAGATGCATTTATCAGCCCTATTCAGAAAAGCACATTCCTTCTTCCAAAGTGGTCTGACCTTTGCTCCTCAGGTCCATCTAACTCCAGAAAGGTGCAGCAGCCCATCTGGGGGATGGGGGAATAGTGGCAAAGAGAAAGGCTGGAGAGGACAGCTCTCTCTGCCCTTTACCCATGCATTCCCAGGGGATGGGAGCACTGCCACGAGCCTGACACCAGCGTGATATCGTGCACAAAGGTTGCACAGACTGTTCCAGGGACAGCTGACCTGTGCTCCACAAGTCAATGGCTGAGGCAGTTTTACATTTCATGCCAGGTCTCTCGAGATTTAAGCACACTTAATAAAATAGGCAATGATGAGATCAGCTCTCCCTCTTGGTCAGGACCATTTGGGCATTCCTAAGGACCCACATCTACCAGATGCCAAAGCAAACATTTCTTAAGTTTTCTAAGTCAGCTTTCTTCTTACCTCAATCCATCATATTTCCAAAAACTATGCATGTTCCAGCAACCAAGGACCAAGAAATGAGAATTTTTAACTTAGATATCAATTCCCTCATGTATTCTCAGGCACCTGAATTAAAGGCACTACCAACGAAGCCAGAATCTCAATTTTGGTCAAATGAAAAGCTTGTTTATATCCAGGCTGGGAAACAAAAGAGACACCACCCACAGTAATGTGAGTAATTTCCCTTCCTTCCTGCTAGCCAGGGATATGTGCCATCCATCGCTGTTTCAGCTGGTTCCTATGCTGAAGGACAACTTTATGCTACAAAGAGCTATCACAATGTGAGCTGATCCATCCCACAGATGGGAAAATAATGTGTTTGTGTATTAGAGATCAAAGATGAAACAATTATAAGCTGTAACCTCCATTCTACTCAGGAGATGAGCAAAAAGCAGACTGATAAGTCTTTCGGATCTGTCAGTAGCACTGGCACAAATCTAAAGCAGCTTGTCCCAGCTGGTGCTGAGCTGGCAGTCCCAAGAACCTTGGTGCACACCTATATTTTTAGTAGGGGTTATTGAAGCAGCTTTGGAGCATAAGTATAAAATGCCAGGCTCCTGAACAGCTTAAAAAAGTTCTGCAGTGGGACTACCCACTGGACTGAAAATGTAAGGTTAGGAAACAGCATGATCCCAGAACTACAAACATCACCACAAGTCTGATTTTGAAACTTTACTATCCTAATTGCTGACAAGAAAGTAGCTTGGATGCTTTAATCTCACAACACAGAATCTGAAGATATTACACTTTACTAGGCAAGGAAAACATCAAATTTCCTCTGGAAACTTCTCCCTCCTTCTCCTCCTAGAAAAGGCCTCTAATTAATCAGCACCTTAAAAAAAAATCCAAAATAGCCAAAAGATCAATTTCACTTACACATCACTAAGCAACTGCCACACATAGAGGACTTGTGCAGTACTTGAGAGAGACAGTTGTCTATTTGACAACTGTCTTATCTGGAGTTAGGAAGGGCTTTTGATATCTCTTGTAAACCATGTGTGATTTTTGCCTCTGAGGTCTGACTATCTCCAAAGCCAAGACTAACATTGTTTCATGAAATCATACGTAGACATTCTTTGCTGGGATCAGAAATCAAGACATTAGGAACACTTCAGAGTGTTGTCCTGCTCCCCTAAGAAATGGGACTTAGCCTTTCACCTTATTTACCTCCTTTACCTCACCTCTGACTTCACAATGTGTGACGATTTTTCAGAAGGGAGAGATGACTGAAATCTGCAATCATATGGAGACAGAACACAGGTGTTCCTCTTTTAAAGGCACCACAGGATCAGAGCCAAAAGTTTATGTGCTAGTTTAGGTGAGCACTCCTTGGAATCTCCCCAAACCTCAGAAACAACAGAAAGATTGCAGAGCACCTCCCACACAACGCCACCTTGTTTAACACGGCAAAATCTGCATGCCAGTTATTGATTTGTTTTGTGCGAGGCAAGAACAACACCACCTCCACCAAGAGGAGCAATCATTTCCGAGTTAGGGCAAAAGGTCCTCTCACCTCCCAGGCACTTCTCATTCTGATGGGACACCCTTGGCACTGCCTCCAAGGACCTTCCCAAATTCTTCTGCACACAGAAGTTGCATAGCAAGTCCTTCCTTGTAGACAGGTATCCAAAGAGCAATCAAAAATCCATCTTTACAGGATAACACCAATGGCATCTGCAAAAGGAATGCCAAGCAGCTTCTTTAACAGCAGCTTCACAAACTCTTACTTCAAGGCAAGCTCTGAATATAGCTGCTGTTATTTATTTAACAACATTTGCTCATTAACAGTGTTCACATGCTGTAAAATTGAGATCACTTTCAGACAAGGGCTGTTGACCTGGAATATGGTACATTAATTACTGACACAACCACAGCAGAGGGCAACCCCCCCAGTCTGCCAAACTTACTGATGTGCAAGGACTCTTAAATCTGTGGTAAACATACATAAAGGCCTTCAAAGGACTGGGGTCTACATTAATACAGGCCAGGGATTTACTTCAAGATTCTGCACAAAATTTGCTAAAATACTATTCCAAAAGTCAGTCTGAGCCCTGTAAACAAGGGTGCATCATTTGCATCAGGCATGTCTCCAAGACATGCTTCTCATTACCATCTGAGCTGGAAGCTTTCAGAGCTCTCGGATTCTCCTCTGCCCAGCAGTCCTTGAAGGACACCAATCACACAGACAGAGGCCTTCATTGACTCTCTGCAATGACATTAGTCAGCAAAGCTTGCTGCCGAGGCCAGTGAGTTACACAAGCAGCAGTCAAAGCCCACAATGATTCATCTGTTTATCAGCTTACATCTTCTCCTTTTCCCTTCCCCACCCTCATACCCAGCACCACACACAATCCTGACAGTGACTCATGGGAAGAAGTTGCAGCCTGGCATACCTAGGACAAGAGTAACAGTCCATCCCACCTGCCCTGTACAGCCACGACCTCCAGTTTGACCACAGGCACTGAGAGGTCCTTTTCTCTTCACATCTAGGTCCATTCATAATGTCAAGGTCATCTGCAACACAAGGAACTTGGGCTTAACCTCCAGCTACAGAATAATGTTACACTCTTGTCTAGCAAAATTACATTCCCTGCAGGCAGCATAATAAGGTATCAGAAATTGCTTCTGTTACCAGGGGCTGCAGTTAAACCCCAATGGATCAGTTACAGCATGTGAAAAACACCTACAAGTGCAGCATCTGCTATGCATTACAGCCAGCAAAACCAGCCACACAAGAAGTGCCCTCTCTGCTCACTGTAAGCCCCCACGAAGAGCCTTGAGAGACTGGGGAGGGGAGTGCATTCAAAGTGCTTGCAGTCATCAACAAACCACTAGTCCAGAAATAGACAATAATGTGATGTTAGTTAATAGCCAGGTTGTTTGTTTCCTGACACAAATGTGACCTAAAGACCTCACTTCCCTCAGGCTTTCTTGTTTCTTAGTATTTCACAAGTATTATGCACTGCCCAGTTTAAAAACCACAAGAAATGTTTCCCATTTGAAAGAGCAAGCGGGGCAGTCTGTACAAAGTGCTGCTGACAAGTCTACTGTCTCAGGCACCAAGGCACACCCCAAAAAAAAACCCCAGCAGACTGGAAAAATAACTCCAAAGTATTTAACAAGGTGAGCTGCAATCCATCAAGCAGAGATCAACACTCTGGAGGTTCATTGCTGCTGCCAAATATATAGACACCCAGTCCAAACCAGTCCTCCAGCTCTTCTACAATCTGATGGAAATAGAGAAACTGATCCTCTGTGGCAGTGGCTGCTCTATAGGCCTCAATGAAAGACAAAGGACTTTCTGAAAGGCTGGATTCTCCAGTGCTTGGCAAGACAGCTCCAATGGGATGTTTGCAGGGCCCTCAAAAGCCCCAAATCATATTAAGAGTTCATAAGAGGCAATGGATTAAGACAGAGCAAAACGAGACCAAGAGGTAAAGATGCACTAAATTTAAAACTGGAAGCTATCTGTTGATGTTGAAAAACAAACAGGGAGAAATGCACCATGCTGTGATAACTGCAAGAGACAGTCCACAGCATTTCAGCAGTAGGGAATATTTCTGTGGCAAGTGATTTCACAAGCATCAGGATGCCAGGTGACTAGTCCAGACTAGCTCCTCATAGGGGCAAACAGCTGCTGGAGATGTTTTTGCAGCAGTACTCCCACATTTTAAATAACCATACTAACAGGGTGCCAGAAATCCTATTAGAACACTGAAAGGAAAGCCACAGGCAGAAATGAGCAATCTCCTAAAAGTTTGCTGAGTTTGGTAAGGTAATTCAGAAGCAAGTTAATGTACTTTCAGGAATACTCACATGATCAGGGAAGCAGACTTTCTAATAGCTAGTGGTCTGCCTGCTGTACTTCTTTAGCACAACTTTCTACACTTTTTCCCCTTTTTGCATGGAAAAAAATACAATCACACAGGAAAAAATATATCCATATATTCCATATAAATCTGGCAATCCCTAGTGCAGTACTTAAGGGTCAAATGCAATCCAATAGAAGCAGATCCTCAACTGTACATGCTGCATTTTGCTTAGCAGCATGTGTTTGCTGAGGCAGCTCAGCAGAGAGAAAAAGCTGTTGTGCACCGACTGATGTCCCTAGTCAGAAATGTCAGATGGTCAAAGTACAAAAACACTTTGTTCCTAAAAAGAGCTTTCCCCTCCCTTGCCTTAGATCATGCTTGCAGCACCTGGAACAACCTTCTGCCCTCCTGAAACAACCAGAAAAAAATTTTTTTTAATTGGCAGGAAAAAATTCAAGCAGAAGCCCACCCCATCCCACAGTCTACACAACACAACGCCACAGACTCATTCTTGGATGTCTTGTTTTATATGACATGACCTGAAGAGGTATCACAGCAAACTGTAGAACTGTCCCTGAAGTATGGACAGACTTGGACCCTCAAAACAGATTAGCTTTAATAAAGCACACGTTGTTACCTAACAACACAGGCCATGTAGGAAATAAACCACAGTAACTGTGTCCTTCCACTATGCCAACTTGTGGGATATGAACAGGAAAATCCAGGGAGCAACTGGGTATCAGCTGGGATGCACAAACAGACACCACTTTGCAGACAGTTCCTGTAATCTGCCCCATTAAACAGGCAACAAGAGCAGAAGCATCCTGACTGAACACTCTGAAGGTCCAAGAGCCCACCCTCCTCCTGGGAATCAGGGGAAAAGGACTGGGGAGATCCAGGGCTGGGAGCGGAAGAGGAATCTTAAGGAAGCTATTAACACTGCCGAAAAAGGTCTCAGCCATCAGAGCATGCAGCGTCCTGTGTCTTCACAGAGCCAGAAAATTCTGCTCAGGAGGAAACACACACACTCAATACAACCCAGGAAGTCTCAGACACCTAGATAGCAGCACTTTTCACTGTTAACATGATTTTGGCAACCTCACGTATCTTCAGGTGCTCTTGCAGGCACTGCTTGGACCTGGCTGGCAGACAATCAGCCTCTGTCAGTCTTTTAACCAAGACAGACCTGTGAGCCAAGGAAGAGGAAACATCCCACAACAAACCACTTCCTTTCAGGGATTATCCCCATGCAAGTATTCTGAGGACAAAGAATCCACAGGCAAAGCAAGGGCCAATTGAGATAAGCAGAATACCTGGGTGGATTGAGCTTCTTCACTCTCCCACAGCATGTCCAGCTTAGCTGACTCTTCTCCTCAGAACACTTTCCAATTTTTCATTGCCTTTTCTTATATTTACAATATTTTATACCGTATCTATGTCCAGTATGATTCTGTACTAATATAATTTTTTATATATTGAGCAGCATGCAATTCCAGAAAGTATTTCATGCAAAAGTAATGGCAACTCTCAAAATAAGTCATTATTTCCTCCCTTAGGCAACAGAAAAGCTCTCACAATTAACCGTTGTTGATATGCCATCAGATACTTCTCCATAATTTTGCCCAAAACATTTTGAGTCACCTCTTGCTGCAACATTTGATGATACTAAAAAACAATGATTAAAGATCTAGGAATAAAGAATTCAAATTGTGGTAATTCACAGGTGAAGGCAAGTCATCCAAACAAGACTATCTCACTAGGCCATCTGGATTGCTCCCTCAGGCCAGCATGATCTTTACCTCCTCAGCTTCTGCTATTCAAAGTCTTTTTTCCACTAACAACTGCATCTTCTCTCCTTAACAGTTATCCTGATACCATTCACAGTCCTAAAAAGTACTTCGAACAGATAATTCTCACCCAAAAGCCTCAAAACATTTTGACTTAGGATGCATTTAACAGATGCTGATTTAATAGCTGGGATTTTTTTAGCCAGGCACTGAAGTACATGAACAAGGCTTGCCTGAAAATCTCGAGGAACAAGATGAAATTAGACAAAATCTACTTTCCATAGACACATACTGATGTATATTGCATGGCCACTGACTGCGCTGTGAGTCACTTCACTTTTCCTCCTTACAGCTGTTTCCTTGGTTTGGGTGCCACTCCTCCTTGGAAAAAGCGCAGTAAATATTAAATCTGATCATGTCCAGCAGCAATTTAAAAACACTCCTCCTCACCGCTACCATGAACTTCAGAGGGAGGGTTCTCACATACATATTAAATACGCCTCATGCACAAAGCAGTTCCTCTGCGAGAAACTGGCTATCCCGGAGAATTTCGGGGCAGGTGGCAACGGAGGTGCTGGACGTGCTCAACGGATGGGAGTCCCCATGTCTGAGCACCAGCACTCCCGGCACTTCCTGTCGCAGGCACCAGACCTTTACACCCTCTAGGGCACGACCCGGCATCATTTCCCTCAGGTGGGGCACAGCTGCCACGGAGCAGCGACAGCCTCGCCCAGGCCATGGTACAGCCTTAGGTAACAAGGCTTATTCCGCTCTCCTGCGGGTTCAGGGAGAGCACTCCAGAGCCTACACAACCATGAAATTAACACAGATCTCCAGTTTTGCCCAAGGGCTTTAAGCCCGAAGCCACAGCCAGGCAATGCCAGGCAGGACGTGACCCACCCGCTCTTCTCTACAGAGCGGACAGAGGGGACCGGAGCGGACAGACGCCTCTCGGGGACATCCACCCCCGCAGAGCCCTCGGCCGAAGGGAGCCATGCCCGGCCCGCCAGCTCCCCTCGGCCCGGGGGAAGCGAGCGAGGGCCAGCCTCGCGGGGCACACTGGCCGGGGACACCCCCTCTTCCCCCCGGAGCCCCCGCCTACCTCCAGCGTCTTCACCAGCACCCACATATAGGCCTCGGAGATGCCGAGCGAGATGCCCAGCGCCGAGGGCAGCACGATGAGACAGAGCACCACCGCCATCCACACAGCGCCCACCTGCCCCACGGCCCACACGACCTCCATGACGGGCAGGGCCGTGCGACGCCAGCGCCGGCAGCAGGAACCGAGCTATGCTGCCTCCCGCCGGCCCTAAAGGCCCGCGGCCGCCCCGGCCCGCCCCCGGCCCGCCCCCGCTCCGCCCCGCCGCGGGGGATGCTGCACCCGGCGGCTGCTCCAGGAGGGCTGGCTCGGTGCAGGTTTGGAAGCTGATGTGCCTCGGGAGACGGGAAGTAGCTAAAAGCGAGTTTAGCGGACGGCGCGGAAAGCTCCTGGTGTAGGGGAAAACGGCTCCAACGGGGGCAGGCGGGAGCGCAGCGGCGCTGCCACGGCGAGCCGAGTGCCTCGGCGCAGGAGCGTTGCCTGGAAAGCCGTAAGGAGCCCGAAAAGAGCGGCCTGGGGAGCAAAGGAGAAAAGGGAAACTGCGGAAAGCTCCTGGGTCTGTGAATATCAAAGAGGACAAAGACAGCTAAAGAAAAGAAGAGGAGCAAGGTCTGCACTGTCCGCCTATGTTGTCTCGTGCCCTCAGGTGGGAAGAGGGATTCACTGAGGGGCCAGCCCCCATCCCGGCATTAGGCCCACTCCAAGAGAAAGGAAACTTTGTGCTAAGTGGTTTGAGGAGGGTTTGCCTGCCCGGGCCTGTGCATAGCAGTCCTACAGCACTTGGCGTGACACAATCCATACCAAGAAAGCGGTGTTAGCAGAAAAATGCCGAAGAGGGACGGTAGCCTTGACAAAGCATCACGGGGAAAGGGAATAACATCCTCTTCCGAGAGGAAGACAGTCAGCATATTTTCTGCATGCATCTTTCATAACTGCTTCATAGAAATGAGGTGTTTGGTTTGCCTCTCCATATTTGAGAGATCAGAAATATATCTGAGAGCCACGTGCTTAGGATCCAAGGAAAAACCTGAATTAGAGTCCAAGAACTATTTCCAGGAGGATGAGGTGGATGAGGGCATTGCTTTCTGGCTCCTATTTTTGGCTCTGGTGTCTCTCCTCATCTGGTTAAATAATTTCTCTGAGGCAGAGGCAGGATGATCCATGATGAAGCCTCTAGGCACAACAACTACAATGGTCCAGCTAGATTCGACATTACCAAACAGCACTTCAGTGTCTTTGCTCTTCTAAGTGTTTATTTATGATCATGCCCAAAAGGCCCAGTTAGAATAAAGGCAACAACCTGTCAGTGCCATACACAGGGTAATAAAAAGTCCTTATTATCTGCACTACAAGTGGTTTTTAAATATTACAAAGATGTGTGGATCCAAGTCAATTAAAAGTGCCCAAAGCCCAGAACAAAAACAAATCAAAAGAACATTGTTTTCCAATCTGGTTGATATTGATAACACACTCATGAGTAACATATTTTAATTTTGTATTTTGTCTGTTGCTGTCCAAGCAGAAAGTGATACAGGTTTGTAGTACTTGCTCGTGAATTTTCATCTGGAGTACAAATGGCAGAGGCCAAAGGCTTTGTTGGTTTGTTTTCCTCTGGCATTAAGGAACAAAAGTCTTCATCCAAAGAACAGATGTAGCCCAGGTAGCAACAATGGATGTTGTCTAGATACTGAGGAAAACAGTACAGTGTTCACAGTGATGGGTCATACGGCTTTGTATCTCCCTTACATTTTAGTACCTTCATTTACATAGCAACATCTTAAATTGCCATCTGAAGCAAGAATTGCAATACAGATAATCCTGTGCAAGGCAAAGTGTTACCGTGTGTGTTTGTTGAGAAAACAAACCTTGAAAACTGAAAATAATTTGATTTAGTCCATGTGCTTGTTAACCTCTACTTTAGTGAAACAGCACAGCGTATGTCAAATTTGATGACTTATGGCAAATTCCTGAGTATCAGAGGGCTGAGATCTGTCAGGGTACCTAGAGCAACAAAAGAAGTTTCTGGAGACCTCTCCTTGTAATATTGATCACATGGAATTAAGACATTGTTTTTTTTGCTGCAATAGACTGGCTATTGGACCTGCTGGCACTGTCCTCAGGCTCCATATGCAAAGAGTAGGAAGGAGCAGTCTCTACCAACATTTGTGTTTTAAGAGCAAGGGAGGGTGGCTGGTTTGACCCCTGCTCTCACTACACAGCAGTGGGGAAAAAACACTGGTGAAAATGTATCATGACAGGAGGCAGTTTTAGGCACAGGCAGCCATCCTGTGTAAGCTGAGTAGAACCAGGACAGAGGAAAGATTTGCACATAAACACAGACTCCTATTTATTGCTTCCAGGCTTCCCCTCCATGCTTGCATGAATAATTCACAAAGCCATTAATGCAAAATGGGATGAAAAAAAAATTATTGAGTTGCTTGAAAAACCACCTTCTCTGCCTGGGACAGCAGGGAAGAAACATGCCTGCTCATCCAACAGCCTCCTGGTGACAGAGCTGCTGGCAAAGGCCTGTCATGACTGTGCTGAAGTTCAGCCTTTGCACAGATCTTGCACTCCCATCAAAGAATATCTGGCTGTTAACAGCAAAAACTGTTGACTTATTTAAGAAAAACCAACAAACCAACTCGCTCTCTTTACCAAGTGGCCTTTGCCTTCTAGAGATAAAGCTGCTATAAACCACTGATCACCCGTATACTGATAATTTCGTTTCAAATTAATTACATCATTACATTTTATTTGTTTGCACAGTAGGCTGTGAAGACAGAATTTCTCTGCCTCACTTTTACCAGTGACCCTGTTTTCCTGAGAGGAAGATTTTTTTTGTTCAAGCACTAAGACCATTCTTTCAGTTTGGGTAAGATAGCATGGTTCTATTGAGATACACAAAGAGTGCCAGTTTTAACAATTTTCCATGCTTTCCATTTTTTCATGGCCTATTTTATGCCGAAAGGCTACAGGTAGTCATGTTTCTATTGGAGTATTTTCCAGAAAGAAACATCCCATTAGATGTTCCTTTCCTTCCATGTTCCTATACTTGGAAGAAGTATATCCTTATTATAAAATATCCTTATTTTTCAATTTATTTCACAAAGTACAGTGCATACTAAAAAAGCTTTCATTGAAGTGGTACACTTCAAGTTTACCTAAATCAGGTGCTCCAAATGGATATAGAATGTTTTGTTGTATTTTTTCTTTAACTTTGTGAGAAGTTTCCAAGAGTCTTAATTTTTGTCCTGTTAATACTAGCAATAATGTATTTCTATGTCTGCAGCAAGAATACATTTATTGCCCAAATAAACATGACTATGTGATGTAACACATGATTTTAATGGGGGTTGGATTGAATCAAAGACAAAGGAAAAGGATCAGTCTCACCACAATGCTTTTCTAAATGTATTTTTGTTGGCTTTTGTTTGTTTGTTTGGCCATATTTATTTTATCCCCCCTAATTATCAGCACCTCTCAGGTTTTGGTGGTATGGAACATGGCTGCAAACTTGGTTTCCAGGATGGGGGAAATCTTTTTAAACCAACCTGGGAAGAAAGTCTGGACCTCATGTGGCAGTCCCAGTCTCCTTTTGCTAAGTTATTGCACATGTTATTGGCTTCTGGTAGGTCAGACCAAATAAAAAGTAGCATTTCATTTGTCTCCTGTCACTGGAGCTGGGCAGCTTCAGAATATCAGACAGTTTCATCTCATGTAAATATCTGTGTTTTATTGGAAGCAAACAGGGTCAGGGTGGTTACCCTAGTGCTCCCTTATATCTTCTGCTGTTGAGGAGTGGCAGGTAGCCAGCAAACCACTCGGGGGAATTCTGCACTCTCTCATCAGTCTTCCAGATGCAGGTAGGTCATGCTTTCTCTCTACCACTGTATTCGCCATAACTCACTGTAAAAATTGATACCTTTTATACAAGGAGTCAGATGTTTTCAGCTTCACTTTGTATCCTAAGTGGAATTTTACTGTCTGCTGTCATGAATTCCAATTCTGCTTACATCGAAAATAAATAGAAGTGGTTTTGCTTCCACACAGCCTTTGAGCCTGGCAGTGTGCACTGACAGAGCGGCAGCCTTGTGTGTTGTCTCCAGCAAGAACGAGGGCTTATAAGCTCCCTGCACTTCATGAACACAGCACCCAGGCGTGCCCCACCTCAAACAATTTAATTTCCATAATTTAGAAATTTAGGTTTCTAGGAATTCATGAGTCCAGCTGCAATTAAAATCAACTAGCCCAGCAGACATGCTCAAATTTGTGACATCAATAGAAGGAGCAGGGCACAAGGATGGCACCTCCTTTGGCTGTACTAGATTTCTACTGCATTTGGAGAGAGAAACAGTGAAGGTGAAGGAAAAAGCATGGAAGTCTTATTCCAGAACTCCATGATCACTTTAATGACTGAAACTTCCAAGGTAACTAAATTAACCACATAAGAAGAAACTTTTTCCCTTCATGCCAGGATTTTAAGGAAGGACAATACATGCTGATAGCTGGTAAATTAATTTACCTTTGCATCTTGGTGTTTTTTTTTTTCTTGAGTGATATGAAAGCTTGCGCTTCCCAAAAGAGGATTAATAACGTTCTAGTCCTCATGGCAGCTTAGGCACACATACAGGGTGCCACCTCCTGGTCCTGCAGTGCAGTGTAATCCTTGAGCTCGATGCACCCACCACATCCCTGTGTCACACGAACACAGCAACATGCAAAGAATAACTTAAAAGCCCAAATGTCTTAAGACAGCATCTGGATAAAAATCAGCCTCAGATCAAATCTAACAAGAGTGTAATTTTTATATTGATCCCTCTCTTTCTAATCCCTTGTAAGTGGATTTCAGGAAATTATATTAATAAAACACAAAACAGAATGGTCATTTGAAGTATACTTCAATTGTTATTTCATTGAATGCATGTACATATACCTTATTTAAAGTTATAAATTATATGAGAAAAGGAGACTGACCATAGCCATATATGATGAGCATTTTAGAAAAAATAATCTATCATATAATTGATAAATGCAGTATTTAATGTATGAACTAGTGAATGCTTACAAAATAGGCTGTTTAACAGATGTCTGTATAAACTTAAAACATAGCTATTAATAAATATCCCTTATAAAAAGAAATACACCTTTCCAAATTATTTAATAAACTACTTCTTAAAAGTTTGATATACAAGGATATAGTACTTTTCCCAATATTAGTCTGATTAATATCCATCTAAGTGTAGATATTACACCTCTTCCATCACATGCATCTTTTATACCATCAGATGGAAATACCAGGGGATATCAACTGATGTCAATAATCCACAACAGCACACAAATCATGACTACTGATTAGTAAAGCAATTATCATTTTAAAAGAGTTCAACAAGGCTCAACATACTGTAAAATTAGAAATCAGTCAATACCACAGCCATTATATAGAATAGCATTGATTGGATGTACTAAACGCGAGCCTTGATGACAATTGATCACAATGAACTCTGCTCACAGAGGAGTCTGGTACACTAATTGAGGAGCCATCCTTAAGTAGAATAATAAATAGAGGAGATGTGGAGAGGAGAAATGGCTACAAAGCTAAGGTCCTGCCTGTCTGTGCAACAAAACAATAAAAAAACAAAGAGTTAGAAAGGCCTCTGTCCACTGGATGTCCACTAACTTCTGAGCCTCCTTTTCCAACACCAAGTGAACCTGTGAGCTCCTCCCAGGTCATCTCCACAATTTGTGCCACAGCTGGGAAACCTGCTCAAAAGAGTCTGAACAACACCTCAGCAGAAACATTTCCAAAACCAAATCCAACAGAGAGGCCAGAAACCCCAGAGGTCTCATCTGTGACACATGCGACCAATCTCCATTGGTCTGCCTGAACTTAGGCCTCAGAATGCACATGTAACCAAAGTATGCTTCTTAGAGTGAGGAGCTGCCCAGGCTGCTCTTCTTGGTTTTGTTCAAGGCAAGTTGCACATGGAGGAGTTTGAATGAAGTGCTGCTTTGTGAAATTTGGCAGTAAGAGTTTGTAGTTCTCACTACAGCTCAACAAAATGCATTATCCTGAAATCTTATTCTAAAAGCATCCCCAGCCACAGATCAAGATCAAACAGCATCAAGGTACTGAAGACACTCATCCCAGCATATGCAAATGTTGTACTGCCTCCAGGATCATCAAGGTTTTTCACCCCTACTGAGTTTTAAAATACAAAAAAAAAAAAGCTCAGGGGTTAGACTGCTATCTGATTTTGAACGAACTAAAGGACAGAAGTAGTTCTGATTTTGGTTTGTGACAGGGAAGAGATGGTCTGGAGAAACCCCACACAGCTCAGGCTGCTGAAACTTCAAGCAAGCACAAGTTTTTCTGGTAGTAAACCATGACCAGTGTTCAAAATTCCTGTGTTTGGGTTATGCAACGTTATTTCTATTTTTTCATGGTTTTCTGGAAATGGGAGAGCAGGCTGTGCAAGGCAGTTTGCTACCAATGACTGAACGCCACCAGATGGCTCCCGTTGCACATCTCTTCTAATGCTCAGAGGTGCAGTCGCAGGAACACATTGAACAGCCAGCCAGCAGGGAAAAGTCGGAGATGAGCATTTAAGCTCCCAAATGTAAGATACAGGGGTAGAAAAAGACATTTCGAGCCAAGGCAATAAAGGACTTGGGCTACATCAATCAGTCTTAACATGCGGGTATGTTACAGGGAAAGATTATAATAAAAACGTGCACACTACCTGAGTTTCATTAAGGACCAAAAGGAAGAGTTTTTAAAGTATATCTGGTTTTCCATCCACACAGTTCTTCAAACAGTGTCTTGAAGAGTTAGAAGCAGCAGCTATTTTTGTTCTCTGCCTCACCCACGTCGTGAGAAGGAGTTATTTTATTCATTCATTCCAACGTACTTTTTTTTTTCAACTTGTCCTTCATTTCCTTAGGCAGTTCAAGTTTGGAGTGAGTGCACCTGGGACCACTGTGGTTTGTTTCAGTTTGCTGATGCATTAGTGCCACAGGTAGCATCCCTTACATGCTTCATATATAAGGTACCAGCCAGCAGCACCAAATTACAAAGCAAAGCTATGTTTTACAATGTAGGTCTTCCCTGCACTAATTCGCTATATTATATTTAATTTGGTGATGAGGCCATCCAGTCAGTTACAAGTACAGGGCTCCTTGGTTAAGGAGCAGGAGGGCAAATACATTAAATGGTGAACAATAGAGGAAATTTGTGCACTGGGGGAAGACAGAGCTCACAAGCTTGTCCAAGACGATGATACATCTTGTCTATGTTGTTTGCACAGCTATCAGATAAACAAATTTTTAAAAAACCGAAACAAGAACAACAAAAAACCAACCCAAAAACCAACAAAAAACATTACTTACACTGACAGATTTTTAATTTTTTATTTTGCTTGATTGGCTTTGTTTTGGGCATTGATTGCCTGATCCACCCAAAAACTCAGCCCATCATTTGGCACAGATGAGCATGAGACCATGCTGCATTTGATCCTGCAAAGGTACATGGTAAAAAAGAGGAGTTCTAATAGTTTAGAAGCCTGGTTCCTGCAAGACTAGTGAAAGATAAGCAAAGAGGAGAATGTGTACAAGATCCTTGGTTGTGAAAAATAAGCTGTTTTGTCAGCTTCCCACTCATGTGTTGTCATAAAAACATGTTCTTTTTACTGTTACCATGCCCTCCTAGTGAAGAAGGAAAACACACCTATCTGTGGAGACCTTTTAGATAATAATCAATTTCTCCATAACCTTGGCAGTCTAAGGACAGTATACAATTTCAGGTAAAAGCAATTGCCAAGGCCTCTGCTGATATATTCTGTACTTCATTTGTATTTCAAGAGACAAGAAAGGAGGAGGTGGAAGGTGGGTAGAGAAAATAACACCAAAAACCAGAAACACTTTTTTAAAGCAGGGCAAGAAAAAGTGGTCTCTATTTGAAGTCAGATTGGCATTTTTACCAGCAGCTAACTAAGCATACTTCATTTGTCATTGACAAGTTCATGGGTTCATCATCCACTTTATATTTCCCCATTCTATACCTAAGTACCCACTTCACAGAGTTTTCAGCTTGTTTTGCTAAGACAGCCAAAAAAAGGCTGAGAAAATACTGACAATCCCACCATGCTCTCACCTGTCACCTCATGATCTCATTGATGACATGTCAATACTCATACATTCAGAGGTCTAAGCTTTACTTTTACACAACTTGGAGTCATAACCACAATGAGGATCACATATTCCAAAGCTCCTCTTGATGAGCTGGAGAAATGCTGCAGGACAGGAAAAAAAGGCACATCAATCTCCTAATTTCTTACAGAAGCAGAAAATTTCTCTTCCAACAGCTGTTCTTTATCTCCCCATATTTTCCTGTTTCTGGCCCCTCTTTTTGCCTATTCAGTCTTTCATTTTTTCCACGTGCAGGAAGGAAGCACACAGTAGTGTGGGAAGGAGGCTCTCAACATTTGTCTTATTGCAGTCTCTGTTAGCAACTCTCAGAATCAGTCACATAGAAGGAAAATCTCCCAGTTTTAAACTCTGGCACACTGAAGACATTTGAGAGTTATCAGATTTTTTCAAACACATTTCTTCACATTTTTATACCTAGAAAATAAATCAACAGCTTAAACAGCCATGGAAGCACATCTTACTACAGCTGGGTGCAAGTTCCATAGCTGGAGAGTTTGAGGCAATTTTCCTTACTGCTGGCACTCTCCCTGCCTGGGTGGCTAAAAGCTGTCCAAAAGGACAGATTCTCCTACTGCTCACCCATGACACCAACACTTAGATTGACTGATCCACCAAAGGAATTCACATACTTGTAGCAATGCCAGGTCTGGCCACAGAAGAGAGCTCAGTTCTGTGCTACCTCTGTGCCATGCAGCACAGAAATTATTATTTCTGTTAGCCCCTCCCCTGGATATTGTTTTTCTAGAGTCTCCAGGGCTGGGCAGAGTTATATCTGTGCATCTCTCCCTCTGCAGAATGTATTCATGCTCACCAAGACTGATCCTCTGTCTTTTCTGAGACTTCAGCCAGCAGGCTGCTGGCACATAATTAACTCATCTTACCAAGGTCTGTTTTAAGAGCTCCTATTTGTCTGTGTTTCAGATAGTTAAAAAAACCAGATTTTTCCATATGGGAGCTACTTATCAGGAGAGCAAATATTTTACACCAATAAATACTGTAGGAGACAGAACTATCCCCATTGCATACTCCTTAAGTGCACTTGCTCTATTCCAGGAGGATGAGCTTCTCAGAGGAAAAATTCCTCAGCCTTCACATCCAGTGGTAACACAAGCAGGTGGCTATCCAGAAATAACAGCAACAGAGGACAGTGGATGTCACATCACAGGTTTTCTTTAATTTGTGTAATGCATACAAACAGACACAGAAAGGGACCTAACAAAACCACAAGATATTTAAAAACTTAAATACACAGCCTATTTTCTGTGACACTGCCTTCAGCTGTGACTAATTTGTCTCAGCTTCACACACCCAGGGACATCTGGGCATCAGGGACACACTCTAGGCACTGTTCTGCTCTTTGAAAAGACAGAAAACTTTCCCTGGTCTTGTGACATGGAAGAGAAAGTCAGCATCTGCTTTTTCACCCTGACATCCAACACTTCCTCCCCAAAATGAAATTCAGAAAACATATTTTGGTGAACTGCTTCATGTCTTCTGACATCAGGACATCTATCTAGAGCAACATGGTTACTGTGGCTCACAGGAATACTGCTAGTCCAAGTGCCTAAGAGAGTCTAAGAGTACAGAGGTGTTTTATTATCAGTAACCATTTAAGTCCTCAAGGTATTGCAAACATTTTTAAATTGTATTTTAATTAACATAATTAACTTTACTGTAGATTCTTTTCAGCCTCGGGGAGAATTTTATTAGCATATTTTATGTTTTCCTATTTATAAAATTACAGTATTTTGCTTTAAATAAGGATATCTCTTTATGGTTTCCCTGTTGTGTTACATGCAAAATATCTTAAACATGTTGAGTTTAATATAAAACCAGTCTATTTTCTGGTAGAGATAAGTCATGGAAAAATGAGATAAAATAAATAGCATTTAACAAACATTTCCGTTTCCCACTGAGCCATTTTCTATTACTATCCGGCAATATTTTTTCTGTTGCTCTTCCTTGAAAGACTCTTTGACCTTTTTCCTTTTCAGTCCCCCGTCCCTGAAAGATACAGAAAAGAAACAGCCTCAAACTCACTTCAGGGTCAAGGCAAAAAAACATTACTATATTTAGACAAAGTAGTCAAAGCAGCTTCCACTCTTAATGTTGACTTCTGTTAAGACAACGATAAGTGATTTATACTGCCAAGACTTACCACACAACAATGCCCTTCTTTTAACCCAGCATTTAACAGGAAAGTAACCATTTTCACCTAATACTGCCTGCTATCTAGATCCACCTGTCAGCTCTGTTTCTCTCTATCTACTACATTATTCTAATTATTCTAATGAAATTGTTCAAATACTAAAGTAATATATTCTGAGTCAGAATCAGTAAGGATGATAGACTACAGTGCAAACAAAGCAAGTTGTAAAGAATTCCATGCTAATGTTTCAGAATACAGAACACCTAAATATGCTTTAGACCCAATTCCAGAGGTGTTGCTTCTTACCAAGGAAGCACAGACATTCCTGCCTGAGCAGCGATGACAGCCTTGACTCTGTCAGCAAAGTGAACAGCATCTTCTTCTTCCTGAAAGAATATATTAATTAATTGCTTTACAACATAGACATTTTCTCTGTTCCTCCCCTAAAGAGATAGGTTTTGTCAGACAGCAGGCACTGGGGTTTATGCCAGACCCACAAGCTGAATGTGACCTGCAGGGCAGCTCCAGCTGATCCTAGTTTGCCACTATTTGGTGCCAAAAAGTACTAAATAGGAGGCTCTCTGGTTTCTGGGGCAATCTCAAATACATAGCCTGAGCAGGGGACGCATCCAACATAAATCCATGCTCAGTTAAAATTAAGACTATAGTGTTGCTTCCTGTTCTTTGTCCATTAGTTATCAACAAAGAATCACAAACAACTTGTTCAGTAACACAGACATCCTTCCAGACATTTCACAAGCACTTTCAAAACATACAAAAGTGTAAGAACCTCTTTGACCATCGGTGGCAGGTACCACACATTGCAGACAATGGCCCAGCTGGTCAACACATTAAAAGCATAGGTCATAATGGAATGCTTTGTGCTGTTCCAGAAGGCATCTCCAAAGCGGGGGTCATACTGGAAGACAAGAAGAATAAGCTGCCTTGGTTTAAATCATATAAGCTGCTTTTTTTCCAGCCACAACACCACAATTCAACTTATTAAATAAGGGGCAAATCTAATCACACCTCCTAAAAGCATCAGTAAATTCAGAGTAAAGCTCCAACATTTGTTAGAAGTTTCTAACAGTTAACTTTTACAAGCAACACGAAATCCCAAACTATGACAGACCTGTTGAAAGACAACTACAGCAAAAGATTTATTCGAAAGGTAAAAAAACTTGTGATCTGCAGATATGCTGACTACAAAGGTTTCCTTGAAAATGCTCACAACAGTTTTAACAACTTCAGGCAACATTATAGTTCCAGAAAAAGTAACTAATGTTTCCGGATCTAGAGTGACCTGGCTAAAGCTACTCAGAAAGACTTGGAAGTCCCAAGAAAACTGCCTTTATCCTCAGAGCACGCAAGAGCCAGCAGCCTAGGACAGAAACGACATGTTTCCCATACTGCTTAAAACAACAAAAAAGTTTCTGTGTCTCAGGGCTTATTCAGTACTTTACTCACACAAAACATATCCTTTCTCAAGGCTTACACATGAACAGCTTCTCTGACGTGAGAAGGTTTTGCAAACAATTCTTCCATGTTCGGAAAACTGCAGTTACAGTACCTTGATTGCTACTGGATGGATGGTTCCTCCTACCTCAAAGCTTCCCTTCTTAAACATCATTACCGATGTGTTGTTAATGCAGGTACCTGGTCAGAATTAAAACAGATGAAGGACTTAATCCACTCTGAGAAAAGCATCAGGAAATTAATCCTGAACTGCCTTAGGGAGACTTCTTTCTCAAGGAGAAAATAAGCTTTAGTTCTGGAACAAAATCCCAGAGCCTTGTATGTCTTCATTATGTTATATGCTAAAGCAAATAAACTGTCATAAAACTGTTGTAAAATACTAGAACCTGACTTTTAATATCTCACAAGAGCTAATTAATTCTACAAACTAAAACCAAACACCTCACTTGTAAAGTCCGGATCTAATAAACTGCACTCAGTGGCAAGTAGTGAGAAGAGCAATAAAATCAATATTGTTTCCTACCTTCTGGGAAAATTAAAATGGGTAACTTGGCCTTATCTGCAATGTGTTCTCTAATTCTGTGGAGAGAAAACGGAATTTCAGTGTATACTTCATATTTCTGTTTGTCCAAGAATCTAAACATCCATTACCTCTCACATAGGACAAGTAAAGCCCTTGCCCAATTACCCTTTGCCAGTCAGTTGCCTCAGCTGGAATATGTGATGGTTTCAGGCCTTTATCTCAAGATCTCTTGCTAATTAAAAAAGCAGATTTTCTACAAAGCTGCATGAAGTTTCCTTTTACCATTTCAAACAAAGAATGGTGAAGCGTGTGAAAATAACTTCCCAGATTCCAGATATGAATGCAGTCAAACTTTTCTTTAGACTGAAATATATTCTAGTTTTCATGCCTTCTAGGTTCACAGCATCATTTTTATGTGTATCTAATGATTCTCCACATTTAGTTAAGTGACAGGTCACTATCTTACTACATTCGCTGCATCACTTAAAACCACAAGTATCACCGCTAAGCAGATTACTAACACCAAAATCTGTCATTTTCCAAGACAACTGTCTTTCCTACAACTCAAGAGCATGGAGGTCCTCTCCATCTGCATTAAAGAACAAAACCAAAACATCATATATCACAAAAAAAAAAAAAAAAAGACAACCGATAACAAAAAATGACAACACTGATGACAAATTACCAGACCTGACCAGACAATGAAGCAAACACCTCACTACCTTACTTTTTCCTCACCAGGTGACGGTCTTTCATTTCTGAGCGTTCAAACAAGACATGCTGAGAGGTTTGCATGCAGGATTTTTGAATAAGTCCCATAAGCCCTCCATGTACCTGGCCAACCTGTAAGCCCAAAATAAACTTGTTACAAAGCAAACACACACACACACTCTTAAATGATTAAATTCTAAACACAGAACCATTTCTAAGCTCGTTGACAAATTATACCAATGCCCTTGGTCATAACTCTGCACACATCTGCCTGCATCTGGTTTTCTGCAGTCCAGAATGCAAGTTTGGATGCTCTCAAATCCCAGTCTTTCTACCAAGAAGTTTATCCTCTTACCCAACACTACATCTATGGGCATCTCAACATTATGGATATTTACCATGTTGTTCATACCAAGGAATAGCATCCATCACTGGCCAGGATTAGGACATCCAATGGAGACGTGTGGTTGGCTACACAGATGCCTCCTTTCTGTGGTTTGTTTTCTCTGCAATGACAACCATAAGAGTAATTAGTTAATGTTTATTCTCCAGACTTTAGGCCCTATCAGGAGGCAAACACTGAAAAATATCTAAGTGTCTGAAGGTAGACACTACTACGTTACCTACACACACCCTGTCAATACACAAGAGGAAACACAGTAGGGCATGTGAACATCCTGACAGAGTCTGGATGATCCAAACAGCTTTTTGGATCAAATTGTACCATCACCAAGTATCCAGGCAGTAATGGAATAAGAATCCTGCTCCAAAACTTGAGACTTTAAACACTTCAAGAAACAAATTCCAGACTAACAAGGGCAGAGTGGCACCACTCACCTGTTGTGGAAATGAACAAGGCCACTCAGACATCGGACACCTAAGGTGGCACATATCATCTGGACCTGGTTGCTCAGCCAGCCTTTAACTCTAAAAGAAATGAAGCCATAGAGACATTCCCAGTTCTATGGTGTCATACATAGGACAATGCAATAAAAACTCTCTGAATTATTCCCAATTGCTGTTACTACAAAGACCATACTAAGGCTCACACTGTATGTCTGCTTTCAGATGCCATTGTCATAACTCCCTCTCACAGCACTCTATAATTCTACAGGAGAAAAAATGTCACCCCATGATAGTCCACACCAATCCTCTGGACTCAAGCAGAGTGTTCCAACTACTACTTCAAATGTTTAAAGAAATACAGAAGAAATTGAAAGAGCCCTCGGCAAACACCTACCTGCCATTTGGAAACTGTCCCACTACTGTACAGGCCAACACCAGCAACAGGATGCTGAAAACAGACAAGCAGATGCTACAAAGTAAAACAATCTTAATTAAAACTCCAAGAAGCAAAATTGGAGGAGTAAGCAAGAAGGTATTTATATTTGGCCCTTTGATCCACTTCACAATGCTTCCTTCCAGCATTAATAGCATCTAACTAGCACCAAACCACTAGCTAACTAGAACACAAACCACTTAATCCAGCTTTGCTGGATTTTAAAAACAAATTAATTACTAACAAAACACATGGAAAATGAGGAATTTACTTTTTCTTTTTTCCCAATGGATATTTCAGTTTAGATGGCTTTTTGGAAAGGTCATGCCAGGTTCTACTTCCTGCACTAGCCAATAGTATATTATATCACAACTTCTGCTGTGAAAAACAATCCCAACCAACTCTGTCAGGCTCACCGGAAAGGCAGCAGGAGGCAATACCGAATTAGGATGCCAGTGACCCACACAGCAGCCAGTTTCCAGCTGGAATGGTGCAGGTTGGCATTGGTTCTGCTGAGGAGATTCCAGGACAGCAGCTCCTCGGAGGAGAACCGTTGAGTGACTTCATCTTCTGCAACTGCCTCACAGCCCTTCTTGGAGAAGTACATGACATCAGCAAGGCTGAAACATCCTTGGCACAGGCCAGCAACCTCCTCTTCCATGGGGGTCTCATCTCTCTGGATGATCCCTGCACGAGGAAATGAGCCTTCCTTCCACACAGTGAAATGAACAATATGGATTGCAAAGAGAGCAAAATACAAGTGCTTTTTAGAAATAGCTCTCCTCTTACTCAAGCATCATAACGGCATTGCTATGCTTCATTTATGTACTGACAGTTCATTCCACAAGTCACTTCTCTAATCCTACACCGTATAATCCCCCTAAATTGCTGAGGAAGGAGAAAAGGATTCAGATCAAGCTGCATATAAAACCTTGAGCAAAACACCTTCTTCATTAACATTTACCAAACAACATAGGTACTCACACCTAGAAATGTCACCAATACACTGGCAGGATAGCAGATCCCTCCTGGTGCCCTGACTCAAATTCAGGCAGTGTTTGTATGATGGTTGGTCTGGCTGCTGTTGATTAGTTTATTTGTGTGTTAAATTTATTTTTTTTTTTTGTTGATTAGTTTTATTGTTTCCCAGCTGTAACAAACACCTTCCTCTGGGATTTTTTTTCTTGAACCTTCTATTTTCCCCATCCCTTCTTCTTTAAGAGTCTCTTCACTACCAAGAAACTTGAAAGCAACTAGATTTCCCCCCAGACATACACAGCATTACACAGACACATTGTGCAGGAATAATGACCGCACATTCATGCTCTGCTATTTGTAAAATTACAGCCCGCAGGACAGCCACACAGCAAGTCTCAGATATTTGCTGAGGTCACTCTGAGACCAGATTCTTATCTGGGTGGTTACAGTGACTAAAATTCTCTTGATTCATAGCAGCTAATACTTGGATTTTTTGTTTGCCCCTCCATCTTTTTTTTTTTGGAGGGGGTGTATTGGATGACATTAAATATGCATTGTAAAAATACACTTAATTTATCTCAATCAACCTACTTCCCCTTCATCAGAATCACAAAACTTTCCTCCAGCTGCACTGCAGTAAAACCTTCAACATCCAGGAAATCATAAGACCAGAAAATTATTAGCTGACAAAGCAAGTAGCCTACATGACTAGTGACTAAAAATGGCACTGCAAGTAAAAGGATTACTATGAGAACTTAGCCCCCTCCCCTTTGGTCAAAGAAGAAAGGAAAAATAGTTGTGGGGAAAATTTATTCGGATTTTATCCTCATGCCTAGAGAAGAGTGCAAATTATAACTGTGATCCATGGGATGCTGTAACTCTTTTACTTGAGAGGATTTTTCACATGCTAGGCGTTACAAGAAGCAAAAGATAACCATGCAGGGCCATGTCAAGCACAAAGAACACTCATTCCTCCCAATCCTGTAATGAGAGAGCTGACGGAGCCAGAAAGCACAAAATACTTACGAAAACAGGAACAGCTTCCCAAATGCTTATCAGCAATGCCTTTCTATACCCACACTAGTCTCTAACTCCTTTTATTCACAAGACTCAATCATTCAGAGGTTATCTTTTTTACAACATGCATTTGTAGGTTTACTTTGACAGATATTTGCCCATCAAACACCTTTCTAAGTAAGATTGTTAAATAGTTGCTTTTTCACAAGATAAATAGTGCTGTGTCCCCTTCATCTAGAGAGCTTACCAGTGGAGATTAAATTTTCAAGTGCCAGCGCCTTCTGCTTTTTTACTCCCTCGTCAATCTGCAGGGTGGCCCACTGTTCCCAAAACAAGAAAAGTAGAGTTGATGGTTTTCATTTTGTCATTTCCAGACATTTTGCAATTACCTCAGGTGAATTATCTGAGCCTCTTTTACCCCTGTAAGGTTTAAGATTTTCAATTTTCAAATTCAGCCTGAAGGCTGTCCTGCACACCTCTTGTTTCATTTGTTACATAGTCTACCTTTTGCCATTTCCAGGAAAAATTGTTTGGCTCAAACTTTTTTGTAGGACACAGGCAGTTGTTTTTATCTGGGGCTCCAAGAAATTACTGAGGTACCTATGAGACTCTGTGAGATCCAATGAGTCCAAACTCTCTCTTCTCCACTTAGCTTCAGGCAATAGGATTATGCAAAATAATATCAGTGACATTAGAGGCATGCCAGAAAAACAGATCTAAAAAATGGATTTTAAAGAATAAAAGAGATAACCTCATTTTGAGGGCATTCAAGCGGTCTCTGTTGACAGAAAACAGAGGTGGCAACATTTTGTATCGATAGTATTTCAGAAGGTAGCAGCTTTGGTAATGAGCTTTCACCCTTTCCTGCATTCACCTTTTTGAGCTATACCAAGTTTCTTCTCCTTGTGCAGAGCATCACAAAACTTTCCATCAGCAAAATCAAATATAAAAATATGCCTAATTTTTGAAGTTTTCCTAGTTTTGAATGTTTTCATCACACATACACAGACATATAAATAGTAGCTCTCATAAGTACTAAAGCTGTCTGTATTTATGCCAAGGTACCTGCCCCAACAAAGGGCCCAGGATGCTTGAGTGTAGGCTCTGTTCATTATCAAAGGCTCAGTGACCCACTCAATTTATGCTTCCACCTGCTATCAAGGGTTCCCATCTACAACAGAAAAAGATAATCCATATGCTTCATATACTCTTGCTAAACAGTGTATTTCCCTCTAACTGACATGTGCAGCCACACAAGTCACCACAAAGCTGATCTCAAACAGTCTTCACTGCATTACAACATGTCTCATGCAAACACCAAACAGATTTTTGCCAACCTTAAGTTTTGCGTGGTCTCTACCAGCTCTTTCTCTAGCTGTTAAAGTTAATTCAGTAACAAAATGGACACCTTGCCATTACATAATTAGGATATTCTAGTTACCCTTAGCTGACCTTTTCTTTTTTTCCCAGCCATCATAAAAGAAAAGAAAAAAGTGAAAGCAGAATAGCCTTTTATGTGGCATTTTAAACTCCAAGCAAACCATCTCTGATAACATCATAAAGCAAACACCCCCTCCTAAAAAAGAAATTAAAAAACCTACACCACAGACCTTCATCTTGTCTATACTTCCCAAATATTCTCCTGAAAAGGTCAACAGGTACATCGTCTCTCTCAATCTTTTGCAACACATGGAGAGTCATTCAGAATTGTGGAGCCAGGGGATGTCATGAAAACAGCAGCCCACACACTGAGAAATGAAAGTACATACAGAACAAGTACAGGAATGTTGCAAAAGAGAGTAAAGGCAGACATGGAAAATTTAACCTCTTTACAGAACACTGCTGGTTCTCATCCCTTCCCCAACATCCTTTAGGATAGTTGCATGGCACAAGGGAGGAGAAAACCATAAAAATTACTGACACTGACAAATAAAACCTTCTGCCTTAGTCTCTGCTTTCCTGTCTCCTGTCTACCTTATCTTGCCTATCATTGTCCTCCTACATAAAAAAGCAGCTGGCCAGCACTGCCAGATATGAGCTGGCTCATACGGTCCTGAGAATTTGGAATAGCTCCAGGAGGCTGGCTTTTGATTCCCCGATAAAAAAGGGGTGATAATCATGGACAAAGCTGACTCCAAAAATACATGTTAGCTTATCTAAATGAGCAAGACAAGTAAAAACTAACAAAAATGTATAAAGCTTACTAGTAAATTATAAAATCTTGCCACCTAGCACAGAGAAAAAGTGAGGCAAAAGTAGCAGACTGTAACTAAACAGTCAAAGCTACAAAGGCAGTGGCCAAGGAAGATGAGGAAGAGTTTTCGAAGTCTGAAGAGTTACACAGGGCTCATTAGCTTGGAAAAGAGCTGGCTGAGATGGGTTAAGACAGACATCTACAATGTCTGCACAGGCACAGAGCAGGTGCTTAAGGAACAGTCATCCATTTTCTCTTCTACTACAAGAACTGAGGTTTACCATGGGAAAGCTTTGGGCAGAGTGTGTGAGCAAGGAAAAGGCAATATATTTCCACAAACCAACACGGGACACAAAATTCTCCTAACTCGCGGCTTGGCATGGGAGGCTGAAGCACAAGCAGCGAGGAGGGACTACAGCTGTACAGTCACCCAGGTCTTACGCTTTCAGTCAAGACATTGAACTGACACCTGTCAAAGCAATCTGTCTGGGTCAAACTCCGAAGTAGACACTGTGTTGTTCTGCATTCAGTAGCATCTGTATGTATGATTTGTTTTCAAAAATGAAATAAGGCTCTGTGATTGCCTTTGTATTGCACAGTATTGAGACAGAGCTGTCACGTTGGTCTTCGTTGCAAAACAGTAATGAAAGGATGTTTTAGATACCTTACAAAAAAAACACAGATGTTGCAACTAACACGGAATTTAAGTATTAAATGTAGCAACTTCATTCCTACGTTTGCTGACTGAATGAGAACTCAGGTGTTGTACTTTCCTCACTCCCATTTCTGAAGTGATGAGGACACAAGGAGTCCAAACATGCAACGGTTGATCCCACTTGGAAGACTGAAGACTTGACAGCACAACTCAAACAATCTATTTGAGCTTCCTGTAATTACATTCTAAACAAAATGAGGGTGCCCAATACTTCATTATATTAATTACTGTCTTCACAGAACAGGACATGAAATACAATGTGGAATGTTCATTTCTTGCAGTCTCATTTCTTGCAAGATTTTTCCTCCATTTTCCCCTTTAAGTACAGCTCAGTACTCCATTTTTCCATACAATGCAATAATTCAGTTTTGCCTCTCTTCCCATATTTTACTACCTCTTCTCCCATACTCTCACAAAAGGTTTTTCTAATCACTCATTACACAAACTTTTCTCAATCTTTTCCTCACATGTGACAAAGGCTTTGGGGCAATTTCTCTATGTAAAGTCTTCCACTACAGTGGCAAAGAGAAGATTGGTAGGTTTTCAGCAGAAACTAAAATCACTGAGATCAAGCACTTGTGTCCTCTTCATCCAACTGTCCTTTCTGCCTGGTCTCACTTCCCCTTCCCCACCACAAACATGAACCCAGATCAAAGGATGCGAGTGTTACGCTCAGTGTCTGAGAGGATGTGACTGTCCACCCTCCAGCTGTGAAAAGGACTCACAAATCTCCCGGCTGCTCTGTGAGGGCTGACGAATTGGGTTGAGAAAGGTTTGTCTGGGATAAAACCACAGGTATCATTTGTTTGGGTTTTGATGGAGAGGCCAGCTAAAGATAACCATCTGTGTTTTTAAAAGCACAGCAGTGCAATTTTTCACCAGCTGAATTGTTGGCAACATCTGCCGTACTCCTGTAGGAGTTTACAGCATATGAGCTACCTCTGTGTACAAGTGAGGTCTCAATTCAAAAACTACTCACAACTTTTAGCTGGGTAATTTCTTCTTCTCAAGAAGCAACAATGCTCCAATTTCATGCAGAAGACCAGATCTTGTAAAACTCCAGAATATTTCTTAGGAAATAAACCTGCAGCTGTTTAACATGTTTCTTTGACTCTTCATAGGGCTGTGAGAGCATGGTGTAGATTTCCTCCTACCAAATGCATTTTTTTTTGCAGCAACTGGAATAACATCCCAAGCACAGCTTTGCTGCTATTCTCATGTCCAACAAACCCCAGTACAGACGAAGCTCAGAGAAAAGACATTATTTACAAATAAAAGTTTACAAGCATATGTGAAAGAACAACCCTAACAAAACCCAAACCACATTCACCTTTACCATTTCCAGAAATATTTAAAAGATCAATTAAGGGTAAAAATAATAATTATGGGCTAACAGATATGCAATTGAGAAATTACTGTATTGGAGATCTTTTGCTATTATATTATCTATATGTTCTCAACCCCCACTCTCCTCCCCAAAAAAAACCCACAAAAAACACCTGCAACAAAATCCGGTCACCCTGAAATTTCAAACTTTGAATCTTACTTTCATAAAATGATTTATTTTCTTTCTAAAATAACAAGTATCTAGATTCCTTGACAGAAAAGCAGCAGAGGGTAAAAGTTATTTCCATACATGATTACATCTTTCCCATTTGTTCCAATCACCATTCACAGTGCTAAAACACTTCAGTGAAGTCAAAAAATCAAAGTGACTTATCTCATCATGTGCCACCATTACTCATTGCTTAGTAATAGATCTGAAAACTTGAGTTTTAATCTAAAACACCTTTTTTGCTCCCAATAAATTCAGTAAGGTCTACAGATGGGCTTTCTTTAAAAACACAACTTTTGAAAATACTTTTTGACTTTGAAGTCCTTGATTCCAGTCTCCACTCCCCTATTTTTCTCAAGTTGCCAAACATGGAGGAAAATAAAACAAGTTTTCTCTCTGCTCAGCTGTAAGAAACAAAATGTTCTTGGGTAAGAAGTTTTCTATTAATTTTGCTGGTCTACATAACAGACTAAATCAAATGCAACACAATGGAGAGACCAGTCATAGTGCTCAAGGTTGGATCACTGCTGAAGCATCACCCAGTTGTTTGGCACTTCTATATAGTCAGTACTGTGTTAATACATGACTAAGCAACTTCAGCATTTCCAGCTCAGCTATCTGGGAAGGCATCTTGTTTCACCATTCTGGATGACAACAGGAACCACGGATGGTCTCTGTGCATTATCTCATTAGCAATATCACAGGAAGACAACACCACAGCTAGAAACCAGTCAACACTTCTCTAGGCTTTCAATATCAGGTTGTTCATACCTCAAACAAGCCTGCTTTAAAGCTGACTCATATCAAGCTGAAGTTTTGGCTGTACTCTGGTAGATGAGGCCCAGGACTCCAAGAATAGGCTCAGCACTTCTATGCACAAGCTTTAACCCAGCATCTCCCAGTTCTGCCCTTCCTTCCAAAGGGCCCATCAGGCCACAACACAAGCAAAGGGGACCTAACATTCCCTCCATCCTTTCTCTCTCCCATTTCCCACCAAGATAGCTCTTAAGTTACTCTTGTGGCACAATGAGAAGCATTTCACAATACTTAAAGAAAACTGTTGGAATTAATTGTAAGATGAAAACAGAAGAAACTCCTATTTTACCCACAGGATAATTAGGAAACAACTTTGAACAAAAGAATAAAACAAGCCAGCCTAAACATCAGTGCATGGAGCTATGCTGTTCCTGTTATTAGCTGCTGTGGCAACAGGGAACTAGACATAAAAGGTTGATCACATGACAATGAACGTATCTATTTTTCAATACATTGATCCTCCACATTGTCATGCTCATAACGTGTTACGAAAACTGTGGAGAGAAAAACACTCAACATACTTTATGAAAGAGAAGTGTCTTCCTACATAAAACACACACTGAGTGGGTCAAATGTCTCTTGAAGCTGGGAAATGCACAGGAAAAAAAAAAAAAACACAGAAATTATTTTGATGCCCACCAACTGCAGGAAGAAAACTGTCCAAAGACGGGTTTAACATGAAGGTAGCACTTAATTAGGGTACAAATAAGAATTTAATTAGCATACCACTGGCTGATTAAAAAATGCTTCACATATAAAGGCCAATACTGCATACGGCCCCCACAGGCAGTCATTACCTACTGAC
This sequence comes from Vireo altiloquus, assembly GCA_013396875.1. NCBI lineage: Eukaryota > Metazoa > Chordata > Aves > Passeriformes > Vireonidae > Vireo > Vireo altiloquus. The sequence goes on from VZRF01009687.1 coordinate 88,583, forward strand.
ATCAGTATCTGAAAAAAACAAGTAATTCTTAATTTTTGCAGTCATGTGCACTGTGCTAAATGATGTTCATACAGCTGAAGACAGATACTGCCCAAGAGCTCTTAACCAGTATTAAAACAAATAAAACAAACAACCTCCTCCAAACCCAGAAACAAAAAATCCCCAAACAACAACAAAGGAGAATTTTAAGAATAAAAGAATTGCCAAGGTAAGATGGTCGTGATATTAACTGTATCACACTGTTACAGAAATGTTCTACTGCAAAACAGATAACTCCAACAGCTTAATAATAATAGCAACAATAATAGTAACATGTTTTCTGCCACAAGTAGAAAGTATATTCACAGAAAGCAGGTTTATGCCAGAAGCACAAAGTTAATCTACTGGAAAATGGAAATGCTTCACTGTTCAATATGATGAATTCACAGCACCTACTCCTGGCTAATGATGGATATCAAAAGTCAAACTTGAAAAACTAAATCTGATTCTGCCTTATAAAAAGCCCCAGAAACCTTTTACTAATAGCAGCAGGATCAGGATCTTATCTGGAACAGATCTGTTTGTCTCTAGAAAAATTACACTTTTAGAGGGTTGCATAAAGATTCCTTTAGGTCTTGTATAGCAGAACTTGTAACTGGATCCCCCAGATTTATAACTGGGAGAAGCAAACACACAGAATCAGTGTTCTTAACTGGAATATTAACCTCATGCAATTAAAACAACCCAAATAAATCTGCTGAAACTTATATACATCTAAAATACATGTTTTTATTACTTACCAGCTCCCATAAACTAAAAGATTTTTTTCTTTATACTTGACTTGTCATGAGTATTCTACTTGCATGAAGCATTCTAACCAGCATGAACTAGAAGAAAGTATCAAGGAATCTCTACTTTAACCCCAAAAAACCTTAAACCAGCAGCAGATTACAAGACAGCATGTAACTAGATATCATTAAAGACACCCCTCAAAAGATTATCACAAGAAGTAAAGCTGCAAACAACACATCCAAGTTAATGGGGTTTTTTTCTGCTTACTTTTATGTCATTTCTATCAAATGTACAGATGTTAATTTTTTTATTAAACATTGTCCTGTGGCAAACACATACCTTCTGAACCCACTTCTCAACTTACCTCTAACATTTTAATTACAATTTTCACATAGAAATGAGAAATCCCCAGTGACACTCGAAACATCGAAGGCAACAAAACTAACGCCACAAACAAAATCATCCAGATAGACAAAATCTTGCCTTCTGCAAGGCCATGGCCTTCTCTATTTTCTTCCATGATTGCTCCTCCAAAATGCCAACCAGCTGGCTTTCTGAGAATACTTGCTCATCTGTAGTGGAGAATCTAGCAAGCTTCAAGAGACACAGGCAAATAAAAATTCAAACAGCTAAAACTGTCTCTAGGAGAAGGCTATTGCTCACTGAAGACTGACACTACTGATACTTTCAGCGATAAGGTAATTTCTACCCTTTGTCCCGCCCTAACTCCACCCACTTCCTTGTAATTGATAAGCATTTACTCACCAGGGGAGAAGAAAGAAAAAACATGATAAGTAAAAATATATGTTAGATAATTAGGTGCTGCCAATAAGGAACCTTGTCATTGTGACAACTAGTTGTCACAAGGTGTCCTGCCAATAAATTACAATGCAGAACTAGGTGGGTGTGTTTTTCAGACTGCCTAAAATCTTCTCTTCCAGATCTTATTAATACACATGAAGCATTTGTCCAGCTGATGTTTCTGTGACTTATGCAGTCAGATTTTCTATTTCATGGTGAGATAACTGCCTTGTTTTGGTATTCAAACGAATTAAACAGAAGCTTGAGGTACAAGTCAGGCTTTCTCTATTTTATTTTATTTTTTAATAACACATGTGAAATGAAGATGCAAGTTTCAGTGGGCAAGGATTGACAAGACAATAAATCTGCTCCCTCCACTGCTCTACCAGAAATTAGCCAAAGAGCCTGTATCAGAGGGTTACAAAATACACCGCGGTGAAGTAACATCTGTCTTTGCACCTATTCAACTACAGAATTGAAATGCAATAGATAATCCAGTTTGTCCTTCTTTCCTATCAAATTTCAATAATTTAATCCAGTATTTTTTAGAAAAGACTCAGCTCAGCCCCTTGCAGCCACCTCTCTCCTGCCTTTTTGTGTATCACAGAAGATACAAAAGTGAGTGACTCTTATCTCTAGAACCTCAGGGGAGCCCACCAGCTGTTCATTCACAACCTTCCCACAGAACAAATTAACCAGCCCTGGCGGAAAGAGCATTTAGAGCACAACTTCAAGATGGTGACAAGCCAGTCCACAGAAGATCTTCCCCTTGCCAGTACTTACACTGGTGTGTTTGTCTGAAGCTGGGGCTGTCCTCTTAAAATATTCCCATCCTCAGGTATCATTGCTTGGTTTGTGTTGTGGAGCAGATGGATTCCTTAGAAATGGAAGCAGCCCCAAAGATCCTCTGTAAAATGTGCACCCAACATTGTCCAAGCCATAAGAGAAGCAGTGCTGTCAGAGGGGGCTGCACCACCTCTAACTTACACCACGCACCCAAGCACCAGCAAGCCGACTCCTGATACTAACAAGGCCACGTGAATCCATGGCATGCTTCTTGTGTCACATAGTGAGTTGAGTAGATCCTGTACCTTCAAATTTGCTGCTGCATGACATCCCTCAGGTCTTTCAAACTACATTGCAATCTCTTCCAGCAATATAACTTTTCTTTTGCATATTTTCATTGCTTAGTTTCTTTACCTTCTCTCCCCTTGGTGGCCTTCTTCTGAGCCTTCTGTATCCTCTACAAAACCTCGCTGGTTTGTTTTTTAATTGTTTCTGCCTTCCCAATGCTCTTTCTCTCAGTGGCAACCTCAAGCCCCTCACTCTCATCACTCTGCTGCTGCCAGGTACACCATTAACCACTATTTCTCACCTGCTCCGCCAAAAGGCTTCTCGAGGAAAAATGCTCCATTTTAAAACAGCTTTGCTGACTCATTTCTCTTTAGCTACCATTCCTTATTCTCATTTCTGGTCTCTCCCTCAAGTAGCTTGCCCATCTAACACACATTCCCTAGCGTGGCCTGTGGTGGAAAGCTGGAAGAGAGGGTGTTGATCCACCTGGCAGCACCTCTAAATATTTGCCATCAGCCTTGGCACAGGGGATCGGTATGCACGTCATCTGGGTGCTAAAAACCTTGTGGGCGGGAGGGTGGAGGTAATTTCTGGGACCTGATTTGAGGTAGGAAAGGCGGGCAAAATGAAGTATTGCAAGGAACAGGAAGATGTGGTGACTTGCTTGGTGGGATGCCTCAGCAGTAAGTTTAGGCATACACAAGACAGATCATTTCTTAAAAGCAGAGAGGGAAAGACAGACTTCTCTAGCCTGGATGGGAAGTAGATGTTTCCTCTCCTGGATAAGGGAGAATTGTTTTTCATCCTTGTGAAACCACACAAAGAAAGAATTGAAGAGTTGCTAGGAGCCTCTCTGTTGAGGTGGTCAAACTATCCAGCCCAAAGGTACTACAAGATCCATACGGCCAAAGCTCTTCTTACATTTATTCTTTGCTTTATCCACTTTGTACCTCCTGAAATAATGAAACATTTCAGTGTTCTTACTATTCTGTTACCTAAATTGTCACATGGTTTGGAGAGAAAAACAAACAATCTGCACCTAAACCACCCAAACTGGTAACGACACCAATATCAAGGAGATTCTGCACATCTACCTATTAATAGTATGGAATGAAAATTCCAATTCAATGGAAAAGTGTCCTAAAACCCACTAAGGAATGAACTTGAGTACTGGAAATTGTCCAATTATGACCAAGGAGTTAAATGTTCTTAAATTTCTGACAAAAATGGCTGCCAAAGCTTCTAAAGCATTTTTCTGCTCTTGAGATCATGAGCATAAAAACAACTGAGACATAGTGGTCTATGCATTGTATGTCTTAACTCCAAAGCACATGCAACTGCTATAGAAGTGAATATGGATTTGAATTTTATCTCTGAATGAAGGTAATGAATTTGCGCATGATATGAAGAAGAAAGGAAATTCTTTATTTTTCCAGGCAAATCATAACACAGCTTCCTGGTTTTTGGTCAGAAATTTGGCATAGTTTTTTGCACCCCTGTCACAATAATTGATTTTTTCTTACTATTATTATTATTTCAAAAGAGCCATGAAATGTCATGTTTGTCAAATTCCAATGTGAATAGATATGCATCCATCACTAAGCTGAATAACTGCAGTTAGTGATGATGCCACACAAATTTCCTCAGCACAACAAGCTCTTTCAGAATTAGTTCTGCCATACACTGGCTAAACAGAGATTCTGTTTAGCAGCAATGTTATTCTTCTGCCCTTTTTGTCCCTCTTACCAACAGCCAGCCTGCTACAATCACATCTGTTTTGAAGCTGTGAGAGATTTCATCCGTAAGTGTGAAGGTATTGCAAATAATTCAAATAAACATCCAGTAACAGAATGTAGCACTCACTGGTAAGGTCCAGTAAATAGCAGCTGATGAATTTATACCAAATAACCACAGGCACTTCTTTATGATGAAGTACCCCATTTGTCAGGGGTACTTTACACAGACAATGTGCAAAACTTTCAGTCCATTTGGAAGAATGGAATCCAACTTAGAAGAAAGGGATGCTGGAGACACAGGAGGAATCCAAGAGCAAAGCTCCCTTTAATTTAACAAATCTCAAATTGACACCCACAGGCATAAGAAATTCACTTGAAACAATTCCTGATCTCCTAGGGAAATGAAAAGGAGATGGAATGGACATCAGCTGCCTACTCTAGGCTCTAGATCCCTGTGATCTCTCCTCTCACAAGGAGAGTAGGGTCCCTGAACCAGCTAGATGCTGGTGGGACAACTCCAAAGCATAGAGCAAACCCTTCTTGTGAGCCAAAGGGAAGAGAAAACTTTCCCTTTAGGCAGTGTGTTACTATGGCAACAACCTCTGCCTGCTTGGTCTGTCAGCCCTTCACAGGCTCCCTCCTCCCCTTACCTTTCTTATATGTATCCCAGTTCTGTTCCTCCCCCTGGCCTGTTGGCCAACCCATTCCTCCTCCCCCCGGGTGCGTATCTCCCTGCCACTCTTTCCTAAACTCTCCCTGATCCCCAGAACCTTCTCCCTTGCTCGACCCACCATTGGTCCCTGTTTCTTAATTCCACCCCTGCCTTATTCCTGTTAGGTCTCATACCCTGACTCCTCCTATGTACCACCCCCTGGCCCTTATCCCATTGAACCCTGCTACTCCCCACCCCATACACTTAAACCCCTGCACACTCTGCTCGGGGAGGGAGATTCATCATCATCATCACCTGCCTTCATCCCTGAATCCTTCCACAAGCCTAACTGCAACAAATATCACCGTGGAAATTCACACGAAGGCTTTTCCCTGCTCTTTACCACTGACACAGATAAGCTGCTATCGGGTGTGTGTGCGTGACTGTGTATCTGCATGTGACACCTGCCGAACAGCTCAGTAAGGAGATGTTTTCAGAAAGTTGCGGCACTGCACCACTGACACCCCACCTCGCAGACCATAGCAGATCCCTTGAGGTCATTCTACTAATTTCATATTGTAAAACATTGCCTATTGCCTAATTGCCAATTGTCAGAGGGGACTGGAATTACAATACACTTATTTTTTCAGTGCAAGAAGAAGGAAATACAGCACTGACCTGTGTCTATCTGTTGTGCCTCACATGGAAGGGTTAAATCAGGTATAAACAGCCCTTTCCCGCACAACACTGGTTATAAAGAAGTCAGCTTTCAAGCAGGTTCATATACACTGTGAACAGATAAGAAACTGCAGTGGGATGTGACAGCTTTCAAGAAGTACCACTGTGGTTTTGCCTTCCCTCTGATACATAGAGGGAACACAGCCTGAAAATAACACTTAACGTGGTCTTCAAAAAGAAGGAATCCCACGGTCACAGAAATTTTGGGAACCACTCTTTCCAGATATGCTTCCTTCCTGTCCAATATTAACCATTCCAGTGACTCTGAGGGGAGGTCAGGGGAGAGTTTGCAGCCTGCCTTTCTTGTAACACCTTTCTTATCAGACTGCCCAAACAACACATGTCCCCAGCAGGTACTGCGCCAAAGCAGCACTGACGCATCAGCTTCAGCCAAGTGGTGCTTCAGATGCTGAACTTACACACTCCCTATGGATTAACAAAGAGGTATTTCTACCTGAGGCAAATGACAGTGACCATGACTATCAATCAAGGCCAACTTTCTATCACTTGATCCTTTTTATAGGAAATGTACAGGGTATAATTTTTACCTGTTTGGAGTAGCAACGTTGTCAAAAGCTGCTTGCATTCAGTGTACAGAAGTACATCCTAACATTGCCATTAAGCAACAGGAAGGTGTTACTATTGCTAAAATTATTCTTTTGACTCCAGTTGTAGGGCTCCCTGGTATTTCCCTGTGAGTTTTGGCTTGCTACAAAGCAGACTGATCGATTTAGAAAAGCCTTGTAAGTCAATAACACAGAGTCAGACAGCAAACCTGGGCTGATTTCCCAACATCACTTAACATCCAGGGATACCAGGATTATGTTTTGCAGGACAAGAAAGTCTTCAAACAGGACTGACCAAAGCATTCTGCACTGCATAAATTCTGATGCATGTACTCCGAATGAAAACTACTAAGAACATCTCTTTTTCAATTAAACTTTAACCAGCTATAAGAACAAGAAGAAGCCTTTTTTGGTTTGCTTGTCTTCTCAATGTTTCAAACTCACATTTACCAAATTCCGTATTTGATTGCAACTCAAGAGTGAAATCATCTCTGCCAGTTTTGTTTTGTTATTTATCAAGACTGAGGTTCATGCTTTACTTGCAGAGAATACTCCAAAAGGCCAGAATAACCTTAGAAGTCACCTATTGCATGGAAAGCAGTGTCAGGTGAAATATTTATTTATGGAAACCACACTGTCTTCATGCACTGAAGTGCAAATATGTGCTCCTCTGCATTCTCACTCTAACTGAGCTGTCTGCTGTTCTTTAGGTCTCCACAGATCCCACCTATGCCTCTAAAGGTGTGTGTTCATATCTGACCACAGTAAGATTGTGCTAGTTACGCTTAATCTTTGGCCATCAACAGACGAATTATGAAAACACTGAAGAAGTACATTTAACTACTGTATCACTCATTAGGATGACTGTAACACATTTAGCTCAGACCACAGAAGGATTATTGTTTCCACACAGCATAAATTCAACAATTACAGAAAGTTATTTATTCTATCCTGTGGCTTACAACAGGCTTGAGTCTTTGTATCACAAAGGAGGGGAATCCACTACATGTTCTGATCACATTTGTTTGCCTCAGCAACGTATAAATGCCCACAGATGTGTAGGCATTGCATGGCTGTCAATATATATTTCATATACTGTCCACATAAATCTTGTATATGGTTTGTGTATCATTGACACTGAGTGCAATAAATTAATTTCTCAGTGCCCAACACTTATTGCATTGATTAAATGCACACAATATTCTCCCAGCTCTGGCTTAGGAGTGACTGCAAGCACAGCACAGGGTCCTTTACGGCAATTTCTGAAAGGTGACAGCACTTGTGTCAATTTTCAATGCTTTCTCCACAAACAGCTAGAGAAGCTTGTCATATCCATCTGTTCTTTTTGCCTCTACCAGAGCAACATGGCCCATACTGGAATCATTTGTTGTAATATATCCGTTTAGATGTGTTGTACATGTTACCCATTTGTTTAATACCACATGGCCTGTATTGCAAGGAATGCATGCTAGCTCTTTCCCATCAACCTTGTCCATCATTCTGTACCATCCAGAGACTTGCCATCCCCTTATTCAGAGATCTAGATCATTTATGAGTGTGTTGAGAAATAGAAGTCTTACCTGGTCTCTCTCTCCACTGTAACAACAGTTAATAATCACAACGATTTTCCCTTCTAAATACTGGCATCATTCACATACATTTTAAATATTACTTAAAGATATACATTTAAATGTAAGTATGCCAGAACTAACCATTCTCCTTCCATATTTTGCCAACAAATTTTAAGGGAAAAGAAACTGCACTGAAAATATTCATCTTATATGCAACCTAAAAAAAGGCATTGCAATACCTCTTGAAAGACCACAGGTCCATACATCCTATTTCAAGGCTCAGGAAACTAATGTCTAAGGCTAAGAATGTGCTTACCTATAGTCCTGATAAGGGATTAAATCAAACATTTGCTCTCCTGAAGCAAAGGAGTAAAACTCCTGCAGGCTTTAGGCCAGATGTCTGATCACATTTCAAGGAATGTTGTCACTTTTAACTCTCTCTTCCTGAAATTATTTTCTAGGGCTTTCTTCTGGCCGAAAGGTCAGGAACATCTGCTAGAACGGGAAAACAAATGTTACTACAAGTATTTAAAAGAAGTAAAATGTGTCAACTCAAAAAATACAAAACATACATTCTGCAAACTCAGTCTATATCTGAGGAAGAAGTAGCTTTTTACTGAAGAAGTAGATCATTTACTGCTGTCAGATGATTGTTTAGCATTATCATTATCATTTTATTACTTCCTTATCACATTTTATTATGTTGTTAACTCAGAAGATTCTCCCCACAATCTCAAACAGTGCAGTGCATCTCCAGACATACTCACAGCTTCATGTCCTGTTTCAAAAGGCACGGACTTGTTAGGGACAGGAGCTCAGCTAGTGCCATGCCTTTCCATATTGCAGGCTGGCATGACACAATTCTCCCACTCCGGAGATGGGAGCACAGCTTGCTCCACCCACACTCCCAGAGGGACGATGTGGGCCAGGCAGTTCGGTTTAAATGCTGATGTTTTGGTGAAAGCATCCAACTAAAGCTCATAGTGCAGCTCAATGAGGTGCTTCCACCAGCACAGATCCTTCCCTTCAGCCCAGAGCTTGCAGACAGGGGACTGGGAGCAATGGCTGAGGACAGGATGGCTGCATTAGTCCTTGGGACAAACCCTTGAGCTGCCCCTAAATTCTGCATTCTTTGTATCCAGTATCAGTGGGCATCCTTCTTCCCAAGCTTTGCTAGCCTCCTCCTGGATGAGACCATTGAAGCATGTCCAGCCCTAAACCTTAGCAAGGCAATTCTACCAACAAGTAATTTGTCTTTCTAACACCCGGGCATCACTCAGAGCTTGCTTGCTAGCTGCTATCTTATAGTCTTAAGCTACACCAGGGGAGGTTTATGTTGAACATTAGGAAGAATTTCTTCACAGAAATGGTGATTCGACATTGGAATGAGATGCCCAGGGAGGTACTGTAGTCACTGTCCATGAAGATGTTTATGGAAAGACCGGACACAGTATTCAATGACATGGTCTGGTTGACATGGTGTTTGGACATGGGTCGGGCTTGATGATCTCGGAGGTCTTTTCCAACCAATTTGATTCTGTGACCTGTTCCACTGATTAAATCCCCCTTCTTGTTGATTAGGCTTGAGAGCAGACAAAGATCAAACATCAGAGAACATCCTTTCTTGAGAAAATTTTTCCAAATTCGGCATTTTGCAGTCGAGGAGCGATCCCGGGCCCCGCTGCCGCCGGCGGGCCGCGCTCCCTGTGGGCCGGGAAGTGGCGGGCCGGGCGCTGGCGCGGCG
>VZRF01009687.1:98246-146755 GCA_013396875.1 Vireo altiloquus
CGGACACGGTGGGTGCCGCGGGAGGGCCGGGCCGGGGCGGGGGGATTCGAGGGAGGGAGGGGCCGTCCCCGCCGCGGCCGAGCCGCCGCCGGGCCTCCCCTGCCCGGCGCCGCCGGGAGAGCGCCCGGGCTCGGGGTTGTCCCGCTCGGCCGCGCCCGAGGGTCGCTTTGTGTGCGAGCGGTGGAAAAACGTGGGTGCTCCGCGTTCGAAGGAGGCAAGCGGCGGCAGCAGCACCGCGTCCGCCCCGGGCCGAGCGCGGCGCTGGCCAGGCCGCCTGGCCCCAGCCTCGGCGGGCAGCACTCGCACGGCCGCGGGCTGCTCGCTGCTCCGTGAACACAGGAGCCACGGCAAAGCGACGAGAACCCAGCACTGCTTGGCTGGGGATTTTTTCCTATCTGCGGGCTAGTACTGAAAAATGACCCAGAACCTACTCTGTTGAAAAAAACAAAAGTCCATTTTGACAACATTTTTCCTCTCCTGAATACAGCGTTTACACTTAATATTAGAGGGAAAATCATCATAGAATATGCTGAGTTGGAAGGGAGCCACAAGGATCATAGAGTCCAACTTTTGGCCCCACACAGGACACTCCAAGAATCCCACCATGTGCCTGTGAGGGTATTGTCCAAACGCTTCTTAAACTCTGCCAGGCTTCGGTGCTGTGACCACTTCCCTCTGTTCCAGTGCCGAAATATCCTCTAGGGGAAAAGCCTTTTCCTGATATCCAACCTAAACCTCCCCCAACTCAGCTTTATGTCGTTCCCTCGGGTCCTGTCACGGTCAGCAGAGGAAAGAGATCAGTTTCTGTCACTCCACTTCGCTTGAGGCAGCTGTACACTGCATTGAGGTCTCCCCTCACTCTCCTCCAGGCTGAAAAGACCAAGTGACCTCAGCCACTCCTGGTATGGCTTCCCCTCTAGACCCTTCACCATCTTTGCAGCCCTACTTTGGCCACTTTCTAAAAGCTTTGTAATTTTCTTACATTGTGGAACCCTAAACTGCACACAGGACTGGAGGTGAGGCCACACCACCAACAAGGAGAGCAGGAGTATCTGTGTTGCTGTTAATATGAATTTTTTTTCCTCTTCTTCTCTAAAGGAAGGTTTTCTCCTCGGAGATGTGAAAGGTGAAGCCAAGAATAGCATTACAGACTCACAAATGGATGATGTTGAAGTTGTTTATACAATTGGTTAGTGTGACCACATTTTTCATACTCTGCTTGGTTTCGGGCAGTAAATGACAGTTTTCAGTTTTGAGGGATAGCAGTCAAAACCCTACTGCAAGATCAAAGCTGCAAGATGCTACACTCCATACTGATGTAAAAAAACCTCCCAATCAACCTAGGAAGACCACATGGGTTATTTTGTAACATTTTAACTGCTAAAAATTGCAATTTTACTGCAGAACACACAATAATTTAAAAGAAATAATAGTTCTTAGTTCTTTGAATGGCTACTCTTTGCCAAATATCTTGTTACTTTAAACATAATTTAGGGCTTAGACTCCGCTTGGCTACATCACAAACACTCCTGGACTCCAGTTGCCCTGGAAAAGCTTGGTCTATTTCAGTGATATAGTGTATTAGCATCCACTACCTCATTTGGAGCTTATAAAATTGTGCGTGTGAAGGCTGCAAACTCTTTAATAATTTCACTAAGCAGATGCCAGCTGTATTTTGCTTTATCATCTTGATGTGATTGGAGTGGATGTGCACTGAGTAACTCAGTGAAATCTTTCATACTACATAGTCCTGCACTCAGCAGAAGGGAGAGAAAAATAAAGTACCCAACTTGATTTTTCAGTTGACTAAGTAGAATAATACAGAAAAAATACAATTTATGTAAGTGGTTCCCTTTACATTTGACAAAATTAATTAGAATATATTTTTAAAAGATTTCCTTTCTTCAATTTATTTATCTAGATGTTAATGAAATTGATTTTAAGAAATAATATAAAATTATTTCTTGGTTCTTCTATCAGTTTAATGCTGATCATAGCACACAGAAGAATATACATCCTGAGCTGACGAACCCAGAGTAATATTACCTTCTCTTTCCAGATATACAGAAGCATATTCCATGCTACCAGTTGTTCAGGTAAGAATCTTAAGTAAACAGATATGTTAAAGTTAAAATTAACCCTAACTTGAACTCTTCAAGAGTTAAACTTATATTGCCTGAGAAAAATTACCCACCTGTAACATAGTAGCCATATCAACCTCTTAGAATTACAAATGCAAAATGCCTTATACTATTCATATTTTGGTTCTTTTTGTCTTTTTTTTTTTTNNNNTTGTTTTTTTTTTTTTTTTTTTTTTTTTTGATGTTTGTCTATGCATATAGAAATAAGAGATAAGGCATGCAGCACCTTCTGGTGAGCTATGATACCATGTAAACTACAGAACAATGTCCACACACTAAAAAAAACCACTCCATGTATTATAACCCCTCAGCCTTAATAGTATTAATTAAAAATTTTAAAAAAACAAACAAAAGTGAGATGATTCCCAGTATGCTAATTATTTTAACAGTACAATTTCTTCCCCTCTAATTGTCCTAATTTCCTTCTAGCTTTTATAATTCTGCAGGAGAACTGAATGACCTTGCCCTGAAGAAAATACTATCAGGCTGTAAGAAGGTATTTTATTTTCAAATCTAAACCGTACTGAGGAGTTCACTCAAATTTTGGAGGCTGTTCTGGATACCTCTTGCATCAAGGTTTTTCTTTTCTCATTTCAAATCTTTTATAGTCACTCGTGCTGCTGGTCAAGGCAGCTATATCCTTTTCCTCCTTAAAAAAAAACAGTTTAGTTTACCTTTGACTAGGGTTTGCCTATATATGTGTCACAACTTTATTTTTAATTGTTAATTTCTCAAGTGAACACTTCTATCTCAAAGGAATTCCACCAATTTCCACTTTATGATCAGCTGAGATCAGTTCACAAGTGGTTAAGGACCACTTCATCAAAAAAACTTAAGTCTTTGCCACAGAACAATGTTTTAAAAGGGGAAAGTAAAAGCTGAAAAGAAACAAACAACAAAACAAAAGATAGTCCGCAGTTTCAGGTTGAACACAAGCTCCGAAACAGGCCAATTCAACACATGGTTTTGAAGGAAAGAAGATGGGAATTAGGCTTAGAAGTTTTAAGGGGGGTTGAGTTAACTAACTGCTTGAATACATACCTATTAGCAAACAGTTCAGACATGACTTTGCACTGAATCAAACTTGCTTCAATGTGGAAGGGACACAGGGACTCAACAGTAACTGAATTTTCTTCTGCCTGCAGAGTGTAATAGGATGGTACAAATTCAGACGCAACACAGACCAGACCATGACATTCCGGGAAAGACTTATTCATAAAAACCTGCAGTTACACCTATCAAATCAGGGGCTTGTATTCCTCCTTCTAACCTCTAGTGTGATGACAGAAAGTTGCTCTACGTACAGACTGGAACATGCCCTACATCGGCCTCAGGAAGGGTAACTGGTTTCTTTCCTATGGCATGTGCTAAAACTTGCAAGTTTCTCTACTTTGTTGCAATAGAACCAGTAACACTGTTTATTTTACCCTTGAAACTTAAAACTTTTCATAACATTACTCCTTATGTTGCCAGAACCCAGTTGAAGGCTTACCACTGAATTCTATTCTGGGATTGCCCATTTTATCTGTAGTGCCAGCATCACCAGGCAGACATCGTCAGTTTATATACACACAAACTGCGGATCAAATTGTTTTGTGTACAGGACTTAAACCATACATGGTGTGCATCAAAATATTTAAATTGGTGTTAACTTGATCTTTAGAGACATCCTGTCCACAGGCTAGGCTTAGCAACTGTTACATTAGCGTGTAAGAAAGAAAGGGGGTGTGGGGATTTTTGACTTTTAGATGTGAGGTTTTTCTTCTTTATTAAAGTCTCATATCAGGAATGAAGGAGATGAAGCTTTTTGTTCAGTTTTTTGGGGTTGTTTTTTTTTAATTAAGTCTTTAGCACAGCCTGTGTCTGGCTCATCGCTGCAGATTCAGAGCTACAGTGGCTGCTACTTTTTGTGTGTAGCATGTTTTTAAAACTTTGTTATCCAATAACTAACTACTATGTATAATATTTTTTCATTTTGTACCAATAACTATCAAATCTTTCTAACATGTTTTTTCTACCTCAAACTTATTCTACCAATCATTCTGTGCCTTCTTCAGAGTGGAACATGGAGAGAGAAGGAGAAAAAAGGACTCAGGGACAACGCTCAAAATCCTCTATGTTGTCTCAATATACCTATATACTACAAAACCTTATAAATTTTCACCTCGTGATAAACTAAACTACAATTTGTGTCACACTTTCGATGCTTTCAATTCATCCAGGAGTGCTGGAAGCTTTTTTCCAGGGGCATAGATCAAAGGCTGGGTCTCCCTGGGGTGCTCGGGGTGGTCTCGGACCCCTCAGAACAACAGGAGAAACTTTCCAACTTTCCTGGACTCCAACAGGGGGGGAAATAATGGGCATTACTCAGCTTCTGGTTGATCTTGGGGTTTGCCTTTAGCCTCATCTGTATGCGATATAATACATTTAGCAAGGACCAACTATACTGTAATCCCCTCCTGGGACCCTGAATGGTCAAGAACCTTTACTATCAAAGGGAGATCTTTGGATGTTAATAGATTGTGCTTTCACACTTCTGCATTTTAAGTCTTTTCCAGAAAGTGCCTTTGGTGGTTACCAACTTGGGCATGGCAGAACAGCAAGGTTACAGAACTGTGTCTGGTTCCTGTGTATCCTCTGGTTTTGTGAGAGCCGTGAGACAACACAGGTACAATACACGTCCTATTTACTGATAGCTGTAGCTTCCCATCACCATAACTACACTTACTTTCCTATAAAAGCATTTAAGTGCTTTTGCAAATGCTACAGCCATACCTTGCTCACTTGTTGACCCACTTTCTGCAATTACTTACCATTCCAGCATACCTGGAAATTAATTCAGGCCTGTACTTTGCCAAGAGCTGTCTGTCTCAACACAGGCACCTGGCACTGAAAATCAAAATGCTTCTTTACTCATTAAAGCTCTTACTAAGTAAGTGCTGGGATAACTAATTTGCAACTATGCAGTTATATGCTTGGTCCACAGGTCAGAATTCTTCCATGAAGATGGGTCCTTACAAGAGGTTCATAAGATAAATGAGATGTATGCCACCTTGCAGGAAGAACTGAAGGTAAGCCTGCCTCACTTTTAGCAGTTCTACAAAACCAAGGCAGCCAAGGGCTACAACATCTTGCACTGCATGAGAAACAAAGCCATGTTTTGGAAGGACAAATTGAATGAACAGGGAGTTCTATTTACTGTGCTGCACACTATATTCTCCAAGATGAAGACTTAAGTTCCCATTTGATGAAAGTGCAACGTTAAATCTTCAAGTCCACTAACAAGTTCTCACAAGAGGTTTATTTTGAAGAAGTACTATCTGTAGTTTATTAGATCTCCTTTGCCTAGATGGGAACAAATAAAACATCTTGCACCTCATTCAACACAAGGTTTAATTATCTGTCAAATCCACCTCCATATCATCACTTAAGCTTTTTACTACTTTGTGACCAACTTAACCACAAGTATCTTTGTGGATTTTGCAACAATTTTAAAGTCAGCTGCTGTGAATACCGTTAATCCAATCACACCCTCTTCTTCTTGCAGAAAATATGCTTTACAGTAGAAGTCAGTGAACGATCTGTAGAGAAACTCTTAGCAGAGGTGAGCCAATTAAAAGAAGAAATAAAGAGGAAAAAGCAACAAAATAGTTCAGGTAAGTTAACCAAATGTGATGTGAGTCTTGCCCTTCCAAAGTTGACTCAAGTAGCGGTGCAAGAGGCTCTGCAACTCTGACTTTTTTTTTTTTTTTTTGCCAGGAGAAGATAGAAACCACGCAGAAGAGCCAAAGGAAAATGTTCTTCTTTGTCAGGCACTGCAAACATTTTTCCCTAATTCTGGACTTCAGACATGCATTGTTTCCTTCAAAGGCCAACAGATATCCAAGAACTGCTGTAACATAGACCATCATATTAATGTTATGGACAAACTGACTCTCATGGTAGAGGAAAGAGACTTCTCGGAAGCTGAAACAAGACATCTGAACAAGCGTAAAGTCAGAGGGAACACAACAGTTTCAAAGTCATTCAAAAAATCCAGATCATTGCAGCTTCACCAAGAATCACTTCAAGACCAAGAGGACAGTGACCAGGAAAGGAAGCTTACACTGAGTAGCACTGAAACAGATGAGGATTTGTTTGAAAAAAACAGAGATGAAAATGAATACCCACACTCTCCTACTTTCTGATCTGTCCCATGACTTCACACCAAAAGCTACTGCCAGTGTATTCCAGTGATTATCAATCTATAGCACTGCAGGGAGGTAAAATAACCAGGCATTTTTGCATGTTGGGCTTTTTTCCCAGTGCACAAATCCTCTTCAGCATAAAGACTAAGTCCAAGATGATATTCCCTCACTTGGCTTTCCAGAGTTCCATCAGTATTCTCTCTCTCAGGGTTCAAAGACTATGCTACAGGATGCTATCAGTCAGATAAGCATGTCGCATATTGCCTCAAAGTGATACAACTTCAAGCTGCTGTTGAAGAAGCAGTGCTACCCTGCTGACACAGAGAGCATCAAATGAACACATAACAGAATTAGCTGTCTACTAACTGCCACAACTTAAATACATTAATTTGTCCTCAGCAAACCTGTACTTGTTTACTTCCCCCCATCTCACAACCCAGCAAGGACAAAAACATCCACCTGAGCTTTAGCAAGACCTGTGAGCAGAGTAAGGGGTCCATATAACTGCCAGTTTCTATTATTGCTTTAATCTTTCCTACTCCCTTTAGACAATACATTTTAGAGACTTCATTAAAAAAAGTTTTAAAAAAGACTGACATCCACCCTCAGTCTACCACACATCATGCTAGTAAACCACATTTCCAGCAAACAAGTATATAAGCATGAAACAGTTTTATTGTTTATTTCTTTACAGTATATCACTCTGGATACTTGATATTACATAGCTTGGGATCTGTGAGAAATTGTGGGTTCTTAAACATAACTGGCATAAATCCTGTTAAAAAAAAAAGATGGAGGTGTTCTTAGTAGAAAAGTAGCCTTGAGTTAGAAAACTCAAAAGCAAAATCATACTTACCAAGTACATGAGCTCTTTTAATGGCTTTTGTAATTTCCTTCTGTTTCTTGTTGCACAAGCCTAAAGGGATGAATTATTTTCAACACTAAGCAAGTCATTAGTCTAAAGGGTGAAAGGGATATTACTGACAATTTCCTCTAGCTTTAAGTCTTTCTAGAAAAATGCATGTGTGCTTTTACTGTTAAATACAAAATGTATAAAATTAAAGGATATTTTAATTCCTTGATGCAGGCTACTAAGTTGGGAATACTATTACAAAATGTATAGAGTTAGGACTGGTTACTTTCAGAAAGACTACAGATGCACAGTTACTAAGACTCAAAAAACTATTAAAATAAAATATAAAATTATTATTAACCCATAAATGATTTAATTTAATACTTCACATACCTGTGATATGTCTGCCATAAATGGAGCCAGTATACGGAGAAATAAACTGGGAAAGAAGCTACTTAAAATTAAGAAAATCAAATCAGTTTAAGAACTTTCTTTTTGAGCTTTATGTTACTACTTGCACCCTATTTCTCATTTTTTCATCTGTTTTTACAAAACTCAGTACTACCTGAAGAAAAAAGTAAAGCTTGGAACTAGACTGTATTTTCTATGGAGTAGCTTTCATGCTTTGTGGCAGTTGAATTGTAACCAAGGACTCTATTTGTTAAACAATGAAGTCGTCGCACTCATGCATAAATAGTAGATTAAGTATTTTACCATGACTACATTATTTGCCCCTTAAGCTGCACACATTCTTACTCTTAAGTTTTAAACCTCTACACATATGAACGGATTTTCTTTTCTTTTCTTTTTTTTTAATCCCTGTGGACTTCCTACACATACATTTAAAAACAGGAAACCAGTTACTTTCATCCAAGGACACCAATTTTCAAACTCACCTGCACATTCTTATAGTCCACATTTATTCCACATAAGACACATCTCTTTGGAGGGTCTTTATAGGGGTTCTCCATTTGTATGGGCTGGAATTAGAGAATTATTAACATCTGTAAGCTTCAGAAAAAAATAGAGAACGTTTGTTACTTTTAATCCTTTGATCAATATTTGTCTTGAAACCAAAAGAGATATTTAGTGCAGCACTGAAGTTTTTCAGTAACTTTAGTAACTCACTGCATAGTACCTTGCAACCTAAAAGACTTCTCACAAGTATACAGTATTTTATATTTAGTAACAATGACACTAGCAACTCTTAAATCATTCAGCAAGATATATTCACCTTCTACTTGGAAGTCAAGATCTACAGAAGCTGGTAGATAGGTACCTCTGTCTGATAAGTCACAAGTTTGTTTTTTTTTTTTTTTTTAATAATTTCAAAGCAAATGGCCGGAGGAAGCTCCTGTGTGCCGACACACTTTCTAAAGAGAGATTCACAAACATCTCCCAAGGACTGAAAGCCTTCTTAAGCTTCAGAATACACACAGCACCAAATTCTAACAAGATGTGAAAGGCAACGTTTCACTTTTCAGAGTCACAGAACAGTAAGGGTTGGAAGGGACCTCTGGAGATCATCTGATCCAACCCCCTGCCAAGGCGGGGTCACGTGGAGCAGGTGGCACAGGAACAAGTCCAGGTGGGGTTGGAATGTCTCCAGAGAGGGAGACTCCACGACCTCCCTGGCAGCCCATCCCATGGCTCTGCCACCCTTAGCGTAAAGAAGTTTTTCCTCGTGCGGAGGTGAAACTTCTTATGTTTTCAGTTTTTGGCCATGGGTTCTTGCCCTGTCGGTAGCTCCTCATCCGAGTTACTGAGACAGCAAGTTCAACAGCCTCTAGTTAAGGTATTGGAGTACAGTTCCGTGGGGCCTTAACTACCAGCGCCTAGAAGTGACCTCCCTTTGCGCTCCACTCGCCACAATGGATTTGGGGTTTTGAGGAGCCCGAGCTACACAGCGACCAGAGCAAAGCGTTTCCAGCCACCGCTGGTGCCTTGCGGAGGGGGCACAGCGGGACAGCAGGGTGGGACAGGTCGGGGAAGCCTCACCTGGTCCGAGCACTCAGGCTGCGGTTCAGGCTGTCCCTCATGCTGCAGACGGCGCGGCCGCGCCCACAGCGTCGCTGCAAGGGAGAGAGCGACAGGGTTAGCGGGGCACGGCGCGACAGCCCGGACATACGAACTCCCCCGCAGCCGTTCGGGACAGAGGGGGAATGGGGAAGCGGGAAGGACGCACCGGGAATCAGACGCAGCCATGGCCTCCGCGCAGCAACGGCTTGTGCCGCCATGACACCCACACCACGCGACGCCACTTCCGCCCGTGCGTCACTGAGGCCGGCCTCACTCTGACCAATAGCAGCGAGCCCTTCCCGACTCGGGGCAGGCGATTGGTCTTAGTCAAGTCACGTGCTCTCCCTGGCGGGTTGTTGCGGGAAGTCTCCGCTACCGCCATGGCAGCCGCGCCTCTCTGGGGCGGCCCGACGGCCTCTCCCCGTATTTCGCCGCGGCCGTGAGGCCTCCGCGCAGCCCTGGCCATGACGGAGCCCAGGCTCGCCGTGCGGAGGAAGAGCCGCTCCAGCACGGAGCGCAAGCGGAGCCGCGCCCCGGTGCAGCCCATCGCCGCCAGCTCGCCGGTGTCTCGCAAGAGGCCGAGCTCTGGTGTCAAGGGGCCGCCGGCGGAGGCCCCGGTAGGGAATAGCGGGATGCTGAGGCTGGTGGCGAGGCGGGGAAGCTTCGTCTGGGAGGGTGGCATGTGTCGGGAAAGGCCGTGCTCTGTGTGAGAGGGTATGATGCCTTTTCGCTTACCTTTAAAAAAATTCATCTCTATCAACTCTCTGCGCACGTACCCTGCCTACGTGTGTGGGATACCTGTTTCACTGAGTCAAGGCGTTCCTTGAGAACTCAAGCTGGATTCTCCTCACAGGCGACATCAGACAAAATGCTTTTGTGTTAAGTTGGGGCGGACTTAGGTGGCTTGCCTCTGATGTTTGTTCTCTGTAAGTTATTCTGCCTTCTTTGATGTTGCTTCAGGTTGTAGTAACTCCTCTTTTGTTTTTGCAGTGCAGTAACGATAGTGAAGAGGATATGTTTGGTGACTATGACGGCTTTCATGGAAATGATTCTTTGCTGGCTCAAGTGGATGATATTGAACACAAATTCCTGCACGATAAAAATATGGATGTGAAAGCAGCTGGAGAGATTGTACTTGGGAACCTTCAGTCAGGAATTGACCAGAAAAAGCAAGATAACTTTTCTCCTTCAGAAAATGTGTTCGTCCTTAAAAGTGACAAAGAGAGTACTTGCCGAAAGTGTGACAGTGACCCAGCTGATGGTAATCAAGAACTGACTGAGTCTATTTTAGATGATTTGCCATCGTCACAACTTCTGTATTTTGAAAAAATGGATGAACTTTCTACTGCTTCTAGAACATCTCTAGTCTCAAATGGGAGGGATGAACATATGAATTCTTCCTCTGACAAAATCAGGGGCCCATCGTCTTTTTATGCTGGTGCTGAGCACAGGAACAGACCTACTGACTCTTCCTCGCACTCCAAGTGTGTTTTATTTAAAACTGAGAGTCTCAAAGATCATCTGAAAAGTGCAATGACTGGAAATGCCAAAGCCCAGACTCTGCAGGTCTCTAAGACCAAGCAGCTTAAAGAAGCTGTTTTATCTGAAGAGATTTTTGTAGCTAAGAAAACTATTGAATCTTCTTCTGTTGATATAGGCCCTTTTTATGGATTACCTAGCAAGGTTAAAGATTTATTCAGACAACTTCGAGGGATTGAAACACTTTATGGTAGTGTAACTAATGGTCTCTTGAAAAAAAAAAAATTGCTAGTGCAGTATTGTCTGTTTCACCCATCATACCGTAAATATATTTAGGGTAATGCTTACTGTAAACCACGTTGGAAAGTAGTTGTTCTGTTTCATCAACTGGCTATTTTGGTGGATGGAATGGGTGGATGGTATCCATCTGTATTATGGAATACTTTGGAAGTCACCATCACTGAACGCTTTAAGTGCTTTATTGGGGAGAAGCTCTCAAACACTAAAGTATTCTGTATGAAACACAGGCATTTTGATATCGACTAACATGCCCCTGGGATTGCTGATAGTTCCTTTTTCATTTTGCAGAGTGGCAGCATGATTGCTTAATGTTAGAATCCCTACAGCAAAGAAAGAACTTGATATACTCATTGCCAACCGGTGGTGGAAAAACTCTTGTGGCTGAAATAATAATTCTTCAAGAATTACTCTGCAGGCAGAAGGATGTTCTGATGATCCTGCCATATGTTGCCATTGTCCAAGAAAAGGTCTGGATACAGTATTTCTGATACTGCTTTGTTTGATAAATATCTTGCCTGATATACTTTCTTTACTTGCTGTCTTGCCTGGTTTTCAGCAAGCTCCCATGGTTTTTATGAATATACAGTGGGAAGTAAGTGACCTCTCCTAAATGCTGCCCTGAGGGTCAGTAATTTTGTAATGGAACATGGGTGAAGATGTTGAATTATAAAGTAAAGGGTGCTGAATTTTGAAATTATAGTTTTTTGTGATGTTTTGTTTAGTTCGGCAGCCTAAGAGCTGTGCTGCCCAGCTTCCTAAAAAAGTGATCTTGAAATAAAAACGAACATTTTTGGTATAAAGGGAAAGTTAATTTTAGAGAACAGATGAAACACAGCCTGATAATATGTGTACACAATTCAATTTTGTAGCTGGAATAGATATTCTTAGCTAATATGGTTTCACTAATTCAAGCAGCTGATTGCGATGTGGGTTGGTTTTATGTACATTGAGTTCTTGAGGCAGCTCTGAAATAATCCAAAATGAGTGTGAATTTATTGTCTAATTGATTTTCTTTTATAGGTTAGGGGTTTATCGAGTTTTGGGATAGAATTGGGCTTCCTGGTTGAAGAATATGCTGGAAGTAAAGGAAGATTTCCACCAATCAAAAGGAGAGTAAAAAAATCTCTTTATATTGCTACTATAGAAAAAGGACATGCTCTGGTGAACTCCTTAATTGAAACAGAAAGAATCTGTGACCTTGGCCTAGTTGTGGTAGATGAGGTAGGCCACAAGATGTACTCAGATTTATCAGACGCAAGTTCTCTTAGGTTTCTAATAAGCAATTTATTAGGAAGGAGCAGCTCCTTGCCTGCTTGGTTTTGCCTACTGTTCATAATGAAATTACTTTTGTCTTTATGTTCTGAATTGGCACGTAATTCTGAAAGTTATTTTTCTTTAAATGAAGCCTTTATTGCTGTTTCAGAGTACAAGGTTTTATATTGAGAGATCTGCTGTGGTAGTGGTTGATGGTGAATTCCTGCAATGGGTTACAAAAAAGCATAAAGAATTTTAATTGTATGGAATGTATTTTGTGAAGCCCAAAACTTAACTCTTAGATGTGTAACCATGCAACTTAGTGTCTGGTTTTAATAATGACCCAGTGAAACATTGACAAAAAAGAAAAATACCAAGTAACATTTGGCTGTGAGAATTGCCCCTTATTGTGCTTTTCCCTCGTGGGACTGACTTGTGCTGCCAAGGGTTGGTTGTGGGCTTGAACAACGTGTGTAACATCTAACAGGGATTTTAATTCATGGAATTCTTCGGGCTGACTGACCATACTTTAGCTGAAGCACTAACTTCTAGTTTTTCTGGAAGCTGTTTGCTAGGAATGTTTTAACTCTAAGCGTTGCTTAAAATATGTTTTGTTTAAAATTGGCTTAGACTGGTGAATAAAAAGATCTCCACGCTGACTGCTTACTGTCAGGAGTTAACTGTGTCAGTTGTGGTCTAGTTAAATGGACAGTAAATCTTGTTTACAGAAGATAAATCTTGTTATCTATATTTGCCCTTGGGTCTGTTTTTCTGTAATTCTTAAATGCTTTTTAAGTGAGGTTATGTATCTGAATGTAGCAATCCAAATTTACATGAGGGATATCATGAGGAAGTCCAACAAGGACAGTTCTATAGTATTTATTTCAGTCTATATATTTTGGAGGAGTTTTTTTATAAATACTTGCAACTCAGTAACATTCTTGCCTTTTCTTTTTCCCCTCTGTGCACAGCTGCATATGCTCGGTGAGGGCAGTCGTGGAGCAATACTGGAAATTACTCTGGCCAAAATTCTTTACACCAGTAGTAAGTCATGGCTACAATTAATGTCATTAACATTTTGTAGTTGTGGCCTCTCTAGAGAAAAGTCACATTCTTACTTTCTGGATTTGCGCTGTTTTGGCTGCTTTTGAAAAACGTGGCATGACTCCATGTATTAACAGCATTTATTCATTAAGTGTTAATTGACCCTCTAATGATGGGCTGGGTGTTTTTGAAACTTTTGATACTTCTCTGGGAAATCCCAGAGTATTGTCAAATGTCTTCCATTTCTTTGTAGGAGGCCTTTAGCCATTCCAATCAATGCTCCTTTTTTAAGTTTAAATCTTAGATAGTATTTTGTAACTTAGTATTATTTCTTAGTTAGTTAGTATTTCTTTAGTAGCAGTCTTTCCCTTCAAACCTGCTACTTTGTCATTTTGAAAGACTATTGATGAAGAAGGAATCTTATGACTTAAATACTGAACAGAAGTGTTAAAACTTGATAATATGACAATAAATTTATTTTAAATTCTGTTTTACAGAAAAGACACAAATCATTGGTATGAGTGCAACGTTAAATAATGTTGGAGACCTGCAGAAGTTCCTGCAAGCAGAGTACTACACTAATAATTTTAGACCGGTATGTATACAAGTTGCCAGGAACTAGTAAAGAAGATATTTGCCCTTAAAATTATAGTAAATCTGTTTAGGATTGTATCACAACTTTTGTGCTTAATTGTACAGTATAATATAAGGCCTGCTATTGCTCTCAATTGCTAACGATACAATAAATAGCACTGTGCACTTCTAAATACACAAATGCAATAACCTTTATATGGCTTTGCTAAGGCATTTGTTTCATTTTAACTAAAGCAATTCCTAAATTACAGCCATTGTGATGAATCACTGCAGTCCATTTGATGTAACTAGAATCTGTACTGCTGGGGCTTGTATGCTGTCAGCATACAGCATGGTATCAAGGCAAATAATTAAACAATTAACTTCTTTTAAAAATTCTAAACTGTGTGGTTATGTGCAAGTTTCTATATGACATGTGATGCCTAGAAAAAAGCTGTAGCTGTACATCAACAATAGCTTTAGAGAAAACTGAGTAATATAACCAAAGTTTCTCTTTGTGGCTTCTGTCTTGCTAGGTAGAATTAAAAGAATACATAAAGATACAAGACACCATTTATACAGTTGACAGCAAAACAGAAAATGGCTTTGCTTTCTCACGTCTGCTTAGTTTCAAGGTAAAAACAAAAGTGCCTGTAGCTTCTTTGAACCGTTGTGAAATGCATTATTTTATACTGATTTGCTTACAGACCTTTTACTAGAAAAATAACTTAAACATGATAATTCATTTGTAGTACCCATGAGAAAGAAGTGGTAAGCTTTGGGAAGGAAAAAAGCCTTAAAATACCGAATGCCTAATTTGATTTTCACTTTTTTTTTACTCTTTAAGGTAGAGGTTTCTTCAGTATTTTGACATGTGAAGAGTAATGAATTTGAGTATTCCAGATACTCAATGTTTTTTGTTCAGGGGTAGATTTTTTCAACAGTTGATCACTCTCAGAGAAAACTGAAAGAAGATATCTTTTGGGGGTTTTGCCAGCTTACTACTGCCTTGTAGGGATTCATTTCAGCCTTTACAAAGAAAAACGTGTCTTATGGTAGACTACCAGGATCACAAGTGTTGCTAAAAGAAAGTGGATTTTTAAGGGATAAAGCAAAGAATTTGATTTGTGTATCCATGTATCCCTCAAGTTAGATGTCTTTCAAGAGAGGATTGGGAGAAAAGCTTATCCTACAACTTCTTGAAATCACATTAAATCCAGTGGGAGTATTCAAGCAATGGTTGAGAACAAGTATTGAATATTTAGGTTATGACTTAATTTCTAAGCTTAAATATTTGTCAATCTATGTTTATTACAGTATTCAAGTAATCTGGAGAAAGCAGATCCTGACCACATCATTGCACTGGTTACTGAAGTTATTCCTAAATATTCCTGCCTTATCTTTTGTCCCACTAAAAAGAACTGTGAAAATGTGGCTTCAATGGTGTGCAAGTACCTCAAGAAGTAAGTTCTGACTTTTTTTTTTTTTTAATTATAAGTGAAATAATTGCTAACAACTTAGGATTTATTGTCATCTAGTTTGCAAGTGTCTTTTCCCAGTGATTAGAAGTAAATACTTTGAACATGGAATCATATAAAGTTGCTAACTGCATAAGTGATAGCAAACTGTGAAAGGCTTATGAAACAAAAGCTTTAAAAAAATTCTTACTTCTATACCAAAATAATTGGAAAAAATTATTGTCAGAGGACAAATACTAAAGAAAATAAGGAAAAATATACTAAATTATCTAACTTCATGTCCCTTTGCTTTCTGGAAGCTTAGAAAACGAACATTTTTCTCTATAGCCTGGCATGTGGTCATGTATTTTAGTAGTCATTTGAATATCTGTGTGCCATACCCACTTTGTATATAAGTTGTAAAATGTAAACCAGACTTCATTAACAAGAAAGTAAGACATGAGTTTCATTTAAATATGATTTGATCAACTCATAATGATCCAGCAAAGTTAAATTTATGTAGAAAGAAACTATATTAAAATGAACAATCCACTCCCTTGCTATCAAAATTGAAACCAATTTTAGATGTATCTATAATCTTCGCTACTACTGGCCTTATTTCCTTTGTTTGGTGTTCTCAATATCCACGCCCAGACAGTATTTGATCTCTTATGTTCCTGTGCTTCCAAACAAGAAGGGTTCTATTGCAACTAAGTCAGCCTCCTATGTACTGCTGTTTAAATGTTACTGGAAATAACTATTTCTCCAACCTAGATGTTAGAGGAATGAATGATGAATGGATATAGACAGTAAGCATGTCTCTTGGTTTTTATTTTCTTTTTAGTTAATGATTGGTCAAAGTCTAAAGAAATGCTTTTCCTCCTCCAAGAGAATTTAGAGCACACAGGGAGAAAGAGAAACAAGATCTCATCAAGAACCTAAGTAGTATTGGAAATGGAACTGTCTGTCCTGTTTTGAAGCAAACGATCCCTTTTGGTGTTGCCTATCACCATGGTGGCCTTACAAATGATGAAAGAAAAACAATAGAGGAAGCTTATTCTTCAGGTGTCCTGTGTCTGCTGGCTTGCACAGCCACTCTAGCTGCTGGAGTCAACCTGCCAGCTAGAAGGTTAGTAACCAAAACATTAAATTTTTGCATTGGTTTTTTGCTTTGTAAAAAAAATTGCTTTAATAAGTTGGAAATCTCAGTGCTATTTAAAGTGTGTTTCTGCTTTTACCAGCAAATTGGAAGTATAAAGGATTTTGTGTTCAACTTGGAACACAAGACTGTGCAGTATGTATGTAGGAAATGTGAACCAGTAGGAAGTACCTCAGAGTACATCACTGAAGAGTACTTATCTAAATGGATTAAGGAAACTTTAATAAATTGAAAAATGCTGCAGTGGTTTTAGAAGTGTTATCCAAGACAACAGTGGTTTCTTTAGATACTGTCCTAAGAACAGTGTTTAAATTGTAAAGTAAACTTTTTCTAAGGAGTTAAAAGTTGGAATATGATTTAACACAAAAATGTATTATCTTTTCACACATAAGTTCTGATATGGGGCTGCTGTACTCTGTGTGACCAAAGACTGTTTGCTAAGAATCCACTTCCGTGTGCACATTTAATATACCTTAAATAGTTTAGTGCTTTACAATTGATTTACACATCTGTCCAAAGCGGTGCATTTGACTTTTATTAGTTACTAGATAAGGGACACATATAAAGAATGAATTTGAATTTGTAACGTTTTATTGCTGCTTTAGTAATTTGAATATAAAGCATAACTTATTAAAGGCTTCTTTGCAGGGTGATTCTCAGGGCTCCTTATGTTGCCAATGACTTCCTGAAGAAAAACCAGTATAAACAAATGATTGGCAGAGCTGGTCGAGCTGGTATTGACAGTGCTGGAGAAAGTATTCTCATTGTGCAAGAAAAAGACAAACATTTGGTAAATTTTACAAAGCTGTTGGTAATTTAAATTGCTGGGTTAAGATGGTGGAATAAACAGGAGGAGCTGAGCTGCCTAGCTTAATTTTTGTTCACTTCTTAAAACTGTGAGTATTTGACTTATGTAATAATCCCTTTATGTGGTTTATTTTCAGATGTCAACTGTAAACTTCAGGTGTTTACCCTTACATACATGATTCAGCTTATAAAGAAAATTGGGGGGGAGGTATAAGTGTAAAATTAATGCATGAATATTCCTCTGTACTAGTATATTCCTTGCTTGTTTTAGGTTCAGGATTTAGTTCACAGTCCTTTGGAGAATTGCTACAGCAATCTTCTGCTGGAGTTGACCAGGGGAATGCAGAGCCTGTTGTTATCTTTGGTTGGATTGAAGGTATCAATTAAACCTTCTCTGTGAGTAACTTAAGTGCTTGGAAGTGCCAAGAATATGTCACTTGTTGAATCTGTAGAAAAAGACAGATTGCTTAAACACCTGGGCTACAAGTCCAGAGCAGCTTTTAATCAGATAAGGGCAAAAATTTTATTAATCTTTTCATTTAATTCACTTATTAAGTAACCATGTAACACAATTACTTTATGTGTAAAAGCAAAAATTATATCTACTTTATTATACAATACAATATTAATATTTCTATTTCTGATACTTGATTCAGAATACAAATAAAACAGTGGAAACAAGTTAACATGATGAATAGCTAGATGAACAGCTAGAATAATAGAACAGATGAAGAGCAGTCGCATCAGATCCACCACCAAGTATCTAGCATTCTATTTGTTGGGATGTATTCCTATAGAAACACAAACTCCTTTATTCAGTAGTTTTTTTCCTATATCTTATTAAATGTGTGAAATTATAACTTTAAATATGTTAATCTCTTCCCAAACTAATGCAGATAGCAGTTACCCATGAGGAGGTGGACAATTTCATGTGCTGTACGTTGCTGGGTGTTCAGCAGCAGCTGCTGTCTAAAGAGAAGAGCCTCTCAGAGATAATTAAAGATGGACTGGAAAGTTTAATAGAAAAAGGACTCCTAAAAGGAAGAATGTCTGAGAAGGACCACAATTCCAAATGTACACTGACAATCACACCCTTGGGTAAAGCTACATATAAGGGTAAGACTTTTTTTATTCTTCTTATTAAACTGCAATGAAAAATAAGTTGAAGAGAAACAGTTTTACTACATGATGTACTGGACTGAAAACGGGAGTGAAGTAGCCCAAGACTGAAAGCAATGGGAATGAAGTGTAATAATATTGATCCCAGTGGGAACAAAACCAGAACTATACCCCTCAAAAATGACTTAAATATTTGATTTAGTTGTAATCAAAGTGGCTCAGGACCTTGTTTTATAATTAATTGTTATGAACAAGTTATGGTAAACAGAAGAATTTCTTAGAAAACTTAAGAGGGAAAGGGAGCATATGACCTGTAGACCAATTGTAATTAAAAAAAAATATATCAGGAAGTTCTGTTTTCCTGCTATGGCATAAAGATTTTGGGGTATGGAATGAAATTGAAATAGGTCAAATCTGAAGGGTTCCTTCAATCTACAACATTATTGCCAGATTTCATTAAAGCCAAGGCATTTCACAAGCACTCCAAAACCACCCAGAATGAACATACATGGAAACGGGTGACTGCCTCTCCTCAGTTTTGCTTCACTGCTCGTGTTAGATTAGAGCAGTTATCCAGTGTCACTGTTGTGTTAGGGACGGAGAGATGTGATAAGACTCCAATAGTTTCAGCAGGTAATAGGCTCAAAGGCCCCTTTATTAGACATGCACAGCCTTTTGTAGACAACTTCTTACAGATGCTACCTGCTTGGTTAATTGATTGGCCCCACCCAACAGCACTGGCTAATTACAAACAACATCCATTTCTAAACATCACAAACTAAAAACACCAGGTGAAAAATTGTTTACCATTCCTCCACTGAGATATCTCACAGCCTTCTGCTCAACGCATGGGAAAGTTCACTTTCTCACAGGCTCTGGCTGCAGTCTGATGCTTGAAAATTCATCTATGACCAGGCTGTCAGTATCCATAATCCAGATTACAGATAATTCTCTGCACTTCAGATGGCATAACAAGATTTTGTGGAAGACTTGTGGAAGACCGATTCAGTGTTAAAATGTACTTAATTTAACTCTGCGTGCTTGTTTATAATTGTGCTTATTCTTACCCTGTGTGCTTGTTCTAGGCTCTATAGACTTGGCATACTGCAATCTTTTGTACAGAGAATTGAAGAAGGGTTTGGAGGGGCTGATTCTTGAGAGCAATCTTCATCTCCTATACCTGGCAACTCCTTATGATTTGACTTCTACATGTAGCCCAGATTGGATGATATACTTGAGACAGGTGAGAATTTTCTAGCAAGTGTGCATTGGGACATTCAGTAATCTTGGATATTAAATTTGCAGGGAGTTTGTACACATAGGACATGTAGAGGGGTAACAATTTGATGGGAAATATGCTATTTTTTTTCTGGGGGAGCACTAAAATCTATTTATTCTGTTAAAATGAGGCATTCAGAGATGGACAGTTACAGATAATTCAAACAAGTAGGCAAAGAAGCTGTAGATCTGCCTGTGAGTAGTGACTGTAGTACTACTCTGCTGATTCTATAGAGATACTTGAAAAAACTTGAAAAGCATTGTTTCACTGTAAATAACACACTTGTGTTTCCTGTAATATTAAAAGAACTAATTATCTGAAAACTCTTTATAAAATCTTATTTTAGTTCAACCAGCTAAGTGCAGCAGAGCAAAAAGTAGCAGATATTGTGGGAGTACCTGAAAGCTTTATTACAAAAAAAGCTTCTGGTCAAGCCATCAGAAAGGTAGGTTGGAAATTTCTCATACCTAAGATGACAGTTTAGTAATTTCATTTGATTATTTACAAATTCTAGATTATTTTTCTTCTAGTGCTTTTTATTACTGTTCTGATTGTTAAAGTTCTTTTAACCTCATTGGTTGGTTTTCTTAAAGTTCTAATGTCTTTATGTGTAATATAGAAATGTTTTAAAGCTGTGAAGGGAGTAGAGATGAAAAGATTTGCCTTGTAGTATTAACAGAACAGTGTAATACAGTATTAACAGTGTAATAGCTTGTTTTATTCCTAGAATGTGGACATGGCTGTGGTGAACAGGCTCTACCTGACGTTTGTCCTTTATACCCTACTGAAAGAGACCAATGTATGGAGTGTTTCAGAGAAATTTAACATGTCCCGAGGATATGTGCAAAATCTCCTCAATTCTGCTGCCTCCTTTGCATCCTGTCTTATACATTTCTGTGAGGTATTGTGTTAAAAGAATGTAAATAAATTCTTTATGGTTTGGTTTTGCAAAATCTGGAATTTGGTTCTCTTACTTTAGAACTGAATACAGGTGTGGTATTTTACCTTTTCTGTGCAAAAATGTTTCTTCACCTTTCTCGTTGAAAGTTATTTTTCCTGTTGAGCAAAGCATGCTCATACAATGACATTTCTGATAGTAAAAGTAAGCTTTACGCACTGAGAATGTGGAAAATATATAAATTGTACTGGGCATTGATGACTGTCAGTGCTGTTGGTGAAATAATTGAAATAATGCATTACTTATCCTTCAGAATTGCCCCAGCTTTGGGACGTTCAGCTGAAGAGTGCTGAATACACCTCTGCAACTGTGTGAAAGGATGACTGGAAATAATAGTGCTTGCCCCATCTAAAAGTCAAATATCTGGTTTTTGCCATAGCAGAGTTTTGTCAGTCATATTCCCCAAACACAGAACATTGGATCTGATTTTTAGCAATCTTTGTCTCTGCAGGAATTGGAAGAATTCTGGGTTTATAAAGCCTTGCTGACAGAACTTACCAAGCAGTTGACGTATTGTGTTAGGACAGAACTCATCCCTCTGATGGAGGTAGCAGGGGTTCTAGAGGTCAGTAAACCTGACTTGGTGAAGCTTTTCAATGTAAACTTGTGTGCTAAATGTTACTGAGCCTTTCAAGTGTATCTGGAAGATCAAGCTAATTTTTTACTGGGAATTCAGCATAATGCAGATATTCCACAACAGTCTGGAGCTTGGGGGAAAAGTGAGCTGTTGATGAAATAGGAGCTGGAGCCAATGTTTTTTTCTGTCTGCTGCCACAGACAGAAAATACTACACTACAGCTGTGAAAATACTGTATTTGGACAGTAATTTAGCTCTATACTCAGTTGGAAAACAGAGTCCAGGTTTCTTTTGTGATAAGGATTCTTCAGTTCATGGGAGTAAAGAGGAATAAGAATTTACATATTTAAGTTAGAAGATCCCTACAGAAATATGCGAAGTCCTATTGAGAACTTTGGCTTTGGCAATCACTTGCAGAACTGCATGTACTTTAAATTAGAAATTTAATCAGTCTCTGAATCAGACTCCCATTAAAATAAAAGCTCTTTTGGGACTTCAGTCCAAAGTTCTGCTCTTTGCAAAATTATTTAACTTGCCTGTCCTGTATATTGTAGAATCAGTTTGTCAGAAAACCATTGAATTTAGTGGCAGTACAGCTTTAATCTGAAAAGCTAAACAAGACAGACACCTCCAAAGAATGTGGGACTGTTGTTCCTGTCAGTGACAGTGAATACAGAAAACATGGCAACAAGACAAGAAAGCAGAGTTGGTATTATCTAGGCTCAGAGCAAATAAGGGCTAATGGGTTACTAAGTGCTGAGTAAGATTGCTAGGATGCTAAACCTTAGTGGTAAAGCTGTGCTTTTGGGCTATAAAGATTCTCAGTGAGTATTCATGTTAGAAAGAGAAAAAAGAAAATTGGATTGATTTGCAGAATGAAATGTTTGAGGTTGGTGCAGAGATTGGCACTTACCAGTAATTCTTATTTTGTGTTCTGATAATCTAACACAGTTTTGTACTTCTAGGCACGAGCAAAACAGCTTTACAATGCAGGGTACAAAACTTTAGCACACTTGGCTAATGCAAATCCAGAAACTCTGGTCAAGATGATTGAGCACTTGTCACGACGTCAAGCCAAACAAATTGTTTCATCTGCAAAGGTGAGTTAGAAACAAAGCTATAAAATCCTGCTTCAGAACTCCCAATATGTCAAAAGTGGATGTTTGAATGACATTAAAAGGGGAGGATTCTGTTTACTAGTGAAGGGACTAGCGGATGTTTGTGATCCAAACAGTGATCTGTGCCAAGTGGTGCTACTTTTGAGAGGGGCAGCGAAGGGCAAAAATGCTTGACAGCTTGTTTGATGAAATGTGGGAACTGAATGACCACAGTGGTCTCTGTGCTGGGTCATCTTAACTGGAAATGCTCAATTCTGCCAGTATCTCAGGACTTATCTTACAGAAGTTCTAGTGGTAGTTGTGACAAAAGAATAGGATTTTTAAAGTTGTAGAAATGGAAACCAACAAGGTGCAGGGTTAACCTCACCTATTTAGGTTGCTTTTGTCACACCCTATTATTCTTTCCTTTCTTTTCCATTTTGAATATGCAGGTTCTGTAACAAACACTGAGTTGTATCTAAACAAAAAATACAGGAAGTACTTTACCAAGTGATGATATTCTCTCTCTATCTCCATTCATCATCTGCTGTTGCAATGGTACTGGCTTCATGTTTGATTCTACTAAAAGAGCAAGCTCTTGGTGAAGTAAGGGAATGTCTAGAATAAAAGGATGGGTGGTTGGTGTAAAAATAAGGCAGTCAATTAGAAAGTTTTGGTTTGTACATTCTCAGGAAGTAAACATGCTAACTTTGGGGGTTATGCACTTAAAAGGTCATGTTCAGATAATGTTGCTCTAGGCTTCTTTCTGCTTTTTTAATTTGCTGCTGCGGGAGCCAAAAGAAAGGGACATATGCAGATTCTTTATCTTCATCAATGCTGAATCTAGCAATCTAGCCTACTCTCGTGCTCAGATAATAAATTCATGGAGTTTTCTCTAACTGGAAAGTTAGAAGAGTGCTTTGCATGGGGTGTGTTCTTCTCCAGCTGCCAGCAACAAACAGTTCAGGGCAGTGGATAACAACTGCTGATATCAGGAGTCCTGTATGTCTCATGTAAAATGCTCTAGTAAGAAATTTCAAATAAAGGAGGAAGTTGGCAACTTGGCAGATGCAGCTTAAAAACGTTTATTCCAACTTGGAAAATAAATATCTAAGGTTAAAAATGTTCCTTAACAGTTCCAGACAAAGCTGTTTATGGTCTATAAATTTGGCATGTCCTGTGATGGCAGAATCCAGGAAACCAGCTGTGTACTGTATGAATTTTTGTGTGACTGCTTTCTATAGGGGTGTACACTAATCACTAAAAAAATATTGGTGCAAATGTTAGTCCTTTGAGGCAAAGCTGCTGCGGTCCTGGGAGCAGCAGCAGAAGTCTTTTACAGACCCAGGTGCAAGTTTGGAAGGAAACACTGGTGTTTAAATCTGTCCAAGAGTTATAGCCAATGCTTGTATTTGTTTTCTAATTTTTGTTTCTTTGTTTTTTCTTATTGTAGATGCTGCTGAGTGAAAAAGCTGAGGCTTTACAGGAAGAAGTTGAAGAACTCTTAAAAGTGCCAACAGATATCCCAGGGACTCACTCACTGTCATGAAGAAAAATCATTAATCCAAAATTTGGATATTTTAAAGCTTTTTAACTCTCCTGTTTAAAGCTGCTGTAATTTAATAAATATTTAATGTCTTTTGTATACCACAATTTTGAGTGAGTTCTGAGTTCAGAATGTTTCCTGAATAGTTGACTTCATTTGAAGGTTTGGACTATGAACTTCTTAAGCAATAGGACAGAATCATCTTAATTCATTCCTGGTTTTAGACATAGCCCTAGGAGTGCTTTTGGGATTGGACTGACTGCCTGGTGTGTACTTCTGCTGGGACCTTATGTTCACAACTGACTTAAAATATCTTTGGATATTCCCTTTAGGACATGTGCACTTGAGTGAGCTACTCCGAAGTTCCTGCTTGCAGGATTCTCTGTACACTAAGTGTAGCTAATGGAAGGAGCTGCAATTCATAACAGAGGAGTTGTCCAGAGTTGTGCAAGAGGTCATAGATGATGCCTAGTTTAAGCCTTTTTTAAAAATGAAAATATCAAATTCTTATTCAGCCTCTGGCAATTCCCTGAAATAATTATTTCAGGATGCTTCTGAAGCAGTCTTCCAAACAAAGTTTACTCTTTTTTTTCTTTTTAAGGTTTTTAAATTTCTTGCTTAAATGTGAAAACTAAACAAAGATGATGTTTTTAAGAACTGACTTTTAAGAAGCCCTGTCAAGTTCTGAGACTCCATGGGCATGTGTCAGTCACATTAGTCAGGATTTTTAAAGGTATCTGAACCAGATTTCTCCAGCAAAAGTTTAGGCTTCATGAAAGTAGTTTTTAGGATGCCTGAACCTTCCTCTGCTGAGATTCAGTAAACTTTAGAGCTGGTGTATAGTACTTGACAATGGCCTGCATACTAAGGCAGACTTGAAAGCTGGGGCAGCCTGGTGCATTAAGTTACAGATTCACAGACTGGTTTGGGTTGGAAGAAACCTTAAAGATCACCTAGTTCCAATCCCCTTGCCATGGGCAGGGTCATCTTTCACTAGGCCAGGTTTTTCAGAGCCCCACCCAGCCTGGCCTTTAACACCAGGGAGGGGCATCCCCTGCTTCTTTGGGCAACCTGTGCCAGTGCTTCATGACCTTCACAGTAAAGAATTTCTTCCTAACATCCAATCTAAGTATCTTCTTTTAGTTTAAAGAACTATCCCTCTTGTCCTATCACTATCTGCCCGTCTAAAAAGTCTCTCTCTCTCATTTGTTGTAAGTCCTGGAGCCTTCTCTCTGCAGAACAAACGCAGCTCTCTCAGCCTGTGTTCGTAGGAAAGGTGCTCTGTCAGGGGGGAGGTGGTGTTCTTTGGACCCTGACATCTGGCCCGGCTGTGTTCCTTGTTTCAGTGTCCCGTGTCCCAAAAAGATGAAATGAGGCTTCTTTCTGCTGTTTCAAAGCTTGTTTATTTCTGGTTCTTATCAGAGTTTCAGAGGCACAGACTGTGCTGTGACCTCCAGGAGCACGAGGACAGAATGGCAATGGCTACCAGAAGCAGGTAGCTTTTATATCTATTATCAACCAGTTAGAAAACTTTATGTATCTTATTTTGTTCCCAAAACCAGTGAATATCAACCTTATTGATATGTCTTCTCCACACTAAATTCTCTCTACCAATTGCTACATGATAGGAACTGAGGTCACAGAAAAGAGAAGAAGAAGAGGGAAGAAAGAGAAGGACAAGGGACCGACACCCTAAAACCTCCATCTTGGTCCCATATAATATATATAGCAAAACCTAAAAACTACAACTACACATTCTGTGGTACACTAAACAACCATCTCCTCATTTCTTTGGTGTTCTCAGTTCATCCAGAAGTTGGGGCAAATGCTCCCATGAGCTTGGTTCACAGGCCAAGCCTTTTTTGTGGAGCTCTGAGGGTAAAACAAACAACCAGAGGAGCAGGAAAAGTTCCCAAGCTTTTCCTGACTCCAACAGTGCTCCAGCCCTCTGAGCATTTGCATGACCTCGTCTGAACCTGCTCCAACAGAGTCCATGGCTTTCTTGTGCTGGGAACCCCAGACCTGGATGCACTATTCTAGGTGGGGTCTTACGAGGGCATTAAAGTAGTTTTGAATTATGATAGCCAGTGTACTGGCACACCTACACATGGCATTTCTGTGTAAAATTGGGTGTCTCTTCTCAGTAAAGGAAAAGTAAGATAAACCTTAGTTAAACTGGGGGCTTGTTATTCAGTTTAACTATGTTTGGATCCAGGGGGGATGTTAGATGTTCAGTGATTGACAGAAAGGGGTTACCGTGAAAAACTGATGAAAATGCTAGTATTCTACTGCTCATTTTGTTGTGGAATTAGAGAAATCAGAAGTAGCAATTGAATAAATCCTTTATAAGCCTTTATTTAGCAGAAACATGCCTCTAAACCCATACTTGTCATACTTCATAGTGGCTTACACAGTTTGGATAAATGCAATATTTGACTGCATTCAGTATTAAACCAGGAATTTAAACCCAGCACTTCTTAGAGGCAGTGTGTTTCATTTCCATTGGTATGCTGAGTGCCCACAGGGGAATCCGGTTACTGTTACTGATATTTAAGTGCCTAAGACACAATGGGATTTGGAAACATGAAAAAATGTTAAATTGGCTCTAACAATAGTTGGCCCTCAAGGACAGAAGCAATATTTGCCGTGACTTGAGGCTATGTAAGTCTGTCTCTTAATGCCTTGCCATTTTAATCAAGATATATTTTTGAACAAATTAATAGATAATAATATTAAATTCTCTGCTAGTTTATTTGTGTTACATTCAAAAGGCAGATGATGCTCATTCCAGCATAACTGTGAATACATATCTAAGCAGGTGATGTAGTACCCACGTAAGAAAAGCCAGTTGCCCTAAAGCTTTATTTGTGTTTAATGGTGCTTTTCCAAAGTTTAATACAGTTTTGTGTGGCTCTGGGCAGGGGGGGAAAGAACCCCAGGAAGTTACTATAAAATTATTCACTCTGAGCACTGTATTATTGCAATAAGAGATGTTGTGGAAATAATCCATTAATTGCTATATTTATTACAGAATAGTTAATAACCTCTATCACAATTCTTTGCATGGTACTTGTACTAGCACCCTAACTAAAGTGTACATTTTTATGTATTTATTTTTATATAGCAGAGGGGAACAACAGGAAAATATGATTCCTGCCAGTTGCTAAATGTACTCTCACACTGTAAATGACTGTAACACCCAGCACTACTGTAAGATCAGGTTTTGATGAGATACACATGTAGGAATAAAGTCAAGTATTGCCTACAAATGCAAGATCTTCTGTGAAAACGGTAGGAAAAGCTGGTTTGAAATAAGAGAGTGATTTTAAATCTGCATAAAGGTGGACTGGAAAGAAAAAGAGTTGACATTTCTTGTCTCTGCTGTTCTGTTTACACAGGCTGTGCTCTGCCAAATGGATGAGTGCAACTCGCCCAAGGCTTTCTCTGTGACCTTTGAGAGCATCAGAAGTGAAATGAAGCTGCACTAATTTGCACTGAAACTTTGCTATATGTAGCTTGTCTTATTTTCCTGAAATCAAGCTTTTCAGGCAAGGCAGTACATGTATTTCATACTGCTTTTTCTTTCTGCAGTGTGTATTAACATGTGATTAAATGTTTTTTATATAAAGCTTTCTTACCTGGGCTTTCCCCCTGGGTGGAGATGGGAGAGGGGAAAAAAAGGAACAGAAAGGAATACAACAGATGGTGGTCATGGTGGTTTTGTTCTGCTAGATGATGCTGAGGTACTTCAGTATCAAGTACAGAACTGGGCTTGTAAAATGTATATATATATAACGTGCAGGTGTTGGAATGGGTATGCATTAGTTTGGTAAATGTCTGTTATGGGTGGATGTGCTATGGGAATATGCTAAGGATGGGTTCAAGATATTTTGGAGAAGCAAATATTTCTCTCTTACTTCAACAGGATATTTGCATCCTGTTGAAGGCCTGTGTTAAATGGAAAGAAGCAACATTAATTTATTTTAAAATTGATTTTAAAGCAAACATAATTTATCTTATTTCTATGTAAAATAAAGGTAGATGCTTCAAAGCTAAGGTAGGTCATAAAAATATGGTTTGTAGGATGTTCCTTCCATGTCTTCATAACCCACGGTAAATTGGATCAGAGCTATTGTGTGTGCAAGTCTGTTCAGGTGCAGAGAGATATTCTGACCTAAAACCTCAGAACATATTTATTAGTTTTTATTTCTATTCACTCCACTTTCCAACTTGCCCACATAGACCAGTTCTTGTGTTTGTATGATTCCCTTCCTTCCCCTGAGTCATAATTCTGTGCTTTCAAGAACCCCTGTACATAACTTACTGAAAACTGTCTCCCTGGGAGGACTGGTTAGATAGTCAGGCTTAGGGCAATGTTTAGCTGTTAATTTTCATTGGTGAATGAGACCTATTGTGTTCCTGTGTTCTCGAAAGCTGTTTCCACATGAGTTAGTCCTGCCTAGCTCTCACTTTGTCCTTCCTTTTAAAGCTTCATTTCATCTCTGTGTGCATTTCAAAGAGAACTACTAAAATCTAGACCTAAGGTGTCATTTCCATTGCTGAACAAACTGTGTGCCATCTCAGACTCCCATAACCAGCTGGGTTCAAAAACAAAACCAGCTGGGAGAGCTGGGAGTGCTGAGAGCTGTGTGCTGTGTCAGGACAAGGTCTGGCTGCAGGCTTGGGGCAGGGAGGAAGGATAGCTTACAAAACCACTCTGACAGACATCTCTGTTTTTACAGTTTCCATGTTTTCTTGGCATCAGCTTAGCCTTAGTTTCATCTTCCTGAGGCTTCTTATATGGAAACAGAGCAGTACTCTGACACAGGTCAGCACTGTTCCTCTGCCCAAACACTGCTCTGTCACAAGAATTGTTTGCCTTTTGTACAGGCAGCTCCTCCCTTCTGAATTCCCTTAATATGGACAAGGTAAAGCACTGACATATATATATAGATAAAAATATATCAGTTCTTGGTGCTTGCCCAGGAACAGCAGTAGTGGCCCTGTTAGCAATAGCATGGTGTTGCTGCTGTTAGACAGTTGAAATTCTTGGAAGGTTTTATTTTTAATTTTTTCAAGCTATAGAAACCTAGTCATCACAGTGTGTCTAATGGCATCGCTGGCATGGGAGAAGTAGAACTGCCTGATAGGAACTGTGAGACCAAAGCATTTGAATGTCACAAGGCAGGGTGTAGGCTTTCTGTGGAGCAAGGAAGTGGGATGGGATGCGTGTTTGGAGCTGGCTTCAAGTAACACTCAAGTGGGCTTAAGCCTAGCCCTAGTTCTCAAGTGCTCCCCTTGTAGCTCATCAGGCATCACTCAAATTCTGCCCTAACTTCCACGAGTCCAAATACATCTGTGCTGATCTCTCCTACTCTGCAATATTTAAAAATGCGTATAAAACCACATGAAAAATGCCCAGGCAAAAGCTTCCACTTCTCATTTAGTACCTCAAGCTCTTAAGATAATGCTAGAAGGCATTGTTTTCCAGCCACAAGGTTTTGCAGGCTCCTAAAAGCACAACACGTTCTAGATTTTACATACACACATCTGTACACAGCAACTGCATCCAAACCATAGCCTTGACCATTTGAAATACATACCTTGTGCCTTTGCTGTGAGAAATACAGCACTGTGGCAAGGGACTCCAAGTGCCTCTTCTCAAAGAAGAACATTGAAGGCAGAAGTAGGGAATTCCAACAGAAAAAATTGTGCACAGGCTGCATCTTGCCTGACAGCTCGTGACCTTTCCTGCACCTGTAGTAACAACGTTAGCTAGGCTTGCAGCAATGATTTTTCACACACTGAACTACATTCTTATATCCTTAGTTTACCCATGGGGCTGGGTAGTTTGTTTGGTACTCCAGTCATCTGCTGATAGCTGAGTTATTCCTCTGGCAGATAGTCACCCCGGCCCTTCCTGGGGCGTAGGCATATAATTGGTGCTGCACCCCCAAAATGGGAAGCATTACCCTGACTAAGATACCGAGACAGTCAGAAGTGTCACTGATGTTTCCTTTTCGGCTGGGCCGTGGATGTGTTTATCAAAAACAGAGTTAATTTGGTCGAGTTTTTCTAGTTCCTGTGGAGAGTTACTTAATAGTACAGAAATGTAGAGCAAGCAGGAACAGGAAGGGCCAGGCAGGCGAGCACTTGAGCCACACTGATTAATGCCCAGACTTCGGTGCACACGGGAAGCGCTGCACCCAAAAAAAGTAACAGATTCGCAGCCTGTTCCAGCAGACAGCTGCTTTCAAAACAAACTTCATAAGAAACATGGATGCTTCAGGATGAAGTGGTGCAGGTGGGAAATGTAAAGGTGGTGCTAAGTGGAATTGCGTAAAAACTCTGCAAATATTTCAGTAGTGTACGTAGAAACTTAGAAACATTATTGCAGTCCAGAAAGCAAACTGGATTCAGGGCTGCATCAAAGGGAGAGTGGGCAGTAGGTCGAGGGAGGTGACTGTCCCCCTCTACTCCAGACTCCATCTCTGGTACTGCATCCAGCTCTGGGCCCCCCAAAATAAGGACATGGACCTGTTAGGAGGCCGTGGAGGTGATCGGAGGGCTGGAGCAACTCTCCTTTGAAGAGAGGCTGAGAAAGCTGGGGTTGTTCAGCGAGGGAAGGCTCCAGGGTGACCTTAGAGCACCTTCCAGTAGCTGAAGGGACAACGAGAGAGCTGGACAGGGGCTTTTTACAAGGGCATGGAGTGATAGGACAAGAGGGGAAAGGCCTTAAGCTGAAAGGAGGGTTGGTTTAGACTCGATGTCAGGAAGCAATTCTTTACTGTGAGTGTGATGAGGCACTGGCATAGGATGCCCAGAGAAGCTGTGGCCACCTCATTCCTGGAAGTGTTCAAGGCCAGGCTGGATGAATCTAGTGGGAGGCATCCCTGCCCAAGGTGTGGGGTTTGGAGCAACCCAAGCCATTCTATGACACTAAGACATACCTGCTCTGTGGCTGCAGCTGGCTCTTCCCTGACAGGCCTCCTGGGCAAGGCCAGCTGTTGCCAGAGCAGGAGTTTTGGTACACACTGGACTCTGCAGGGAGCACCTGGGGGGCAGGCCCCGAGCTGGCCTGGAACTTTTTCGTAACAGTAATTCCAAGTTTCATGCCTCTGTAATTAGGAGGCACTTGTTCCAACAGCGTAGGAAGGGGAGGCAGATTTCAGCCTGACACGGCTGTGTGCCGCTGGGACTCGGTTTCCCGCAGTGGAGGCCATAGATGGAGCACCAGGCTGACATCTCAGCCCTGGGGCGGCAGCATTCAGGCTGTAGCCATTTTCCAGCCCGGTGGGTGCACACGGAAATGCCCAGGGCCGCTTGGGCAGGGCGAGATGCTGGAGCAGGTGGCCGCAAGGCTGCAAAGGTGTGAGCAGGAAAGGAACTAGCTGGAAACACGGGTTCATTTTGCAGTGGTTGAGGCCTTTGAGTAACCTCGGGTTTCGGGTGTCTTGGCGCTGATTTGAGGCTCGAACATGCTGTCGAAGCCCTTCCAGAGGGTGAGGAAGGTCCTGCCACGCCAGGGCGGTTCTTCCTGGCGGGGAGGGGAGCGCTGGAGCCCCGGGCCCGCCCTCGGCGGGGGTGGTGCCGGCGGCGGCGGCGCGGCGGGCCGGGAGCGGAGGATGCTGCTGCTGCTGCTGCCGTTGCTGCCTCTGCTGCCGGCGCCGGGCGAAGGGCAGCGGGCTGCGGTGCTGCGGCTGGGGCTCCGGGACAGCCCCCGAGGGGAGGTGAGCCCAGCTTTCCTCTCCCTCACGCTGGATGCCAGCCTCGCCCGGGACCCGCGCTATGTCTCCTTGCTCAGGTGAGCCGCCTCTCGCCCCTTTGGGCAAAGGAAAGAAGGTCTGGGGGAGGGCGGGCCATCCCGGCAAACGCGCTGCGGAGCGAGCTGGGAGGAACAGGGAGCCTCCCGCCTCTGGAACTGGGGTCGGGGAGAGGCTCCAGGATGCCCTCGGGTTCGGGATTCACTAGTTCCATCCTCCCAGGGCAGAAGGCGGTAGCTTCCGCAGGTGCGAGCCTCGCCGGCTCGTTTGTGCTCGGGGAAGGGGTAGCTGGGCTGGGTGGATGCAGGCAAGGGTCAGCTCGGGGATAAGCCTGGGAGAGGAGCTGCTTTGAGAGGAAAAAAAAAAAAAAAAAGAGAGAGAGAGAGAGAAGGAAACTGAGGGAATTGCGGTTGTTTGGCCTCGAGAAACAGAGGCTTCAGGGTGTCCTTATCGTTCTCTGCAACTACCGGAAAAGAGATTATAGTGAGATGTGGGTCCGTCTCTTTCAGGTAACAAGTGACTGGAGGAGAGGAAACGGCCTCAAGTTGCACCAGGGGGGGCTTAGATTGGATATTAAGAAAATTTTCCGAGAGGGTGGTCATGCACTCAAACAGGCTGCCCAGGGAAGCAGATGGTGGGATCACCATCTATGAAAGTGTTCAAAAAACGTGTGGACCCTCCAGTCCTGATTTCCCTCTTCCCACGACTTGCACATTTTCCTCCTCACTGAGGTGGTGAGAAAGGTCACCAGCTTTACTGGAAAGTGCTCAGGTCCCCAACATCCAGCCCTGAGCTTTGGGGTTCAGCCTAGGGCCAGCCCTGCCACCACAAGGAGTAGGAAGTACTTGGTGGTCTCTAATCTGATGTTTGTCACCAGGAGCAGATAGTGCCTAATGTGCCTGGCTCCCTCCGACGCCTCGCGGTTTCCCCTCCCAGAGAAGGCTGAGTGTCGGTGCTGCACATCCTGCATGGGGTGTGAGCAAGTCACAGAGTTATGGTCTTTTGCACACCTGCTTTGATAAAGTTAACACCTGTCCCCGCAGGGACTCCTAATCTCCCCCGGGTACAAAGGCAATTCCTTTGGCTGTTGTTGATGGAAGCTGGGGCCGATGATGTAAAGTCAAATTTGCATCCACCTTCTCACAGGACGTTTATGTTGGTGTTACATAAACAAAATCAAAAAATCTATGGGAGGAGGATGTTTAGGACAAAAAAAAAGAAAAAAAACAAGACTGTTTTTAAAGTTTTGGCTTACTTTGCCCCCAGGATTTGACTCTCTGCCCATGACCATGTTCCCTCCCAGCATGTCCTCCCCTTGTTGTCTCACAGACACTCTCCTGGCTAACTTGGCCATCAGTGTCCCTTTTGTACAGTGCAGACGGTTGGGATGCAGATCCCAGCAAGGTGTCAGGAATGCCCTGAGGCTACTGGGTAGCCACAGATCACCTGCTGAATCATGTTCCTCAAAGTGCTTGCCACGTTTACCCTCTACACAGTCTACACAAATATGGTGATTTTCTGTTTCTCGGCATTCTTTCCTCAGCAATTCTAAACTGCGTGCCCTGGCAACGGCTCTGTCCCCAGGTTTCCTGAGGTTTGGTGGCACTGAGACAGATTTTCTTATCTTTGATCCCAACAAGGATTCAACTTCAGAAGAAAAAATCCTCTGGGAACTTCAGGCACAGCAAGGTAAAGTGGGCATCTATGTGTTAGACTAGAAACCATGCTGGGTTTTGGAGGATCTTTGATACTGGCTGAGGAAGCTGCAAGGGCACAGCAGCAGCACTGGGGGCCCTCCACAGGGTCAGTATTGCTATCACCAGTGGATAGGAGATCTGTGGACTTTCAGCATGGTTTGTGGGAAGAGCTGTGTCAGCCATTGGTAAGTGAGAAAGGATGTGGGGGAATTTGCATCCTCCCTGGCATCTGTTGAGACTCCCTTTGCTGCCCTCTGCTCTCTGCACCAATCTTTGAAGCTCTTCCACTGCCTGGGAGGTGGTCAAGGTCAGCTCAGAAGCTGTGGCTCCATTATGAAAATTAAGTAACAAATGGAAGAAATAATCAGAGGAGAACAGAGTGTTCAATCTCTCTGCCAAAGCCAGAGAGCTGGGCTGGGGGTGCAGCCTTGTACTTCTGCTGCTTTGACAGGGCAAGTGCAAACCTGCTGGACCCCTGCCAACTGCTTGAGTTTGGTATTTTCTCTTTGAACTTAGCAAAAGTGCATAAATTCTTCAAGAGCTGTTTCAGATGAAAAAAATCCTGTCTGTTCCTGTGGCACATAGCACAATAGTGCAATCCTACAGTAGTGTACGACCTGCTATGCTCAGTTTTGAAGTCAAGTGGTACTTTTCCCCTCATTGCACTTTGCTAAGTGGCCACTTCCTGTGACTCTGGCTTGTGCCTTCCTCTCTGGTTATGGCTTGTTCCTGGTTTGCACGCCAAGAAAAAACATGAACTTTGAGGGAAAAGTGTCTTATGACTCCTGCCAGTGAGCCGTGCAGGGAAGTCAGCACTTTGCCGTGCATGAGATGGGCAGTGCAGGAAGCATTGCTCTGTTCCTGCCCCCACAGCAAGGTGGATTGTGATCCCAGCCACACCACTGCATGCCAAGTTGGCTTATTTGCCCCTCACACATGACAGCCCATGCTTTATCAGCTCACTGGAACAACGGTTCACTGGCTGTGGAGGTGAGGAGTTAATCCCTATCAACTTTCTGCCCTACAGAGGCTTGTGGCTCAAGGCCTGCATTTGCTGCTGTTGAGAAGGTGCTGCTGGCCCAATGGCCCAACCAGGAGAAGCTGATTCTTGCTGAACAGAACCGGAAAAAGCACAAAAACACCACCATTACAAGTAAGACTTAAACAGGGGGATGCAATTCTCTGTCCCATGGTAAAAGTGCTGTAGGCTGTAAGGAGCTGAAACCACTGAAAAAGAAACATTTCACCCACTTAAA
This sequence comes from Vireo altiloquus, assembly GCA_013396875.1. Taxonomy (NCBI): domain Eukaryota; kingdom Metazoa; phylum Chordata; class Aves; order Passeriformes; family Vireonidae; genus Vireo; species Vireo altiloquus. Next base: position 132,812 of record VZRF01009687.1, read on the forward strand.
AAATATTCAGAGAACTCTTTTTCTACTGTTTGCTACCTCATGTTTAATAGTATTGAGCTGCAGGAGGTGGGAGGTTCTCAAAACTTGCAAGATATTGTGTAGTGAGGCCTGACCTCTTCTGTCTGGCTGGGAGAGTTTGGCACATCTGCAGCATCAGGCTAAATAAATACAGGCAGTAAAGATTGTTGCTTGGCCAGAGCTCAACTAGCACGCTCTAATCTAAGGAGATAAACACCTCTCCTTTCTCCTCTGTGCAGGAAATACACTGGATATTCTCTACAGCTTTGCAAACTGCTCAGGGTTTCACCTGATTTTTGGACTCAACGCCTTGCTGCGGAAAGGTGGCTTGCAGTGGGACAGCTCGAATGCCCAGGCACTGCTGGACTACTGTGCTTCCCAGAGGTATAACATCTCCTGGGAGCTTGGGAATGGTAAGTGCATGTTGGCCAAGCCAGCCGTCACCTGGGAAACTACCACTAGAGGGTATGAGTTGGTAACTTTGAATGTTTTGGATGATGGCACTTAAAGGCAAGGGGATGTTTCGTTAAGAGACATTAAGGCCTTAATTTGCAAAGAGGGATTTCATAAGAAAACACAATATTTGAGCAAATTGAGATGATTTTGCTGCTCCTACCAGAGCTTTGAGACGAGGTGAACGATGCCCCACAGGGTGCAGAATGTCGCCTGTGGGGACTGGCTGGGACAGAGTGCTGGAGATCAGCATGCTGTATTCCCTGGGCTTTTGGTTTCATGCTCACCTTCAAATATCTCACCCACACCATGCCAGATCAGGTGAAGCTTTAGGGGACTGGTGCTTCCCATGTGGATGGAGCAAAATGTCAACCCTATTTTGTGCCCCAGAAGTAGAGTGAGGTGTTGATGTGCACGTGTCTTCCCCAGAGCCCAACAGCTTCAGGAAGAAATCTGGCATCCACATCGATGGCTTCCAGCTGGGGCAAGATTTTATTCACTTACGCCAACTTCTGAATAACTATGCCCTCTACCAGCACGCCAAGCTCTACGGCCCCGATGTTGGGCAGCCCCGAAAGCACACACAGAGACTGCTGAGAAGGTAGGGGTGTGAGGTGCCAGCAGCACTCCATGGGGTAGGGCACGTGTGGAGAATTGTGGCTTGTCTGCCCCTAGATGCAGGAGGAATGAAGAGGATTCAAGGCAGGGGTTGAACTTTTTTTTTTCCCTTGACTGAGGACAACTAAAATCTTACCCGCATGCATGAGTTCAAGGATTGAATACTCAGCCAAGTGAAACTCAGCTGCTGGCTGCACATCAGTGGTCCACATATTCTTCCATTGAGCATTGGCTCTAGGGTTGTGCTAAGGAGGGCTTTTAGCCCGAGAAACACCCATGTGTTACACAAACATCAGTTCATCCTCCCAGCAACCTGCTGAGGCAGTCAGGCTGCTCAAAGCCTGCTTAAAAGCCACGGCAAGCCTGGTCCCCAAGCATTTACTATCAGTACTGCCAGCTGGGGTGAGAGGGGAGGGCTGTGCATGGCGTTGCACTGGTGGGAGAGCCACGACACATCACTGGTACTGCTAACCCCCTGCCCTCCATCATCCCCTCTGGTTGCAGCTTCCTGAAATCGGGAGGGAAGGTGATTGACTCTGTCACATGGCACCAGTAAGTACCACTTCGTTACCACTGTTGCTCTGATTACTGCCTCGTTTTCTTTACAAAATGTCAATTTGAATATAATTCAATCGCAACAGATTTTGAGATTTGAACAGTCAATCTCAATAGAAAAGAGGGGGACGAAATGCCCTTTTTGACAGTTTCTTGGGGGCCTCTCCACAAATTTCTCTGTTCAGAATAAGGGATGAATTGAGGGAGCATGTTACAGAAATGCTGAAGCCTCCGAAGGGTCTACCTGGTGCAGCGACCCAAAAGCTGTGATGCAGGGCTGTCATGTAAGTACAGCAGCAGGGAAGGCTACGTGTGCAAGAGGATCATTTCGTTTATTTATGTCTAGTTGACATAAAGGAAAAGCCCTGCTAGTCTGGCTGACCCTTGTCCATGGAGAAGTGTCAGCAGCTCCTCCTGCTCCCTTGAGTTTGTTCTCTGAGTCATTTTGGGCTTTGTGTGGGTAACTCACCCTCAGATCCCACACACTGTGCAAGCAGCACCAGCACCTGGCCCTTTGCTCTTGTGCAGTGACTTTGACTTGTAGGTTTAAAGTGCTCACGGGGGCAGTGGGGTAAGTTGGCCCCAGGGCCACGAAGTCCCCATTTGAAAGTCATTTCCATGTGAAGGCAGTTTTCTTTCCAGAGTCAAAAGCAAGATGTTGACATGCAGCAGTCAGATAACAGCGGGAAAAGAGGCACATACTTATTTTTATATATACGTATACTTATGTGAATTATCTATGTATTTTGAGCTGCTAGAATGGCATGAAACACGTCCTTTTCCCTTCCTGGGCTGTTTTTTACTAATTTAGTATTATCAGGTTTTAGCTTCCTCTTGTGGCTGGAAGGCTTCAACTACTTCTGGTAGGACCGAGTGATAGGATGAAATGTAAAAACCACAGGGATCCCAATCTATGTGGACAAACCAGACTTAAAAGCTCTTCTGCTCATGGTGGAGGGCAACCTTCATGCCATAGGGATGCCCACATTCTGGCTCCCTCCAAGTGGTCAAAATATTCCAGCAGAGGGACAGATGCTGGAATCTGATATTTTTTATATAGAACTTGGTACAGTAAAGCAAGTAATCACATAGGAGTGTCAGACTCCTCAACAAGAGAAGATATACAGAAGCTGGCTCTTGGTGATGTTTTCCTTATTCTAAATGAATAGATGCAAACAAATCTGTTACTTCTGCTGGTGGAAATTTCTGTGATATCCTGCCTCCATCTAGGAAATTATATCCAACAGTCACTTAAATACAAGTGACAGACCTACACATTTGGAAAACAAAAAATTAAAAAGCACTGGACAGAAAAATCTTGCTGTGGATAAATGTACCAATCAAATGAATACTTTCAGTTGTGTTTTGTACCACTGGTGGTATTTTTCCCTAATTTTGGTTATGTATTTTTCCCCAATTTTCAGTTACTATGTGAATGGACGGAGTGCAACAAGGGGGGATTTCCTGAGCCCTGAAGTACTGGATACGTTTGCTGCAGCCATATATGAAGTCCTGGAGGTGCCTTGTCCTGTTCAATCATTCCCATGTTCATTGTCCAGGGGGTTAGCAGAGAATCCAGAATAATGCACCATTTCTTACTAGCAATAAACAGGGATACTCAAAGCTTGAGTGCTGCTGCCACTGTAAATTTTAAAAATAAATAAAATTAACAATACAAACGATAAATGAGCTCCAACAGTTTGCCATGCAGCAAACATGGTGCCAGGTACATCACACACCTACAACATTCTCATTTATTGATGCAGTAATTACTCAGGGATGTTATTTATGATCATCACATCCCCCCTGCTGCACTTTTTTTTTATTTTGAGATTCTGAGAACAACATAACTTAGAATACAGTACAACTCAGCACAAAAAGAATTACGGGAGCCATATTCTACTGATGTTTGCCTTGTTTTACATGGGCAGCAAGTTTTTTTGAGGGGGGCAGGGGGGATGTAAATCTACTTCTAGTCCTTTAGATCCATATTTCTGTGACATCCCATCTCAGATTGTTATCCCTTAAATGCAAACATCCTAAGTAAGCCTTTGGCTAAAGCACAAAATTTTGTTTATTTCAATAGCCAAAAAACTTAATTGTTGTCTCTTTCTCTTCTTCCCTAATGCCACACTGTCCAGATTGTTGATGGGACTGTGCCAGACAAGAAGGTCTGGCTGGGAGAGACGAGCTCTGCCTATGGAGGAGGAGCTCCGAGATTGTCTAACACTTACGTTGCTGGCTTTATGTGAGTACCATGTCCCAGGTGTGGGGAAATTACATATTTTGCCAGCTGAAAAGGGCTGCCCCACAGGAGGAATGTGACTTCCTCGGGCTTTCTGGGGAGTGTGGGCAGTTTTCTTCCCTCCTATAAGACACGATGACCTTTTTATCAGGGCCTAGTGGGCCAGCAAGTCAAAGTCTGGTAATGACAGGCAACCTTGTTGGTGTGATGGTTTCTCTCAGTCTTCAGACCCTTGGCCAGTTCAGGAGAAGCCACTGCTGCTCCTGGTTTCCCATCACCTGCAAACAGGGGAATGGAGCAACTGTTCCCACCAACTCGGACTTTATGAGGTGGTCTGAAATAATTTTTTAATGTAATCAATGCAAGACCTGAATTGAAATTAGTTCTGTGATTTTAAGGAAGTCAGCATCATGCACTAATTTTTGCTTTTGTGCTTCCTGAGCTGGTTAGAGAGGGGCAAAAATGTACAGTCGAGGTCAGCAATTTCATCTGCGTGATATTTTCCTCATTTTTTGGCAGGTGGTTGGACAAACTCGGGCTTTCAGCCAGGCAGGGGATTGATGTGGTGATGAGACAGGTTTTCTTCGGGGCAGGGACCTATCACCTGGTGGATGCCAATTTTGAGCCTTTGCCGGTATGTAAATAACACCCCCCAAATACACCTCTGCGCAGGCAACTCTGGGTGTGGAGGGGCAAGTCAGCTATTTTAACAATGACGTTTTTTGGTTGGATGGTCACAGCTGCCCTTGTACCTAAAGTTATTTCATGTTCCACTATGGGTTAGTGTATTATCACATATATGCATGTACATATATGTAATATATTTACTGCAGCTGCAGGGGTGCAGCCAGTCTTCAGCATGGCAGAGACTGATCTGTGGGACAAGATGCTCTGGTTTGTATGCAGGTGCTCCTGGAGCTCACAAGGCTTTTCTGGACAGCCTATTTTGGTTTGGCTACTCCTCAGCTGAGTGATGAGTAGTTTATAAACAGAAGTGAAAAGAGATATTAAAATAAATTATATTCCACATGAAAACCAGGCCAACATGAAGTTAAGACTCAAGCATTATAGGTCATGAGCATATTCATCCTAGAGTGGTATCTGAAGGACAATTAAATTGAAACATGCATTTAGTATAGTTTGATTTATTAGGAAATAACATTTTGCTGTGGTGAAACCTCATTATACGAACTATACATTGTTCTTGCACAGAGAGCACATTTCTTTGTACTACTAGCACTTAGCTTGGGGTGAGAGGACAGCATCTTTCTTTTTAGCTTTCCTCGCATTTTTCTGCTTCCAAATTGTGATTTTTCACGGGTGGTCATAGAGTCTGAAAGAAAACCCATCATATGGGAATTTTCCATCCTGCTTGCTCAGCTGGTTCCTATGCCAGAGGCTGCATCATCAGGCTTGTTGCTCTGGGCTTTCTATTCCCTCATTTAAAATAGATTTAATTTTGACTGAAACTATGTGCCTTGTTCCTCACCTACAGGCAGTACAGACATTAATCAAGCCAATAATGCTTCAGAGGCAGGGAAATCCAAACCCAGGTCCATCAGCCGTAGTTTTTTTTTTTTTAAATGTGTGGACGACAATTTTTTGTTGCAACTGGTGGGTGAGCCTACCGGGGAGGGAAAATGTTGGACTTGTTGTTCGCAAATAGAGAAGGGCTGGTGGGAGACGTGGTGGTTGGAGGCCACTTGGGGCAGAGTGATCATTAAATAATAGAGTTCTTGATAATTGGTGATATCAGCAGGAGCATCAATAAGACTTTTACACTGGACTTTCGGAGGGCAGACTTTGGCCTGTTTAGGAGACTTATTCAGAGAGTTCCTTGGGAAGCAGCCCTTAAAAACAAAGGAGTTCAGGAAGGGTGGACATACTTCAAAACAGAGATCTTGAGGGCACAGGAACAGACTGTCCTTGTGTGCTGAAAGATGAGTTGACGAGGTAAGCGTCCTGCCTGGATGGGTAAGGAGGTTTTGGAGGAACTTAGGAATAAAAAAAGGATGTATCATCTTTGAAAGGAAGGTCAGGTCTCTCAGGAAGTATTTAAGAGGGCTGCTCGAGCGTGTAGGAAAATAATTAGGGAGGCCAAAGCTCAGTTTGAACTTAAGATGGTGACTTCTGTAAAGGATAATAAAAAATGTTTTTACAAATATATTAATGGTAAAAGGAAGGGTAAGACTAACTTTTGTTCTTTATTGGATGAGGGAGGGAACTTAGTATCGGCAGATGAGGAGAAGGCAGTTCCTTGCCTCAGTCTTTAGTGGAAAGATGGCTTGTCCTCAGGACAACTGTCCTCTTGGGTCAGTTGATAGTGTCAGCAAACAGAATGGTCCCCCCTGTTAACGAGGAGGAGGCAGTCAGAGATCTGCTGGGATGCTTGGATATTCATAAATCTATGGGACCAGATGGGATCCATCCCAGGGTGATGAGGGAGCTGGCAGATGAGCTTACAAAGCCACTCTCCATCATTTACCAACAGTCCTGGCTCACAGGTGAGGTTCCAGATTACTGGAAGCTGGCCAATGTGATGCCCATTTACAAAAAGGGTAGGGAAGGAGGATCCTGGTAACTATAGGCCAGTTAGCCTGACCTCAGTACCTGGTAAGGTAATGGAACAGCTTGTACTGAGTGTCATCATACAGAATTTACAGGATGGCCAGGGTATCAGACCCAGCCAGCACGGGTTTAGGAGGGGTAGGTCGTGTTTGACCAACCTGATCTCCTTTTATGACCAGGTGACTCCCCCTGGTGGATGCAGGAAGGGCTGTGATGTTGTCTATTTGGACTTCAGCAAGGCCTTTGACGGCATACTCCTGGAAAAGCTTGTCAGCACATGGTTTGGACAGGAGCACTCTCTGCTGGATCAGGAACTGTCTGGATGGCTGGGCCCAGAGAGTGGTGGTGAACAGTGCTGCATCCAGCTGGTAGCCAGTCACCAGTGGTGTCCCTCAGGGGTCTGTACTGGGGCCAGTTCTCTTTAATATTTTTATTGATGACATGGATGAAGGAATTGAGTCCTTCATTAGTAAATTTGCGGACAACACTAAGCTGGGAGCTTGTGTTGATCTACTGGAAGGAAGAAGGGCTCTGCAGAGAGACCTGGATCAGTTGGATGGATGGGCAGAGTCCAACAAGATGAGATTCAATAAGTCCAAGTGCCGGGTACTGCATTTCAGCCACAATAATCCCCTGCAACATTATAGGCTGGGGATGGAGTGGCTGGACAGTGCCCAGGCAGAAAGGGACCTGGGGGTACTGGTTGATAGTCGGCTGAATATGAGCCAGCAGTGTGCTCTGGTGGCCAAGAAGGCCAATGGCATCCTGGCCTATATCAGGAACAGTGTGGCCAGCAGGAGCAGGGAGGTCATTCTTCCCCTGTACTCGGCACTGGTGAGGCCACACCTTGAGTACTGTGTCCAGTTCTGGGCCCCTCAGTTTAGGAAGGACGTTGAGATGCTTGAGCGTGTCCAGAGAAGGGCAACAAGGCTGGTGAGGGGCTTGGAACACAAGCCCTGTGAGGAATGACTGAGGGAGCTGAGGTTGTTTAGCCTGCAGAAAAGGAGACTTAGAGGTGATCTTATCGCTCTCTACAGCTTCCTGAAGGGTAGTTGTAGTCAGGTGGGGGTTGACCTCTTTCACCAGGCAGCAACTGACAGAACGAGAGGACACAGTCTCAAGCTGCATCAGGGGAAATATAGGTTGGATATTAGGAAAAAGTTTTTTACAGAAAGGGTGATAAGGCACTGGAATGGACTGCCTGGGGAGGTGGTGGAATCACCATCCCTGAATGTGTTTAAAAAAAAAACTGGATATGGCACTAAATGCCATGATCTAGTTGTGATGCTAGGGAATGGCTTGGACTCAATGATCTTGAAGGTCTCTTCCAACCCAGACATTCTGTGAATTCTGCGAATAGTTAGCATAGAAATAAGGAAGCACAGCAGTCTCAGAAGGCTGCACCTCCTTGCTGTGGGATTGAGCACAAAGGCTGATAGGAAAAGTAATTTTCCAGGCTTGTGGTGAGTCAGAAGAGAAACACAACAGTTTTCATCCTAGGAAAACCTCAAAGACAAACAGATGAGCTGGGAGAAGCCCTCTGAAAGCCTGGAAAGACCTGGAAAAAATGAGTCTGTGCTGGGCAATTACCTCCTCTGAGGCATCATCCTGGGGTGTCAGAAGATGCATTTGTGACTCAGGTTCAGAAATCAGTCCTGAAACCTGTTCAAAAGTACAACATTAATGAAAGGGGTTAAAGTTTTGGGAGCTTCTTCCAAGTGTTGCACCTGTAGCTTAGGCACAAGCTTTCCCTGCATTCAGCCTTGAGGTTTGCTGTACCCTGCAGAAGGGCGTTTCCAAAATGCAAACAATCTCTCCCTGACAGACCTCTGAGAGTTGCAAATGAAGGGGAAAATGACTCTGAGGTACCTTGTAAACACAGCTGCTCACAGACAGGGCTTCCCTTTTAGCTATGGTGTTTGTGTGAATTTAAGTAGATCTGGTGAAAAGCTTGGTAACACAAAAAGATGTAGGGGAAATCCCCTTGAAATGAGCATCAAAATGAAAGTTAAGTTAAGCACTGTGTGGGGCACCTGGCATGCACAAATGTTTCCACATGTTTTTGTGCCTCCCAGGACTACTGGCTCTCCCTGCTCTACAAGAAGCTGGTGGGTACCAAGGTGCTGCAGGTCAGCCTGGCAGGAGCTGACAAGAGGAAGCTCCGTGTCTACCTCCACTGCACGAACAGCCTCAAGTAAGCCTCCAGAAAGGGCAAGATACCCCAGAAACTGAGCTCGCAGCCACCCCCAGGCCAACAAATGCCATTTGGGACAGTGCAAGGTTGCACCTTATTTCTGTAAAACCTATTTCTGTAAAATCTCTTTTTCTTCTCATGCCCAGTATCAACTTCTCTTGCCTTGCAGCCCAAAGTACAGAGAAGGGGACGTGACACTGTTTGCCTTAAACCTCTACAACGTTACCCAACATTTGGAGCTACCAAATTACCTATGGAGCAAGCACATGGATCAGTACCTCTTACTGCCTCATGGCAAAGAGAATATTCTTTCCAGGTAAGTTGCAATTCCTCCGTTCCCTGTGGAAAAGACTGTGAGTAGGTTTAGAAGGTCTTTAAAACCTCACCTTATTCAATTTGTTGGGGAAAGAAGAGGTTACCATTCAGTCATATGGGTTTTTTTCAGTAAGATCCGACTTCTGTTAAGACAGGTCTCCTAAACTCAGGCTGCTGAAAGCTTGTGAAGAAGTTACAAGGACATTTACTTGATGTTAATATGGAAGTTTTTTCCCAGCAGACTTCAGTGCTCTGGACCAGCTGCTAAAGTACTTTTTTTTTTTTTTTTGCACAAGCACAGGTATATTGCTTCCCCAACTGCTGGCTCCTGATTTACACAGCAACGTGTTCAGGCTTTGTATGTTGATGGGGCTTTTTTGCTGTAATTGTTAATGCATCCACAGGGAATGGATCTGCTCTGTGGGTGTAGAAGAATATTAATATTTTCAGGAGAAAAAGCAATTAAAATGTGTACTTTTCAAAGCCTGATTAGTTCTCAACTTCACTGGAAGAGAAAGAAACGTACTTTTTAATGTGCATGTGCTACCACTCTGAAGGAGTCCTTGCAGAGGGAGTGCTGCAGATGTCTCTGTGTGTGTGTATGTGTACACACACTCGAGGGAAGTTTAGTTTGGCTTTGGGCTGAGTTAATGTTTACACTCAGGCCGAGAGAAGTTTGTGCCTGATGGCAAACAGAGCACAGCTGCCCAATCAGTCTCTCTGTCTCTCTCCAGGTCTATTGAGCTGAACGGCCAAGTGCTACGGATGCTGGATGATGAAACACTGCCAGAACTTATGGAAAAGCCCCTTGGTCCCGGCAGCCTGCTCAGCCTTCCAGCCTTCTCCTACGGCTTTTATGTTATCAAAAACGCCAAAGCTGTTGCTTGCATTTAAGTGGTCGATACACACTCAGGATAAATGTAAAGCACTTAGCTCGTAGGGAATTCTAATCCTAGAAATGCACGTTTCTACCACGGGATTTAATTCTGGTAAGGGATGCAAATGTTGCAGCACTAGTATGAACTGTGAGCTGGGGAAGACATAAGGTCCCACTGGGTAATTGTATGTGAAAGATCCTAGGAGAATTATCCAGGTAGAACAAGACCAGGCAGGGGCTGATTTTGCTTGTGATCCAGGCTGTCACTGTGCTTGAGCATGGAACCCTTCTCCACACCATGCACAGAGTCACATCAGCTTCTCACACCACTTAGGGCTCTGCCAGCCCAGGCACTACAACCTTCCCTCTCCCTCTCATTTCTGCAAGCACAGCTCCTAAAGCAGTTTCTTCAAAAGCCTGCCTTCAGAAAGGATAAGCAGGGTTTTTATTTGAGCTGTACAGCTGTGACCTTGCACCATGTGGGGAAGCCTGAGAGGTGGTTATGGTTGCTGAGGGTATCTTGGGGTGGAAAGTGTGGACATGCAAAGCATACCAAGGTCAGGATGCTTGCGGGTGAAAGGCCATGCAGAGAAACCAGATCCTCTATCAGATTTGGGGCAGCACCACACATTTTTCTCAAGCTAGGAGAGTTCGGTCACAAGATGGAGCTGTGGCCATGTGCTTTCCAAAGGCAAGTTGTTGGCACGGGAAATGCAGACTGTTCTTGTAAGGTGGTCTGCCTCTGCCACCACACACTTCATCCCTGCAAGGAAAAGAGAGGAGCCCGCCAGCACCCTGGCAATAACCCTCTGCTCAGTGGGCTGCACAGTGAGAGTTCATGAGTCCTCAACCTGCACTACCCTGCAGGCAGCTCAGCTGGAAAGGACTTCCCTGAACCTGAGCATAGGTGAAGCTCTCTCTGCTTTATGCTCCCTAACACACTCAGGTCTCTCCTGTCCTGGAGGAAACAGGCTGAGCAAACCACTCACCCCCTCCAACCACCAGAGGCCATCAGTGGCCTTACAGCATCCTGGGGACAGAACTGCCCAGCCTGGCTAACATCCTTCCTACTGGAAAGACAGCGATTTTGGACAGAAATCTGTGTTGGTGGTGGCTTATCTCCCCAGCTGTGCCTTCCCTATGCACACCCTGTTGCAGTTGGCTGTGCCAGCACTAGCTCCCTGTGGCACACAGGCTGCTGGTCCCCAAGGCAACAAAAGGCCTCAGACAGCAGCTGTGGCCTCCTGCACATATTTATTTGCATCTACTTTTCTTGAAGGTATGTAACCCACACCACTGTCAACGCCATATGATATTTTGAGCACAGCAGGGAAGAACAACTTCACACTCGTATACTTCCCTTTTTAAGGTTTAAAAAGATGCTACCAGCTGCATGGGACTTTAACGCGGGGCAGGGAACCTTTTTCAATGAGAGGACTTTCAAAACTGATGTACTTTTGTAGCTGTGATGAAAACCTGATCACTAAAAAGGTTACACTTGAGTTCAGTGTGTCAAAGCAATGGGTGCAGATGCATTCTGTGAAGGGGTATGTACCAGGGGATAACATAGATCAGAAATGAGGAAGGCTGAATTTGTTTACATCGTCCAAGTTCCATAAAAGACGTAAAGAGAGTGTAAGATGGAAAGTCTTACATACAGTCAGCATTAAGTTAATAATATATTATTATTATTATTATTATAAAAATGTAAGTTACAACTAAACATCAAAGTTATTATTTATCTGGTAGCTTCTTTTTAGAACTTTTCTAAAAATTTTGTTTATTCCAATGCTTGTGAGTTTTGTATTTGAAGATTTTAATTAAAGCTATTTATACCAGCTTTTGGCAATCTTCATTATTTTTAAGAGTCCTTTTTGACATACTGACACCAGTACACTCCCTACTTTTCTTTTGGTCATAACTACCTGTCCTTTTTTTGGTTATCAACAAGAGTACCCAAGTACACAAAAATGATAGAAATCCTATGCAGGTTGGTGTGTTTCAGTTGTGTTTGCCCACCAGTTAAGAAGCCCTCCACCCAGTCTGACTCAGACCTGATACCTGGGCTGGTGATTGGCACACAGGAACTACCAGGAGGGGTCCAGGGATGCTGGCGCATGCAAATGACAGCTGCTGCCGACCATGCCTCAGTCGGAGCCCGTTCTTTGAAAGAGAGATGAACATCACCCTCACAGAACCAATGCCTGCCCCACTCTTATCTCGGAGGCTTTTATTCCTCTGTGAATGACGTAAACCTTGGGAGATTGAATATGTGTGTGTACACTTATTTGAGAACAGGAAGATGCATATCTCACACTCATTCCAATTCACTTTTGCCCTTTTGACTCTGGAGGTCAGATTACTCATACTGGATTTGCTGTAAACCAGTGGAAACTGGAGTACAATGCATCAGACTTTGGTACAGGGGATCATTTGGTGTATGTGGAAATAAGAAAATTGATAATCTTAAGAGTCAGGAGCATTTTGACCATCAACTCAGATTTGAGCCAAACAAGACAGCTGAGTTTTATTATATTTAAAAATGAGCTCTTCCCTAGATTTATCTTTCAGTGAAGTGCCAGGCCACTTTATTATGAATATAAATACAGTGGCAGGAACTGTAAAAGTTTACTTTGTAAAAGTTAACTTTTTTGCTTTACTTCCATGACCTCCTTAAAAATTTTCTGCAGACAGTCCAGCGTTTCCTCACCACATCACACATAAAAAAATCCCAAAGCAGTGTCTGTAGAGGAGCATCCACCTGGTGACAATCAGAGCATCCATGTTCCTAAGGACGCGGCAGGCAGAGAGGCTGTGGGGATTCATTGCCAGGACTCACTATTCAAACACACCTCAGGCACTTGTCTGTATCTGAATAAAGACCATGATGACCTTATCAATGTGATATGGAGTCTAGATTATTAGTTACTCCTCATCAGAGCTGAGCAACTATTTGCTTTATAGTCCTGTGCAAATCGTTTACTGCTGTGGAGTACTGCACATTAAAACAATAAATGGCAAAAAATTAAAGTCACTTCTCCATCGCATTCATATTTCACTTCCTCCTGCTAGTCAGCATCTCAAGAAATTAAAGTTCAAAATGGTTTCCATTGTTTTCTACCAGGGTCTGAGTCATTTAAGAGGAAGGAAGTGTGTGATGAAAAAAAACTTTTACTCTACAGGGACAATGAACTCCCCAAGGAATCTTTCAGCAGATCTGGGGACATTTTGACACTGAAACAACGTCATACAAATCAAAGGTTTTATGGCTTTGTCCTCTGCTCTCTGGTTTGTGCAATAACTCATGCTGGTGTTACGACCAGCCCCCGAAGGCAAGGTAACTGAGGTTCTTGTTAATGGGTCCCTCGGGGTGGGTTAGAGTGAAATGACACTTGAATGACCAGTGTTGATATACAGCAGGCTTAGTTTAGAACGATGGAAAGGAGGTTTTGGCAATTATCAATAGAAATACAACAATAGAAAAGTATAAAGATATCATTTAAGAAAATATATAAGGAAAAGAAAGATAAAGGAGAAGATAGTGGAAAGATATGAAAGGAATGAGAAGAATGTGTCTTTACAAACAAATTGTGAGTCTGCCTGTAGGAAAAGCCAAATGCTGATAGATGAAAGAAGCAACGGGAAGAACCATAAATTTCAGAGGAATGTTATTAATTGACACAGACTGTTGCTCATCCAAGGCCATGTTAGATTCCTGGACTTCGAGAAAAAGAACTGAGACACTGTTATAAATGATTTCAGGCTAAGTCAGCCGAAATAGCTTTCAATCAAAGTTTTATTATGTGTTCGCGATAAAAGACGAGCAAGCAAACAGCACTGGGTGATCAGGCCAAAGCTGGGTGCGCGGGGAGCCACCGCTCCAACCAACACGCACACCAAATAAAGTTCCAGTTAGGTTTTTATGGATCTTATTTGGGCTGACTTGACATGTTCCAGTGTGCCTGTGCAGGTTTGATTCTCGCTGACATGCCAGATCTTGGGTCTTCATCTGGTGGTCCTGCTGACACACCAGATCTTGGGTCTTCGTCTGGTGGCCCTTAGGAGACTGACCTCTCCTTGTCTTCACTGGTTCCTCTTTTT
>VZRF01009687.1:147100-178339 GCA_013396875.1 Vireo altiloquus
TCTATCTTGACAAGATTAGGGCAAACTCGGCTTCTTAGGTTTTGTAATCAACATCTGCTGTCTGAATTAACATTTTCTGTCTCCTAGTAGTTAACTGTGCTTACATGAGTTAGTTATTGACTACCCCTTACTCAATATCACAACACAAAGAAAAAGAAGGGGGGGAAGGGTGTGCTTATTAGAAGGGGGTCTGTATTAGGCCATTTGGGAATTCTGTACCTCTCAAGTACCTCAGCCAATGGAGAAAGGAAGAGTGTGATGTGGCCAGGAAAAGGAGGCTGCATCCTCCAACAGCTTGAGTGACCCCAGGGGAATGGCTCATGGCCTCTCCCTTTATTCGAGTAAAGTTACAGGACTCCTCTGTCTCCATTTTGAACATAAACTTCTGGCACTGTGTATTTTTCTGCACAGGTATCACCACCTGTACACCCAGCAACGAGACTTGATTTATGCAATTTTCATGTGTTATGGTCGAAGTGTTGATCTATCGGGGTGGGGGAAGTCCCTGAAACATGAAGTTCATTGGGTTAATACACAATTTGCTTCAGGTGGGAATGCCCAGGTGCCTCCCCTGTTGCCAAGGAAAGGTCGGTTTGTTGTGGCCACCTGGGCTATTCTTGGGGCGTGTTTCCCACCACGCGCCCCAAGGCCTCTCCTCCTCTCCCTCGGCTCGGGGCTGCAAACTCAGCCAAAGGCCCGCTGCTTTTGCAGCTTGCTGATGGTTGGAGTCATCAACCGAGAGCATTTCAGTCCCTCACACAGATGGGTGGGAGAACTAAGTGAGAGAGGAGAAGAGACACAAGGGCCGCACGGGAAATCTGACTTTTATTTTTAATTAACTAGAGCGAGGAGAGGTCTGAGGGATGACACATATGTGAAGAACGATAACGTTATATTTCGGGGACGAGGATTCCACCGGTAATACCCCACACCCACACCCCGCCCCGCCTTAGCCCCGGCGCGGGACGCCCGAGGTCGCCGCGCATGCGCAGGACCGCCTGACCCCGTCCCGCGCCCCCGGGGCCGCGCAGCTTCTCGGCAGCCGAGCTGGTGCGCGCTGCGCCGGCCCCGCTGCGGCCCTACCTGCGGCTCATGCGGCTGCACCAGCCCGCCGGTGAGCGCGGCGGGGAGGGTCGGGGCCCTATGCCCCCCGTGGCCTCCCGTTCCCCGCTGAGCCCGGCCGCCGGTTTTGTCTCCCCGCAGGGACGTGGCTGCTGTACCTGCCGTGTACCTGGAGCATCGGGCTGGCGGCCGCGCCCGGCTGCCTCCCGGACTGGCGTATGCTGTCCCTGTTCGGCGTGGGAGCCGTGCTCATGCGAGGGGCCGGCTGCACCATCAATGACATGTGGGACCGCGACTATGACAGACAGGTAGAGAACGATGGGGCAAGGCTCTTGACACGAGCGTGTAGTGACAGGACAAGGGGGAACGGCTTCAAATTGAAAGAGTAGATTTAGATTAGGTATTAGGAAGAAATTCTTCACTCTGAGGATGGTGAGGCACTGGAACAAGTTGCCCAGAGAAGTTTTAGGTGTCCCATCCCTGGAAGTGTTGAGGGCCAAGTTGGGTGGGGCTCTGAGTAACCTGGTCGAGTGAAAAGTGTCCCTGCCCACGGCACGAGGGCTGGAACGAGGCAATCTTCAAGGTCTCCTTCCAGCCCAAGCCCTTCTGCGATTCAGTGAACCAAGCACATGCCCACTCATCTGCATCATCACGGAATAACCAGAATTTTTACAGTTGGAAGGGACGTCAGGAGATGATCTAGTTCAACCCCCTTGCCAAGGCCAACTCAGAGCAGGTTACATGGGAACGCATCCGAGTGGGTTTGGAATGTCTCCAGGGAGGAGACTCCAGTTAAGAGGTGCTGTTTTTTCTTAGCCAGGCACCAAGGATCTTGAAGGCACTGAAGTACATGAACATCACCAGTGATTCCTTGCTGAGTGCAGGCCCAAGGTTCAGGAATTCCTCCATGTTTCTATCTGAGATGCACACAATTAATTTGTCTAAGTTTCCTCCAAAAATAGTAGAAATTATTTTACTTTCTATAACATTTCTCTGTCCAGGGCTATAATAAGTCTTCTGGAATACTCACCTCTGTGCATGATAAAATACATGCTGTTGTCAGCTGTAGGTAGTACTTGAAAAAGCTTATTTCTCAAGCTTGCTTTGCATGACAGAACAAAACAAGTGACACTGTTTTGCTACACTTGCTAGTTACAGTCTACCCAAGAACCACGTATTTTTTTCATTAATTTTAGGAGTAGTGCTTCCTTGTATTTTGTATTGTTAATTTGGCTGTTCAGAGTATCATGCCCCACCCTGAGCTAATCCCCTTCTATTATGTTTCATTTATCGTCTCCCATGTGTTCAGAAGAGGGAAATAAGCAAAAGGCAGTGCCCAGTGTCAGATTTTGAAACATGCACAGGTGCAGGCTTGGAGGGGAATGTCCTGGTGGTGCGTCACTGTTTGCTCGTCCTGTTTTCTGTTCCTGTATTGTTCCTCTGGTTTTGGGGTTTGGGTTTCGACCCTGCAAGACACAGAATAATGAGCTAATCCAATACGTTAAGTTCTTACTACGGCATTTGTATTTGTGCTGTTGGGAAGGCAGGGAATCAGAAAGGGGTTTGTGGCAGGTTTGGAAAGTTTTAACAACTGCATATGATGAACAGGTTTTATGTGGGAGAGTTGTGATAAGTAAAAGAGAATTTCAGTATAATGACTTGATTTATGTATTATGTGATGTGGTTAGATGGAAAGTTTTAAAAATTGCCTTCACAACTTTTTCTGGGGTACCTTAAAAGGTTGCCTTCAACACAAGTGCCATAGAGGCCAGGCCAACAGCAGGATGTGGGCTGGTATAGGTGATGGTGGTAGATTTTGTGGTACTGATTATTTGGGAGATGTTTTTTTTTTAAATGAAACATCCCACGTTTGCTTGTACTGTGCAGTGGAATTGGTCACAGATATATTAAGTACATGTTTAAACTGCAAAAGCAGTGTTTAGTATTTAATGTAACCTGATGGCAGGTGGGGGAACAAGCTAAGAGTTTATTTAGATTCACATTATTAAAGCATAGGCTAGACACTTTATATGTACATAACATTCTGTAAAAAGTTGGCTTTTGAACCTGTTTGAGTAGACTTGACAATATTTTCATTGACATGCACAATTCCACGGAATCATTAGGGGTGGAAGGGACCTCTGGAGATCATCCAGTCCAGCCCCCTGCCAAGGCAGAGTCGCCTGGAGCAGGTGACACAGGAATATGTCCGGGTCGGGTTGGAATGTCTCCAGACAGGGAGACTCCACTACCTCCCTGGACAGCCTATTCCAGGGCTCTGCCACCCTCAGTGTAAAAAAGTTCTTCCTCATGCTGAGGTGAATTTCAGTCATTTGGGGTTTTGTAGGCATTGGTCACCTTTGGCAAAGAACTCAGCATTCATTTAGGGGTTTTTTGTGATTTGTTTCTTTCTTCAGTTTACCTTGTATGATTTCTTGCTCCAGACAAAGTTTCTAAACTCTGCTGTTTCCCAGCTAGGATTAAACTAATTTTCATTTCACAGCTATTAACTCTACATCAATGGGACTGGATTCTGAAAATACAATTAGAGAGAAACAAAAGTGAACAACAGAATTAGGGCCCTTTCATTTCTCCTCAGAAAACAGGAAACAAGCATTGTCAAATGCCCATCAGTTACAGATATACCTGGTGGTAATATTATTTTCATTTTTTAGGTTGCAAGGACAGCAAGCAGGCCCCTGGCAGCTGGAGATATCTCCACTTTTCAGTCCTTGGTTTTTCTTGGAGGACAGCTCAGCCTGGCTCTCTGTGTGCTTCTGTGTCTGAATTACTACAGGTGATGTATGAGTTATCTTCTGGTTTTTAAAGTCTGGTTCTGGGTCCTGGGTTAAGCACAGAGGTTTTGAGCAGAAAACGTGTTGGGATCAGAGGGAGGAGGTTATTAGTCATGGAATTGTAGTTGAAAGGAAAAGAATTAGTTCAGTACAATGTACAGATCCTGTAATGCTGCACTATATCTACTGATCTTTAGCCTGGCAAACAATAATCCTCTCGGTACTTTTTACAGTATCATTCTGGGAGCAGCCTCTTTATCCCTTGTGGTCACCTACCCTCTGATGAAGAGAATAACATACTGGCCACAGCTAGTTTTGGGTGAGATGGAAATATTTTTACTGGTTTTGTTTATTTCAGCTATAGTTTTTGGAGTGTTTTACAAATTAGTATTTGAGCTTTAGCAATCTGGGTTTTTGTAACTATTTCAAAATATAAATACCTTATAGACAAAGCTCTGTTGTGCCACAAGCTTCTTAATTTATAACAGCATCAGAGTTGATGTGTGGCTTTGGAGGATTTTTTTTGTTAGAAATCAGTTCCTTGTTTTGATGGAGTGATAGGAGGAGGAAAAGTAGGGAGGAAATAAATATTTGTCATTTGAGAATGAGCTATGGTTTTGGGGTTATTTCAAAACCCTTCTTAAATACAGACTTGTCTGTACAGCATTTCAGTCTTCAGCTTCTAAAATAACTCCTGAACAGATACTGATGGTGCTTGTATTTTGGGCTGAACTACTAAAACATACCTGTGTATATTGGCTTTCACATTCCATCTGTCTTCTGGGGTTTTTTTATCAAAATTGTCATTTTCAGCCTAGAAGTACCATAGTTGGCTGCTGTGTACTGTTCTGCAGCCAGTTGTGCTGACATCTTTTTTTACACTGACATCTAAGCATTTTACCTTCAGGCCTGTCATTCAAATATTCTGGAATAGTTCCGTGCAAATGTTGCCCTACACTAATAAAGTTAAATTTAAATTAGGGAAGAGTGCTTGGTGTATGTATTTTTCCTTGTATGTCCAGAGTATTTAATGTCAAATAACTTACATTTATTACCTGTCTGAAAATAAGTGGTAGAAAAATAGAGATATCAGTACAAAGAGCTGCTGATAAGATACACCCTCAGACAAATATTTAATTGCTGCTGGCATTCTTCTAATTTTTTTTTTTTTAATTCTCCTTACATTTTTAGGACTTACATTTAATTGGGGAGCCCTTCTTGGCTGGTCTGCCATCAGAGGGTCATGTGAGTGGTCTGTGTGTTTGCCCTTGTACTTTTCTGGAGTCATGTGGACACTGGTGTACGACACCATTTATGCACATCAGGTAGGGTAGCAGTGAGACATTCCAGATGCCTGTATGTAAACACTCAAGTTTGTGTGTTTCATTTACAAATTTGTTGTCAAACAGCGGAACTAACCTGCAGTTCTTCACCTTCAGCTGAGCTGAAACAGTACCAAAGTATTCTCAGCCCTTCAGTGTTTTATTGCTGTTTGCCAAGGTTTTACAAATCAGGTGGAAAGATGAAAGTAAAATGCCCTTTGTGCTCTGACACTTTTGTATTGTGTAAATAACTTAGACATTGGTATTAACTCTCGGCTGCTTAAGCAGCTCTAAGACCAACCTTCTAGTTTAAATTTTAATGTGGAGACCTACAACTGCCCTTAAATTGGGTTCCTAGTAAGAAGCATTGGAAATTTAAGCAAGTCGCCCATTTTTATTTTTCCTATGAAATGGCATTGGATTATGGATTTTCTGGTAATTCATCCTTTCATTCCAGGATAAGAAGGATGACATCGTGATTGGTGTGAAGTCAACTGCATTGCAGTTCAAGGAGGACACAAAGCAGTGGCTCAGTGGCTTCAGCCTGGCCATGCTCCTGAGTTTGTGCATGGCAGGGATGAATTGCAACCAAACCTTCCCGTATTACTCAGCTGTGGCTGCCGTAGGGGCTCACCTGGCACACCAGGTTTGATGGATTTATTTATACCTTTTCCTTGCGGAAGTTCTTACTAAGAAGTCAGAGCGCTTTTCAACCCCCATTAATTCATGAGCTACCCATGAGAAACATGTAAAGAGAACTGAAGTCTTCTGACAGTAAGCCTGATCCTCTTAAGTACCTTTTGCAGACCTTTTAGTTGAAGAGACCTTCAGTCCTGGCCGCAAACAGTGGAGCACTGCTTTCAGTCTGTTTGTAACCAACAGAGGAGTGCCACACATTAAGCTGTGATCTCAAGGAAGTGGTTTTCTCCTCACTCCCAGCAGCAGCTGCTGCTAGATCCACCTCAATATGCTATAAAATACGGTGGTGTTCACATCCGATTCAGCTCTTGCAGCGTCTGGCACATAAAATAGCAGATGTTAATATTACAATTTTATGTTAATTGACCGTTCTAACTCCAGTTCAGTCTTGTAGTTGCATTGGTTTAGACATTTTTATGAATAGTAGAAAGAAAGAAATTAGCTTTGTCAGTAAAGGATGCAGATAGGATCTTGTTACCTTATTCTTTCTGAATCCTACCAACTGTGTTACAGAGTCTTGTAGTAAGTGACGAGTCAGTCTGTTCAGAAATTAATTGCTGGTCTTGATAGGTAAATGATGGCAGAAGTCTGTGTATTGCACTGCCAGTCTGAGCAGTTCAATCTGTGGTAATGTGGAACTTTTTAAAGCACGTTGGTCATATGTTGCATTTTAATGGATAGAGCTCCTGCAGGTAATGGATATTAAACATATATCTGAGTTAAGGGAATTCTTGTGGTTAGTCTGGCGCTCAGCCACTGTTTTCTTAGTGACTGTGCTTGGAAATCTATGAGGAAAAGAATACTACATCCACTGCATGATCATTTACAGTTTGAAATGTCAGAGAGGCTTTTTGCTCTCTGGTTTTGGTATGAGTGGAAACTCCTTTTAAGGATTTTTATAAGTGAGGATGCAGACCTAATGAGTGTAAGTGATGGAGAATTCACAATTGTGTGAACTGCCAAAGTCACAAGAGCAGAACTGTTCTGTGTACCACAGAGTAGCTTCTTTTCGAGTGATTATTTTAATATTAGTCCTGCTTAAACATTTTCATGTTTACCTTCTTGTTCAAGATTTCCGATTGCGTGCTTAACTGAGTTTAGAAAGCTGAGTAAGATGCTTGAGGACCAGGATTTCCATAATTCATTGAATTTTTGCCTGAGGCAGAAGAATTTGGATCATGATTATGTCAAATTATATCCCTCTCCAGAAGTGCGCCAATAGAAAAATAACATTTTTTACTTTTCTTGTGTTTCTGAAAGTGTAGCTTGGCTGCTGTTGAGTTTAATTTGTCAGTTCAGTGTTTCAAGTTCCCACTGTCTTAGGGGCTGACAGGTTCTTAAGGGTGTGGATCACATCATATCTTAGAAGTTTGTGAAGAGTATTTTTGGTTATTTGACCAGGACTCAACCCTGATTTCTTTGTACAGCCACAAATAAAGCAGGTTTCCTGGGGAAGGTTTCACTTCTTTCACTCAAATACTTTCTGTTTTAACTTTTTCAAAGGCTGAAGTGCAAGGTTTGAAGTTTTAGGGGCTCCTTCTCTATTAATCTTTTCACTTATTTTGCTCAACGTTTCCTCTCATTATCCTCCTCAAGACTTTTGCACCAAATTTTGGTTTTTGGTGCAAAAATATG
The DNA here is from genome assembly GCA_013396875.1 of Vireo altiloquus. Taxonomy (NCBI): domain Eukaryota; kingdom Metazoa; phylum Chordata; class Aves; order Passeriformes; family Vireonidae; genus Vireo; species Vireo altiloquus. The sequence continues at coordinate 154,614 of VZRF01009687.1, forward strand.
GTGAATATTTTTCAGTAACTTTGCTCTTGCTATACCTTGTGGGTTTGTTTTTTTTTTTTTATTTCTAGTTGTGACTCACAGCAGAGAGCTGCCATGTTCTCTGGCTGCTGTTGCAGGTGTCCTGGTTCTTGTTTGGAAGGGAATTGCATGAACTTGGCTAAGAGCAACTGGACTGAACAGCCCTGTGTGGCAAGGCAGGGCCTGGCACTTCCCTGTGCTTTCCAGTTATCCTGGGTTCACTGCTGGCTCTCCAGTGCCTTGTCTCTACTGGAACATGGAACAACACCTTGCAGCAGAGATGGAAATGTGCATGTTCTGGGGGGCTTATTTTTTATTTAAAGTTACATTGAAAAAGTAGGTGGCAACCTACTGAGGAAAATACCGAAGAGACTTAATGACATGCCCAGATATTTTTGCACTTTTAATTATCAAACCAGACACACCAGTAACCAGGCTGTTTGTGTAGTCTCCACTGAGATGTTCTGAGAATCATGTTCATATGAGATCCTTGACTTTTCTGCTGTATGTTGAATAAATCTGTCAAACACAGATGCCAGTAAGCGCAGAGTATTCCTGTTTCTTGTGGAGGTAAGGGTAGACTTTTGAATTCAGGAATAACTTTTTGAAGTTGCAGATGATTTTGTGATGTGTCAGATAATAATCCTGTCATGTTATACTGTGCTTTTGCAGATTTACACTTTGGACATAGACAAGCCTGAAGACTGTTGGAAAAAATTTGCTTCAAATCGTACTGTAGGAATTCTGCTCTTCGTAGGGATTGTGCTTGGAAATCTGTGGAAGCGAAAAGACTTAAAAAATGTAGAAGAGCTTTCAGAAAACAGATAGCTGGAATCACTATACTGATATTTTAGTCTAACTAAAGTGTAAGTATTGTAAGAAGAAAAACACATTTAATATAAGTATAGCTGCTTTACACTGTTTATTTATAAAAGCTGCTGGAAACATTCTTGTTCCTGAAATCATGCAATTGAGATAATTCTACTATGGATGTTTTGCTTATTTGTCAATGACTTCAATCTTCATGGAAGCTCCAATAAGTGAAGCTCCTCTGCTGGTCCTGTAGTACCAGCAAACTTTTATCAAGTCTGGAGACCTTTTATCAAGGTCTGGGGACTGTGAACCCAAGATTTTATATGAAGCAGGTGTCTCTTAGTGACAGCAAGTGTAAAAATGCAAAATGATTTCTGGATGTAAATAAAATCTGGCTGTACATGTTTGATGGTCTCGTTTATTACCAAAGGTAATTCTCGGTTGGAGTTGGAGCATGCTGCATGGAAGAATTGCAATAACTATTTTTCTCCTGGGATGTCTAGGAACAGTCAGGACTCTTGAGTGTGTGAGGTCCACAATAAGGAGTCAATAGAGAAGTATTTAAGAAGATTTTCTGCTCTTGCTGTGATTGCTGCAGGGGGTGCTTTCCATGTGAAAAGAACAGGCTTCTGCAAAGTTGCCTGCACAGTGAGGTGAGCTTGTTTGTCAGGAGTGATTTGAACACAGACTAAGGACTGAAAACAAAAACAGAGCAGCCCAGAGTTGTTGCCAGGTGTCTGTGACCAGAGGTTTACCCTGGGCTGCAAATTTGTTATACAAACTGTTGACTTTTTTTTTTTTTAATTTTTTAATTCTGCTTGTTTTGACTTACACCTACAAGTTTTATTTGTAGTATTACAGGAAAAACTTGTTTCTAGGAGGATGCCTAGAAACAGTAAAAATAGCAAGTGCAGGCTAACTAAATGGCCCTTACACAGAAGTTGTTCTTAAACAGGGTTTATATTTTGGGATGGAGAAAGTATTAAGTTGAACGAAAGCAGTTTAAAAATTAAAGACAATAAGCTTCTGATGAATTATGTGACATAGCTGCATTTTGTAGAGGGAGAATTTGATGTATCCAACTTAATGTTGAACTTTGTTTATTAGCCATTTACTAGTAATTAAAAAGTCTTGTAAAGTAACTAGTATGGACCAGTTTCTCAGTACTAGTAGTATTAATTTAGAGAGGTGGTGGCAAAAGTTATTCATTTGTTTTTTATCATATTAAAGTATCTTTTAAGTAGTGCAGATTTGGGAAGAGCTCACATTTTGTAGTGCCTTTGAACCTTCTAGTCTCCTTTGTCTGATGACTGCTTGTCACAAGTGTTTGTCTTAAAACGAGATGAAGAAAAAGGTGTAGCTAAATAGAGTATACATTAAAGTTTCAAAACAGTCCTCATGTCCTCAGCTTGAAAATCATTTTCTGTGGGAGTTTTCCAAACTCAAAATGCATTCTACACAGATAAGACATAGCTGTATTTTAGGTTCATTGCCTGAAAAACAGAAAGATTTAGGCTCCAGGCTGTAATACTGAAGATATTAAATCTGTGAGAATTTTGTGATTAATACACAGAAATAAATAATTTTAAAGTACAAAAGAGGTAAAGGCTGAGCTGCTTCCTGGCTACAACCTTCTTGTTTGGATCTGCTGGCAGATATATGTGCATCTCCTCCCTTCATTCCCAAGGTATTCTATTCCAGATCTTCACAAAGACACTCTCTACTCTAATTAGACAGAGTTTCTTAAAAATACACCTGTCTCTAAGCATCAGTTTTTTATTAGTGTCCTTTTGCCCAAATAAACAATGTCCTCTGGAAGTTTCTTCTCCACTATCAAACCTTGCCATTCTCCCCCATCTCCTTTTCCAAGTGTTCCTCCAAAGGATGTTGAAATAACAAATGCTTTTTTCAGCCAGCAGGAATGTCAAATGTGCCTAACAATGGCAAACAAACACTGCCGGTTGCTCGATGAAACAGAAAGCTCTGTTACCAGCACCAGCCCTTGCCTGTGTTGTACTTTGTAGAAGGGTGTATCAAAGCAACACCAGCTCTTTGTCCAGGTAGGGGGAGGTTGCCAAGGCATTGGAAGCCCTGCAGGGTGGGGCTGGATCTTTGCCTTAGAACCCTGCTTAGCATAGTGGCACACGGGAGCTCTCACACTCCCCTTTTCCAGGGAAAAGACTCGCCAAAGGAGGATCAGCTAAGGCAAACTGTGCCTGGGTTCTGCTATTTGTATTTCTTGGTAAATATGATGCTGTTAATGCGAGAGGGGTCAGTGTTTTCCCTCTCTCGGTTCCCAAGTTACGTGCTGCAGGAGCTGTGCTGTGCAAATAGCTGGAGTGCCCATGCCAGCCAGTCTGGCTGCCAGGGAGCCTGGCAACACCAGGGCAGTAGGTCGGGCATGTCTCCAGCCACTGGTGACATGACCTGGAAAAAAAAAGTCACTCCTTTTTTATTTCCATTTTGGCAAAATCTAAGATAGGGCCATTAACTGATTTCTAAACACTTCACAGTGCAAATATCAAGAGAGAGGCTCCATTTGAGCTTCAAAAGAAAGCTGCCAAGAGAAAATGTGCATGTTAGCCGGCCATGGATTATGTGAAGTTTAGGTGCTATCTGTGTATACTGAAGAGGTGATTTTGATTTTCCTGCAATGCCTCCTGTATTTTGTGATGGAGGCAAATTTTAACACAGTGCTAGATGAGGTACCAGAATTACAAAGAAAATAGCAAAAAAATTCATTTGTTTTACAGCATTTTTCTTTTCCTGGATGGTGGTGGTTAATAAAACCACTAAAAACCACCACTTCCAGGCAGCTGTACACAAGTGATTTTGTCTGAACAAAGCAGAAAGAGGTCTAATACACTAAAACCAACAACAAAAGAACAGTGTTCATGCCAAGTTCAATGCTTCTAACAATACAGCTGTAATTTCTGAGGTGGAAACTCCCATCCTAATGCAAAACAAAATCCAAAGCCACCCCTGAATACTTAGGCCTGCAAAACACAGTTCCTCCAAATTGCAGAGCTTCTAGTCTGTGACAGGTACAAGGAAATATACCTAATACAAAATAAAATAAATAAATAAAATGTACCTAATATAAGTTGTATCAACTGCATAAAGAGCAGAACCAAGCCTGTAAGAGGTTGTGAGGGCAGTGGGGCAAAGCAGTGGCATGCCCATTCCACAGGACCTTATTTTTTTTCTGCACTGACGTCAAAGCATTCAGTGTTCAGCTCTGAATGAATAGTATCTCGTTTTCTACAACTCCAGCCTGAAAGGAGCTTGTGGCCAGGTGGGAGTTGGTCTCATCTTCCAGGTAACAAGTGACAGGAGGAGAGGAAACGCCCTCAAGTTATACCGGGGGAGGTTTAGACTGGATATAAATTCCTTCTCTGAAATGGTGGTCATGCATTGGAACAGGCTGCCAAGGGAAATGGTGGAATTGCCATCCCTGAAAGCGTTCAAAAGGTGTGAGGTTGTGGCACTTGAGGACATGGTTTATTGGTGAACATGGCAGTGCCAGGTTAATGGTTGGACTCAATGATCTTAGACGTATTTGCCAATATAAATGTTTTTCTATGATTCGATATTGAAGGGAAATAATTTTACCTCCAAGTTAACCACGCAAGCAGCAGCACATACATAGCACAAGGGAATTGTTTTGGGGAGAAGCTTCAACAGTGTTAGGTGGAAAAACCTGTGTGCATTTTGTGTTGCCGCTCATGGTGCAGCACAGACAAATATTTGTCAAACACATTTTCAGCTTTATCAGAGCTTATTTTCCCCCAAATGCTGTCATGCTATTAACCATTTTTTCAGGGAATACATGTAAATGGAAATAAAAGTACTTGATAAGAAAATGGAGGAAAGAACAGACTTCATGTACACCATAACATGCATTACTGTTGTGTATTAGCATTTAATGGAAGGCATCTTGAATTTATTTGCTTAGAGTTGGCATGATCCCTTTTTTCCCCACTCTTCCTTGTGCATGACACCGCGCAGTGCGTGCAGCAAGGCAATAAAAGAAGGATTTGGCAGACCATGGTATGGTGTCACTCTGACTGTATCTGTTAGATGAGGGGTGGGAGTGTCCTGCCGCCCTCCTCCTTGGGAGGAAAACTCAGGGCGAAAAGCCAAGGCTGTGTTAGCACAGGTTGTCCCTGGTGCTGGTGGAGCTGAGGTTGCTCTTGGCTAGGTAAAGGGCAGGCTGAAGGTCTGGTGTGCAGTGCATGCTGCCTCTCCCAGGTGACAGGTGATAAGCACTTGGTTGCTCAACCCCAAGCAGGACTCTGGCACCTCAAGTTTCCTCTCTTGTGTCTTTATCTGATGAATGTGCTCTCCACAGCAGGACTGCTGCCAGCACCACCTGGGGACCACTACTGGTGGTCCATTTTTTCTCATATGCTGGGTAGGATGGGGGGAAGTGTCCTCTCATTCCTTCCCATGTCTCTCAGCCTAGCCATGACCTGCTGTGCTGCCAGGAGTCCTCTGAGATCTTGGCACATGCACACAGGGAAGCCATCTACATGGAGCGGGTGTAAAGGCAGTGAGTGTTCTATATCCTGTCTTCAGGCTTTGCTTGAGACATCAATGGCAAGAGGGGAAGTGGAAGGCAAAAAATTGCCTTCAAGAATTCCAGCTGCTCAGTGCTGATTTATTTATGCCATGTTAAAATAGGGGTTAAACAGTTGGGGAACTTCCATCAGATGTTATAACCTACCTTTCCATGTTGGTTCATGAGACTGCCATGGAAAAGGAAAGCTCTCCTCTGAAGAGGACTTGTGATCACGTACATGCAGCAGGTGTGGAGCCATACAGCTTCCCCATCTTGCACATCATCTCTCCTGGTTCAACTCCCTCAATACCTTCTATCATCTGTCTTAAAAAGCATCATTATTATTAAGTAGTAAAAGCCCTTTTAATCCACAGTACAACTTAATCTGCTAAATAACATCAATCCATTGAAAAAAGACTTTTCACCTGTCAAATACTATTGCAAAGTGTGTTGGATGTCCTTCTGCCAATACCTTGGTTAATGCTGGATTAACCTCATGATGCATCATATGTGGATGTTTGCTCAGCTTCTGTTCAGGTGCTCCTGTGAAAAACGAAGTTCACTCCTGTTAAAATTTTAAAAGGTTTAATAAGGGGTTTAATAAAAGGGACAATAGGAGACAGAAATAAAGCAAAGAGTTAATACAGCCGGGTGCTTGGCACAATTAAGTGCTTGGCACAATAAGAGGCACACCTTAGCTAACAAACCTCTTCTGTTACATACCCGAGTCTCATACATATTCATAGATTTCTATGCATCATTCAACTATTCCTGATTTGCTATCTCTTGGGTTTCAAGTCCCCCCTATCCTGTCACTGTTTCCTTCTCACAGGTCTGTTTAAAATTTGATAATCCATTGTAGTCCAGTTCTGCTGACCACATCCTTTTGGTTATCCTGCGTTCCACTTCTAATCAATGGATTCTTCCTTCCAGAGTCTGAGGCCTGTCATTGTTATCTTGGCCAGATGGTCCAGGAATGTGGGGAACTTCCTTCTTATCTTTGCTATCTTGAGTTAACTACATAAAAAAGTATCATGATATAATCCTAAGAAATCACACTATTTTTTAAACAAATTATATCCATGCCACTTTGTTTTCTTACATTACACATATGACATTCATTTTAATATTTGCGAAAAGCCAACAATACAATGTGCACTTACAACACTCCTCATGTATGCTGGGAGCAGCACCACTGGGTTAAAGAAAGGACACCACGTGTGCCAGACACAAGGGACGGGAGAAGGGAAAGTCCATTGTCCCCTGCCTCATTCTGGCAGAAGCTGTCAGCTTGGGATAAAACTGCCACAGAAATGGCACAGAGCACATGTCCAAGCTGGAAATTAGCCGCGGGTCAGCTTACTCCAGAAAGCTTCTGGAGCTGACCCAAGAGCAGCTGAACTGCTGAGGTTCTCCCGCTTCCCACAACTCTCTGGGGATGGGGATAGGAATGGGGACAGGAGGATCTGCACTTGCACTCTCTGGTAGTTCTGCTTGTGTGCAGGTGCAAGTCAGAGAATTTTCGAGTTAGGCAGTTAATGAAGCAGCAGACTACAAAAATGTATGAATTGGACTGGTCTGTTTGTTACAAGAGGGTTGATTTGTTGAGTTTTAATTTAGTTGGTTTTTACCTTGTGAGCTCCTGAGATAAAGCTGGATTCCCAGAGGGCATTATCCTGTAAGTCTGAGTGATCTGTAGAAAAGAGTGGCACCACTGAAAGCATAAAAAGGTAGCAAACCACAGGAAGCAGAAGCTTAGCCAGAAGAAGTGTGATGTCTTTCTCACACAAGATGTGTGGAACATCTTGTGACAAACCATTGCCTGAGCTAGCATGCGATTGTAGAGGAAGCTACAATCCTGTAGTGGATTGAAACCACTTCTGCTACTGCTGTTTAGATCTGATCTGCTTTGAAGCTGGTGACACCCCCAACCCTGGCTGTGAGCTCTACGTGTGCTGGACCTCACGTTCATGTGCCTGGGGCTCAGGGGGTTCAGGCACCTTGCCCAGATGGCCCTGCATGCTCCCAGCCACAGCATCATTTTCTGTCTGATCAGCCACCCAAGCAGACCCTCTCCACTGTGTGCAGTGTCCCTGGCATGGGAGAGATGAGGGATGTGCAGACATGAGAGCAGCTCTCTCCTTGTACCAACTGCAATGGCTTCAGCTTTACACCTGATGTGCACCTGACTCTCAGCTGTATTTCTAAGGACTGTGAAAATTTCCTCTTGCACTTGCTCAGCTCCATTCTCCTATGGCTTTTACAGTTGCAGGAATTTCCCTTTTGCCTGAGCCATTTCAATTTGTGGGATGGAAGCAAGGTTTGGAGGTAACGTGTTCCTCCATTGAAGCTGCTGAGATATCTAGAAAAAAGGTGAAGTTTCTGATTCAGAAGCCCTTCTCCATATCTGAAACGAAACCCTGAGGCTGTTATTCTTCCTCTGGAAAGGACTGGTGAGACTAGAGCTTTGGAGAGAGCTCCCCAGGTGTGGAGATTCAGAATGTCGCCAGGGAGGATGGCTTTTCTTGGCCTGGGGGAGACGGGAGTACCCCAAATCTGGCAGTAGACAGAACACAAAAAAGGAGGCAAAACAAAGAGCAGGAGGCGAGACAAAAAGTAAGATAGTTAACAGGAGATTAGGCGAAGAGATTGTAATCTGTAGCCGTTGGAGACGCTAAAGATGTGACCCTAGAAGCTGAAGTTTGTAGCTGCTGAACTGCTAGTTTGGAACAGTATATAAGAGGTGCTTTGTACAATAAAAGTTGGCTTTGCATGTACCAGGCGGAGTCCGCATTTCAATCGCCGACAATGATTATTTCCAAGAAGACAATGGGAAAATTCAGCTGAAATTAATATTCACCAATTTAACATGTACTACAGTAAATGCGATACTGATGAAGATTCAGGAGCGCAGATTAAAAAGATCGCCCCTAACACCTTTTTGCTTTCTCTGCAAAGAAGAAAGTATGAATTACACAGTCTACCATTGTATTTTATGGACCAGTTACAACCAGAAACTTGTTTATTCCAGTTTGGATCATTTACATGTAAATGTTCATGCCTGTTTTTTTGGTTGCAAGTCCAACCTGCAACTTCAGACAGTACCACAAATGAGCAAAGCCACCTCTCCAAGGACGCTGCTTCATGTTCCTATTTCCACAGACTTGTGTCTCGAGTGGTAAGAGTTCATTCACGGAGGGTCTGTGAATCCCATTGGCGTGCAGGTCAGGGGGGCTGCCTGGCACAGAAGGGTACTTGGGTGTGGTGTAACACGGACTCCGCCTGGTACATGCAAAGCCAACTTTTATTGTACAAAGCACCTCTTATGTATTGTTCCAAACTTGCAGTTCAGCAGCTACAAACTTCAGCTTCTAGGGTCACATCTTTAGCGTCTCCAACGGCTACAGATTACAATCTCTTCGCCTAATCTCCTGTTAACTATCCTACTTTTTGTCTCGCTTCCTGATCTTGTGTTCTGTCTACTGCCAGATTTGGGGTACGCCCGTCTCCCCCAGGGCTCCAGGCCAAGAAAAGCCATCCTCCCTGGCGTCATTCTGAATCCCCACAAATCATGGAATGGATTGCTTTGGAAGGGACTTTAAAGATCATCTAGTTTCAAACCCCATGCTGTGGACAGTGATGCTTTCCACTAGACCAGGTTGCTCTAAGCCCCATCCAACCTGGCCGTGAACACTTCCAGGGATGGGATATCCACAGCTTCTATGGGCAACCTGTGCCAGTGCCTTCTGACCCTAAAAATGAAGAATTTCTTTGTAATATCCAATTTAAACCTATCCTCCTTCAGTTTAAATCAATTCCCCCTTGCCCTGTCGCTAAATACCCTTGTGGAAATTCCCTCTCCAGCTCTCTTGTAGCTCCCTTTAGGTACCGGGAGATACTCTATGGTCTCTCTGGAGCCTTTTCTTCTTACCATCTAAAAACATCGACTGCATTTCAGCTTCCCGTTTCCCTCCTCCCCAGCAGACTCCTAGGCCATAAGCCTCATCCAGCCAGCCGGTGGGATGTCAGGCATCTCCTCTTCTAGGGAGAATCTGCTGATCTACAACTTTTTGCAAACCTCAACTTCCATAGCCTATTGCAATGTTCTTACACAAAACACCAACTGTGTGTGATCCAGCCAGGGAGTGGCCAGCCAGCCCCATTGTAAAGCAGGGACAGCCGCAGTTAAACTTTGGAGCTGCTGGAAGCCAAGGGAAGCATTTCAGTGCACAGTTCCCTGTTTTCTCAGCAGCACTGCTGGTAAAAGGCTTCATTTAAAGCACCATGAATCCCAGCCTGTTGACAAAGCTGCTACACTGAAGTTTAGCCTCAACCTCTCCTTTCCCCATTCTTGACGAGGGTGAGAGAGAAGACCCTCACCATCAGCACTTCCCAAGGGACACACTGAACTTGACTTGCTCCTGAGAAAGCAGCCCCCCAGACCCTCTCTGGAATCTCTGCACGCTATGTGCATCCTGCTGGGAAACAAGAACTGCTGTCTTGGTGCCACAGATTCTCTACAAAATGTAGAAGTGCATCCAAAACTGTGATTACTTGCACAGGGCATGAGTGATTACATATTTGGGGCGTGTTAGTGCAGAAACTGTAAATATTAGTGTCTCATAAAGGGACATTTATGTGTGTATGGTAAGTGCTCGGTTAATTTTACAGTGGCTGGGCTACATGGCTTGTGACAAGCACTTAGGGAATCAGCCTAATTTTTATAGAAAGCCTCCATGTGGGATGTATTTTCTAAGACATGAAAACCTAAATGTCTGTCCAAATGAAAGTACATCGTTCAGAGCTGCTCTCCCCCGAACAGCAACAGCATGTGGGCAAAGTTAATGGAATAAGACAATAAATATGCAACCTTTTTTTTTCCAAAGAAGAATTCTGGGAAAAGGAAAAATAAATCACTGTGTTCTGCCTGTGTTAAGTTCGTGGTTGTAAGGACAGGGCACAGCTCCTGACCTCCCCCTTCAAGTTACCTCCCACCCATTATACTTTTTCTACTGCTGGCTGCCAATAAGAACATCCGAGGAAACCAGTTTCGTTTCATCTTCGCCAGAGCCTCTCTGTGCAGGTCCTGCCCGGAGAGGAAGCCTGCACTGATCGAGGCTGCTCATCAGGTTAGTTCTCTAAATGCACGGAAATATTAGTAACTTGTTAGCCTGGGAAGAGTGGTATAATAGTGTCAAAGTAGGGGTTTATTTTTCTTTTTTCCTGCTTAGCACATAATATAAAGCAAACTATCTGGTGGCATATCCTACTTGGGGAAGTGGGGGGGGCCTTTTAAAAAGCTGTGCACAAAAGCTGGATTATGGAGAGTTTACCTTTGCTTGCTGCTTTCTGTTGCTAACACACTTGTATAAATGTGTTGAAGGAATCTGACTGGTACTTTACTCTCTGTTTAAACTGGACTGTCCTGCCAGAAGCTCGCATATTGGTGGCTTTGGATGGCTGGTGTCCCTGTGCGCTTGCTGTCCCTTCAGTGAGGTGTGCTGTTGGTGGCAAGAGCAGCTATGCTTCAATCTCCTCATTATTGTTTGCAGCTAGGAGAGGAGAAAATAAGTAAATAATACTCGTGTACAGAACACTGTGCATTTGTAAAAGTGTAGGGAGATTCACCACGCGTTGGTGGCACTGCTGTGGGCAGGCAGAGGGAGGCTGTGGGTAGGCAGAGGCGTTGCACTTCCCTCTGGACACGCACCTGATAGCACCTCCACCTGCATTCGCGCCGGGCTTGCAGGCTGGTGTGGGCTGCCAGCTGAAGGAGTGAGATTTCTGGAGAAGCACGTGTCACTCCAACGGACGGCGAAAGAAGGTGCTTCCCCTCCCCCGGCATCACTCCTTCGTCTCAGTTTCTATTCTGGCTCCTGAGCTCAGAAGCGACAGGAGGTGGAGGAGGAGGAGCCTGACCACGCGGCAGGGTGGGTCTGTGGAACTGCGGTTCCTAAGAAATAAAATGAACCAACCTGTTATGAATGGGTCTTTTGGAGGTTGTCTCTCGCCGTCTGTTGTATTGATTGTCGATTGTATTATGAGTTAATTTGTGATTTGTACTGTTCTTTAGTGTCATATGTTGTGATATTGTCTGGGGAAATGCAAAGGGGATAAAGTATGTTGGGAGGTTTGGTGTTCCTGGCGTGGTTTTGATTGTTCAGGTTTGGCTTTGTGGGGGGTTGTGTGGTTTGTGTGCTGGGGCCAGTTCCGTGGGGCTTTGCGGGGGGGAGCGAGCGGGCTGTTGCCAGCCAGGATTCAGAGACACCACCCTAAAAGGGAGAAGAACCCCAGCCAAAGAGAGCCCTGCCCGCCTCAGGAGCAGGAAAGCGCGGGCTCCGGGAAGATTTGACACGGGGGCATGGCTATGTAAACCAAATCATTAATGTGCATCAGTCCTGGGGTATAAAAGGCGGGGCCACCATTGGGTGTGTGCCTCTGGCCGTGCCTCTGTCGGTGGCTGTGCACCCAGCGCCGTTACCTTTTGCTTTGTTGACTCTGTTCCTTAGTAAATCTTGCCAACTTCCATAAAAAGTGAGTTTTATTTCTCACAAACCCAACTTACAGAGAAAAAGTCTCAGCAAATGGGAGCAGGCAGTTAATCTTACCTCGGAGAACCTCACCCAAGCCCAGACTTTCTTTGAATTGCTACTTAAGATGATTTTGTGATTTTTTTTTCTTGGCTAGGGAAATAGAAGGAGAGAAGAATTTTTCTTGTTGCTATTGTTATCATCATCATCATTTTTATTATTATTTCACACCTGAGACTTACTAGTTTTCAATGTTTACTTGCTTGCATAACCACAGGCAGGCAAGGAGAGGGTGTCAGATTTCGGACATTGATTTTCTGCCTTTGTGACTCCCTGCGTCAAGAAAGCAGAGATACGAGTTTTGGGCAGTATCTCTCTTGTGCGGAGGCAGGCTTTGCTATGAGGAAATGAATCCACAGGTGCTTCCCATATGCTCTGTGCCCATGCCAAAGCCGTCTTGTGTAAAATATGCCAAGTCCAACAACAGGAATGCCCAAGTCGCTCCCTTTAGCCTGGTTTCGCTGCCCAGCCCAGCTCAGCACAAGGGAAATGAGCCATGTCTAAGCACTAGCAAAGCCTTTATGGGGTGGAGTGAGGAACACCAGTGGCTTGATGCTGTTTTGAAGGCCGGATAAAATGGCAGAAAATGTGAAAACCTTGAAAATGTACAAATGCAGGCAAGATACGGTGATGCTGTAATAAATTAATTAACTAGCTGAAATTTCAGCAGCACAGTATTGAACACGTATTGGTAGAGCAAAAGCAAATACAGCGCTGGGCATGTAGCAACATTGCCAGAGGCACGATTCTATTCATTTTACTGTGAACTTAAGTACCTTCTCAAACTGTTACATATTCATTAAGCTCAGAAACTGATTTACACTCTGCTCAACTCTCCCCTTCCCCTATGCCATCTTGGGTCCTCTGGATCCTCTCAGAATTGAAGGCAGAAATCCTCCTCCGGTGTCTCAGTTCCAACCTAATTTGTAGTTGACAGTTTCTCTGGGAAGTATGAGTTTTGATGAGATAACAGACTTCCTGGGATGCATGTGGTTTATCTTCTTTGTTTCTTTAAGATGTCCTGATATCTGGCTCTGTATTTTATCAGCTTAAAAGACATTTATTATCACGTGTCTATTACTACTTTTCCCACCATATTACAACTATTTTGAAGTTACAATTCACCCTTTTTTTCTACTTAACTGTATTTTACCTTGACACTATTTATCACATGTATTGACACATTATCACGTGTAGATATTGAACCCATAAATGCGAAAGCCAACATTTATTATTCACTCATTTATCACAATGCTTGATCACCTCCAGCGGCAGCAAGGGAGCTGGGCAAAAGGCGGTCTGCTGCAGGGTGATAGCCACCAGTTTGGTTGGAGGTTCAGATCGACCACAGTGTTTTCACCAACTATCCTGTTTCCTTTCTCTTTCAGAAGAGGACCCGGCAATGGCTGCCCAAACCGTTGTGACGATCCAGCCGCAGTTTGGCGGGGCCATGTCCTCTGTCTCGAGGTGCACATGGCAGACAGGCCTGGCAGACTGCTGCACCGACTGTGGCGTCTGTGAGTGCCCGGGAAACGTTTTCCTTGCCCCGGCTGCTCAGCCCGGTGGTGCCACTGTGCAGCCATGCAGCCTGGCTCTCCCAGCTGCTCCGCTGATGCCGGTGGTTCCAGGCGGGCGGGCAGAGCCTCAGCCGGTGCTGTGTTTTTCCCCCTGCCAGGCTGCTGCGGGACATTCTGCTTCCCCTGCCTGGCATGTCAAGTGGCCGGGGACATGAATGAGTGCTGCCTGTGTGGCTCCACCGTGGCCATGAGGACCCTGTACCGCACCAGATACAACATCCCGGTCAGTGCTGAGCCTGCCCCCTCACTCTGCTGTGAGCCTGAAAGACAAGGTGCCCCTGAGGCCCCTCTCTCCACACTTCAGGGATGGGCTCAGGGCAGCAGTGATTGCCACTTCCCCTTTTTTCCCCATTCGTATCCACCTCAGCTGCTGCTTCCCCCTTGGAGCTTTGAAAGATGAGAAAGACTGAGGGCTGATAACTGGGGGCTGACTAAAGGATAGGTGAAGTTGGTCATACAGATGAAGGTCCATAATCAGGTTTGGGAGACAGGTGGATAGTACATGTGTGGGCGTGCTTCTTCCTGCAGGGGAGACAGTTACTGCCATCCCAAGTGCAAGCCATGGGGGCCGAAGTTCACTTTACCCAAATTGTCTGTTCCTATATTCGTTTTTCTTCCCAATCTGAACCTCAGAAGCCAAATGATAAGTAGCTATCTGCAGCCTGCACAAAGGGCTCCCTCCTTCCTTTCCATGGCGCTTGGGGTTTGCCAGCCCAGGGTTTCAGTGTTTGCTACTCAGGATGCTGCAGCCAGCCAAGTAAAAAGAGTACTTGACCTGGAATGTGATTAACATTTTCTTGGCTGGAATGTGGCTTCTGGGAAGCCTCTGTCCCTAACCAGTTTCTCCCTAACAGGGGTCCATTTGCTCTGACTACTGCATCACCCTGTGTTGCCCCGTGTGCTCTGTTTGCCAAATAAAGAGAGACATCAACCGCAGGAGGGAGCTTGGCATATTCTGGTAAGCTAGGGATGCTGATCCATAAAGCTGCTGTCACACGCAGCCAAGTGGCTTCCCAGAGCCTCTCCTGCCAACATCTGTACATGGGTCAAAGTTTGCTGCAGTGGGGAAATGGCCATGAACAGGTGGTAAGAGTGACCTGTCCTGAAGCAAAATGTTGCTGGGGACCTTGTGTGGGGTGGAGGGGGAAGGACTTGGGGGACACAGGGTGTGGTGAGGTGCAGCCCTGCTCCCTGACACTCCTCTCCCATCCTGTTGCAGATGCTGCCATCCTCACTGCACCCCTGGAGCTGCTGCAGGCACAAGTCACTGCTGCCCTGACTGTTGAGGAATGCACCATACGGGGCTTGCCTTGACTGCATTTTATTTCTTCTAATTAACTACAGCAATAAAGTTTTGAGTTTGTCTTCCCACCTCTGTGTATGTGACTCTTGCACCACCTGAGAGCACTCATCCTTTTCCTGCTCCATCAATCTCTCAGCAGCCCCTGCTGCAGCTGAGATTTCCTTGTGCCTGCTGCAGATAGTATCACTAGTACATTGTTACTGGATCAGCTTTTAGAAAGGGTATTTAATACATTGAAGGAGTCAGTGTTGCTCTTCCAAGTTGCAAATTTAGGGAAAATGACTACTGCTCCAGGGCAGAGCTGGATCTTCCTGCAGGCAAATGACTTTTGCAGGCCACCCAGCCTTGCCCCTGCTGTGGCTCAGGTGGCTGTCCAGAGCTGTTGGTCAGTGCTGTTGTAATTCATGGCCGTGTTTTGGCCAGTGCAGTAAAAGAAAGACTCCATAAATGTTCATTAGAAGGTAAAGATTTTATTTTATGGAAAGCAAGCAAGGCAAAGAGATCTCTCAAGAGAGATCCTGTGTCTCAGACCTGGATGCTTCTTTCAGCAACCTTAGAAACAGTCTCAGAACAGCTATTATTGGTCTTTTGGTGAACACTTCTCTCATATCATTAGTCAGTTACACAAAAACCCGTTAAGATAACAAAAGTGAAAATACCTTCTGTAAGATAAATGTTCCTAAAACATTTCAGATAGTTCACAATAAGTTCCCAGTTTCTAGCTGTGAGAAAATAATAGTCCCTACAGTTAAAGCAAAACTTCCTCTTCTAGTTTCTCAGCTCTGTCTCATGAGAATGTAACTTCTCAAGAACGGGGCCAAGAGCTGAAGAATTTCTCCTTGACCAGCTTGTCAGCATCCACACAGTGCCACCTTTCTGAATATAAAGGCATGGGGATTTGGGGCTGCCTGGCACCAGCTCACCTCAACGTTACAGAGACATGGACCCTCAGCATGAATTCCTACCCACGTGCAATAAAAAACCTGGCTGGGTCGTGGGTTATCTGTGTCCTCTCAATGGAAAAACTGCCATCTTCCTGCATGGCGTTATAGAGCCCATCTGTGCACTGGGCTGTGAGCCCTGCATTCCCATCCAGCAGGTAAGCGGTTGCACCCACCCTCTCTCCATCACTCAAGAGAATTGCTAAAGGATTTTTGATCCCTACAAAAATCCCCCAGCTTCATTCTTTAAGGAGAATATGATTATTTTTTTATCCCCATTCTGCCTTTACCTTCACCACAAAACTTTGAAGGGCAGGTAGTGGCTCTGTCCATGCTGCAGGGTGGGTGGGTGTGATGGCACTCCCAACTGCTTAAACCCCAGATCGCCTAGACTATCCTATGGATGATCCCTGGCAATATAGAAAAATGCATTTTTAGCCTGAGAGGCCGCCCCTGTGTCACTCAGTGCAGCTATAGGCAGTTCTTGTGGATGCTTAAGTTTGTTGAAGGAAAGGTGCTGCACCTCCAGCAGCACATGGCTCAGGGTAGCACAGGAGCCTGGAAACAAACTGCCCTCTGGAAACCTCTGTCAGTGGGGCTCTGGGCCTGTAGAAAGCCTGGGTGTGGAAAAGCGAGGGCGGGCAGCAGGAAACCAGCAGGGAAGCTTTTATTGTGCAAAGCTGCACGTAAACTGGGCTCTGTTAGTCAGAGGGAGCAGAGGTCGTTTGCCAGAGCACATATAAAGCATAAGAACCAGGAAAAGGACACCTGTCTGCTGGGACAAGGACAGCTTGGAAAGTATGTATGGCATGGCTTTGCTTTGGTTGTGGTATGGAAACTGCTTGTGGCTGAAGTGGTGGTACTGGGGAAGGGCTGGAAACAAAGGTGAGGTTTTATACCGGGAAAACTGCTTCAGGCTTAACCACAGCATGCTGGGCGCTGCTGACGGTATCCTGACACATGTGGGGAATGGAGATAGAGGACTACAGCTTTTGCTCTCTAGTGCTCATTTGTCCACACGTACATGTGCCTATAGATGCTGCTTTATCAGCTGGGTTGTCAGTGAAATGTGGCTGCATGCACCTCGGTATCCTTTTGTCCCCATCAGTCATTCCAGCATGGCTGGTGGTGCCATAGGGCTCTGAATTGTAGAATTGGGTTGCATTTGGTGTGCTGGGCCTGGGCCTCTATGGGGGAGTGAGTGTGTGGCAGAGGCTCTCCAGGCTGTTGCCTGCTCTGCACTGCAGCCTCCACCCAAGTTCTCATACCTGGGGAGGGGAAGGGGAAGCCTGACAGGAGGGATCCTGCCCCTAAAACTTCTCTTGCTGCTGTTGCTCCTATGCACACTTCTCCCTGTGGTCCTGCCTGCTGCTGGACATCTCTGTTCCTGCATGGGAGCTCTGTGCTGGGCTTACCACTTCACAGCCTGTCATCATCTTTCTCTTCCCCTGCCCCTCCTGGCTCTTGCTTCTTAAATCATCGTGTGTCAAGGCTTCCTGAAGGGGCTGCTGCTTTGGCATGCCAGGTGTTACATTGGCTGCAGAGGTGGTGGAAATTACCTGGGATCTTGTAGATGAACAGGGACAGCTGGCAGATGAACTGGGACTCCTGGGTAGGGTCAGGAGATGTCTGGAGAGGGATAGTGGGTGCAGTGTCCCTTGCTGCACTCAGACAGGTGTCTCAGGTAGGGACAGCCCAGCCATGCTACCACTGCCTGCAGAAAGCTGCAAAAAGTCAGGAGCAAACCATGTGGAGATTTTTACCAGCTTTCTTCCTTCTTACACTGTAATTCAAAAATCTCTTCCTTCTGACTGGGACCACTAGGAACTGGGGTTGGCCCCACAGCAGCAAGCTGTGTTTGACAGCAGGGGTGTGTCCGGGACAGTCTGTAAATACTGGGGAGCCACAGGAGCTGCCATCAGGGCCACCCCTTTGCCACCTGTTGGCATTAATCAGTACAAATGCAATGCCACAGCCGGTGACTCTCCAGTGTGGGTAATGAGCTCAATGGCATTGTCTGAGTGCTGGACATAGTAATTGTTCCACCACATGTCTTGTGTTGTTTAATACTGTGTAGATGTGCAATTCTGATGTGAAAACAATCCTCTTAGAGTGCTTGACAAAGTGGTGCAGAGCTTGGGCACAGGGCAGGGAGTGTGTCTGCATGGGACTTCTCCTGTGGCGGTATCCTCTATTTTTTTTTGTTTGTTTGTCTGTTTTAAAGCTCCAAAACAAAAAACACCAGCAGAGGCTGGTGCTGCGCCTTGCAGGAGAGGCAGGGAGGGAAGGGGCTGCTGATGGAGGTGCAGGTGGAGTTGTTACACTGGTCAGGTGATTTTGGGGATGGTGCTGTGCAGCAGCAGCTTTCCTGCTCTCTGAGGATGCTGCCCCTTGCTGAGGAAGGATGGGATGGAAAGGAACTCCACAGGCCCCGGTGACCCCAGGGGACTGAGGAAAAAGAGGATGAGGTGTTGGCACAGACAGTCAAGTGGAGGAGGGATAGGAACTGGTAACAGGACTTAGGATGATGGAAAGAGACAAGGAAAACCCACTGCCTTGAAGCCCACTAAGAAGGCGAGTGAAGAAGGGAGAGGGGGAAGGACATAGGCTGAGATCCTCACAGAACAAAGCAAAGATTAGATTCCTGAGAGCTTGGGTAAACTAGAATCGAGCAGTAGTAGCTTTGGGAGACTACTACTACTATAAACAAAAAAATAAAACCAAAAAACTAGCCCAAAACACAAACAGTTTTACAGCGAGAATGATAAAAGATGACCTGGATATGAGAAGACAGGTTTGAGGTGTTGAAGCACTGCAATTCTGTTGTAATTCCCTTTTCGTTAGGCTGTGTTGCAATAGTCCTTCCGTTCAGGGTAGAAATGAGCCAAGACACAGACTCTCATTTAGCAATAAGAAGAGGGTCCCACTTTGTTCTTCTTTATAGCTTAGCCATCCTGACTCTGACAGCAAACTCCTACTATAGAGTCCAATTGCAAGAACTCTAGCTGCAGGCTTGCATTTACATCAAACCCAGACTGACCTCACAGCTGATCTTCTACTGCAGCAAATCTCTTCCTTACTTCCTTCTTCCCCTCTGTGCTTCTCCCTTGCACCGAGCTGAAAGGCTTCTGTAGAAAGGCTTCTCCAGGAGATCTTCTGTTCCTCTTCTTAGTCTGCTTCTTCCAGGTTCTTCTTTTCCGTGCTTCCTCTCTTTCTGCCCTTCCGTGCTTCTGCTTCCCCAGATTCAAGAAGTTCAACCAGCTACACCTCCCCCCTTCATCATACCCATCTCCATTGGGCACAGCTATTCCTTCTTTTTAATTAGCACAGCTGTAACTCATCAGGGGCAAAGTTGGTTGCAATATGTTTCCCTACACAGTTCTGAAGTAGAAGGATTTTTGTTTTCACAGTTGCATTTTACTTGCATAGGCAATGGGTGATATGCTGCTGCCTTTGGTGGGAGACTGGTTTTGGGGAGGGCTTTGCTTCAGGGAGTAGTGGCAGCTTCTGGCAGAGTGTGCCTCCTGCTTTGAGATGAGGGTGGCAGTACCCTAGCAGTGGGGACTCCCCAAGGAGCTCTCTCTTTGAATGCAGTAGCCTGAACAAGATGCCCACTTGAGGAACACCTACAGCCCTAACCTCTGATTGCTTTTCTTTTCAGACCACAAACTGCCTGGAGGGACCTGACCCCGTGCTGGCAATGGCCTCTCAAGGTGTGATTACGGTCCAACCCCAGTTTGCAGTTGCCCAGCAGCCAGGGCACTGGCAGACAGGGCTGATGGACTGCTGCTCCGACTGTGGCGTGTGTGAGTACACATGTACCCCTCATTCCTGCTATTGCTCATGATGTTTCCCTGGTACTTTACCCTGCTTCTTCTGCAGCATTAACCCTGCTGCAAACTCCACTCACATGGGTACTGGAGGCAGAGCAGCTCTTGCCTGATGTCAAGAGCAACAGCTCCTGGCTGGCTTTTGCCCCTTTCCTCCATCTTTGCACCCCTCAGCCAAGCTCTTGTCTCCCTGTCCCACAGGTCTTTGTGGGACGTTCTGCCTCCTCTGCCTGAGCTGCCAAGTGGCTGGGGACATGGATGAGTGCTGCCTGTGTGGCTCCACCGTGGCCATGAGGACCCTGTACCGCACCAGATACAACATCCCGGTCAGTGACCAGCTCAAGGCCTGTCCCAACAGCAGCAACAGCCATGGGATGGATGCTGGGGGAAGGAGAAAGGGGTGCCCAAGGGGAAGGGCAGAGGCAGGGAGTTGCATGGGCATCCCAGCAGGCCGGGACTCAGGGACACATCTGCCTTACCACTGTGAGCTGGAGGTAATCCCACCACACACCACTTCATCACAGTCCTTGCTGGATATGAGCAGCAGCATGCTGCAGGGCCTGGGTGAGGTGTCCAGGGATGCTGATGATATAAAATAGAATGGCTGAAAGGCTTAAAGTTTGCTGTCAGAAGGGGTTATTCATGCAATGTCCCTTGCTCCATAGGGCTCCATCATGGGAGACTTTTGCTCTATCATGTGGTGCAGCCCTTGTTCACTCTGCCAGCTGAAGAGAGACATCAACCGGAGGAAGGAGCAGGGCATATTCTGGTAAGCAGGGGGTGCTGGTGCTGCTTTATCTCACTCCTGCACAGCACCCAGTGGCTTCCCGGTGTCTCCCTTTCCACTGACACCTGACTCCAGACACAGGATTGCTGTAGTGCCCGAGCAGTACTGGCTGGGGAAAGGGTCACCCTCTTCTCCTGTCCCATTGCAGATGCTGCCATCTTCAATGCACCCTGTGGAAGTCACTGCAGGCAGGAGCTGCTTCTGCCCTGTATGTTGGGCAATGCACTATGAAGAGTTTGCCTTAGCTGTGCTCAATCCCCTCTTCCCTGAGTAAAGCCAGCAATAAAAGCACTGCCTGTCTTCCTGCCCATGTCTTGTTATTTATGTCTCTGTGTCCTTCTGCAGCATCAGAATTAGTACTGTACTTTTCTAGGCTCTGTGGTCAGAGCCATGATGAGGTTGTCACGTAAAGGAGGCTTTCTCTTGCACACCCACCCTGGAATGAGGCCAGACCATAAAATTCAGTCAGGAGAAAATAAAACAAAAGCCAAATCTGCTATGGGAACAACTTCTCTGTGGACACCACCAATGTGGAGAGCTGGTGACAGCATTGCCTGCTGCTCAGAGAGGCCCAAGAGCAGTGAACCCATCCCTGTTGCTGCCTGGACTGTCCCCAGCACCGAGACACAAGATGGTGATTCCCAGTGTGGGATTCCCAGTCTCATTCTTCTTTCCCCACACAGACATTGTCAAGAGACCGTCACATGGGAGCTGCTTCTCTGTAGGTCAGACTCCTGCAGCTGTGGGTGTTGGGTGTAATATGCTGTGGTGGAAGAGCTGGGACTTAGGGGCGCAAGGGTTTATCCATTGCCTGCCATGGTGACAAACAGGGAAGAGGTAAGTCTGGGACTTGGGTTGCTCTGGCTCTGATTGGTTTAAAGTTTATTGCTTTAAATAGAAAAAGGTGTTGTCTGTCCAGAGTGGGCTGCAGGAGGCCCGGAGGCTCTGTCATGTCTGTGCTTCTGTGCTGGCACCTTCAGGACAGGAGCGGGATTTATCCAAAAATACCTTTTCCACTCCCTTGTTTGCACTATCACCACTCACGTTGCAGTTGCCCCCGGTGTGCAGGGGTGAGGCTGTGCCGCTGCTGGCCGCGTGTACGGGTGTGTTCACACACATAAATCCGTGCACGGAGAAGCAGGAGAAACCGGCTGTGCTGTGGTGTCAGCTTGAGCTGGGAGCTGACAGTGTCCCTGCTCTGGGGACAGATGTCACGGGTGGCCACGGGCATGCTAGGTCACCTCTGCTCCCTCCTGGCTGCTTGTCCTAAATCCCTGCCACGTACATCCTGCTGAGCACAGAGCAGGGTTGGGGGCTGAGCCTCAGCTCACAACACAGGCAGCTGCCTGGTTTGAGGCGGCCAGTTCAGCAGCAGCCCTGCTGCTGCAGGAACTCGTGAATGAGCTGAGAGCACCCAGGATCAAGGGCTTCAAAGCCACACAGCCAGGAGTGCTGAGGTCCCCCTCTTTCCAGGGACCGGTGACCCCTGTGTCCCCAGCACGGGGCTCCTGCAGGCCCACTGCCCCCATCTCTCCCCCCACAGTGATGGTTGTTTTGGGCTTCCCTGACAGTCATTACTGCTAACATCCTTCTAACTGCTAACCCCAGGCCCATCCTTGATCATGGAGTCTTCTCTCTGGGTCTCTTTCTCTGCCAGTGCATGCAGTTGGTCCATTGGAACCAGGGACAAAAGCCATGAGCCATGTAAGGACCTGTGTCCTCAACAGTGAGTCAGAAGCAGCCAAGAGGCTGCTGAGCAGGTAGAAGGACACAGGAGCAGGCACAAGGACACAAGAGGTTTTGCTTACCTGTAGGTACACCTACATGCATTATTTGAGCTGCTACCTGAAATGAACATGACTAGAGCCCTTGTTAAAGTTCAGCTCTTTATTATGTGAAGCAGCACAACAGGGGGTTTCAACAGGATGCATTCCCACTATCATAGCTCCCATTAGCAGTCCACCGCAGAATGCATGCCAATGAATTGTTAATATACAGGGCAGCAGATGTGCCAGATGCCACCCTCATGAAAGCCCTGAAACACTTGTACTTTTTGATTCTAAGTCTAGTGTACACACTAGCTCAGTTCTTTGAGGTCAGTGTGACAAGGCAGAAAAAGCCCAAGTCAGGATTAGGAGATGCATCTACTTATTCTTCAGACTGATGTCATTTAGGTCCTCTCACTGTGTGATGGCTCGTTGTCCCAAGGAGCTTTTATTCCAAAATTCCCATGATGCCGGTGGTCCCACGTATTTGCATACGCCTGCCTCCTCTTGGTCTCCGGCACCATTCCAGGAAGCAGTGAAGATGAGATCCGAAGAAAAAGGGAGTATAATTAGCAACAGTTAGGGAGATAAGTACAGGACAATCAACCAGTGATTGAGTCTTTTAACATTCTAATTGAGCAATGCAGGGGCTTACTAGGAACTTGTATTTACAATTCTCCCCTCTATTTATCTCTATATTATTCTTTGATCGGGCTTAAGCCTGCATCAATTTGCAGTCTGTGGCTTTTGGGAGTAAAACTTTCTTAGTCTTTGGTATTGGTAGATGACCAGCTGCAGATTCCCCTTCATCGGCTAATACAGTCTACTGCCAATCTAAATTGGAATATGGCTGCTCTAATTTGGGTCAGCTGACTGCTGGTGTGATTTAGGGTAAAGGTTGTCTGACTAGATACTACTTCGAGTACTGCTTGGAGTCTGATGGTCTTATTTAACATGTAAATTGGAGTACGGTATCCCCAGGGCCCATAGGTTTTGATTATTTCTTCAGGGGTCCAGGCTTTACTCTTGCCAAGGTTATCATCTACTGGAACCCCTAGGTTTTACCCAGACCCCTTAGGCAGCAGGAAAAAGGCAGGTCTAACAATTCTGACACTGCAACTCCCAGCCCTGTCTCCTGGTAGCCTTGTGTATGCCATGTCTTTACAAATCCAGTGTAATTGCTTGGGGGCTTCCCAAAATTTGTTACTTATCTCTGATGGAAATTCTTAATATTTTGGCAGTTCTTTCACTCTCTAAAAGGGTTTTAATTCTCTGCCAAATCGCGCACCTTTTTGTAACTGCCCTTGCTAGATCACATACCCTAGTGCATAAATTTTCCTGTAAAAAGTGGTCGCATAGGCCTTGGGTCCCCCAGTGGGTCAATTCATGTAATTCTACTAGCACTCTTTGAGCTAGGGCTTTATTTAGGAACTAATGCCTATCAGGGGTTAACTATTCCCCTTTGCTCCCCTTGATGTAATTCTAGTTCTTTTATTGTTTTTAATTCTTTTTTTAGCTTGTTTGTTTGGTTGGTTTTGGT
>VZRF01009688.1:3535-18104 GCA_013396875.1 Vireo altiloquus
TGTTCCTGGAGGTCACAGCACAGTCTGTGCCTCAGAAACTTTGATAAGAAAGAAAAATAAACAAGCTTTGAAACAGCAGAAAAAAGCTTCATTTCATCTTTTTGGGACATGGGACACTGAAATAAGGAACACAGCCAGGCCAGGAGCCAGCAGGGTCCAAAGCACCCCGACAGTCACAGGGATGGGACTGGAAGCCCTGCAATAAATGGGGTGTGAAATAAATCATGGATTGATTTGGATTGGATTTTAAGGAAGGATTTGTTCTCTGTGAGGGTGATGAGGCTCTGGCACAGGGTGCCCAGAGAAGCTGTGGCTGCCTTGGAAGTGCCCACGGCCAGCTTGGAGCACATTCCATGGGCTGGGAGAGTGGAATCGTCCCTGCCCATGGAATGAGATGGACTTTAGGGTCCCTTCCAACCCAAACCATTCCATGATTGATAAGGCACACCCTGTGTCCCTGAGGCTCTGGGAAATATTTGTGGAGAAATCTGAAATAGTTCTGTAAAGATGGAAACTGAGAACTCAAACGCACTGAAAAACTCCCTTTGTTGAGTCAAGCTCTTTGCCATCAAGTAATAAAAAGGAGCAATATTTATTTCCATCAAGAAAACGTCCTCTGGGATCTACAGCAGAGGTGCAAATCTCTGAATTAACAGCATTCCTATAGCTCCAAAGCAAAAATAAAAAGGTTTAACAGAAAATCAGTGAGGTTTATCTAAAAAAACCCATAAAAAAGATTAGATAAGAGGCCTGGCTTGCCGAGGTGAGATCTGTCTTTGTCAGCTAAAAGCTGCTCTGCTCCCACAAAATAACACGACTTGTGGGAAGAATTACAGTGCCCGTTTGCCCTTTCTGACAGATTCCTTGGAGATGGATTGGCCCAGGAAGCCCACGGAACACCCAGGCCTTGCACTGATCCATCCGATGCTCCTCCTGTCCAAACAAGCCCTCAGCTCTCAGGCACGACCACCTCGGCCAGGCTCCATCACCACCTCCCTGTTATTCCAACTCCTGGCCTGATTTACACTTCCCAGCTCTCCAGACAGTTATTTCAGGCCTCATTCCTAATTATTTTGTTTCAGGGCAGTGTTATCATGCTATAGATGTATTTGTTTAAATCCTGGCTGACTTCACGGGGGCAGTTTGTTAAGGGAAGGAGAAAATGAAAATCAAAGTTTTTTTAAAGGAAGGAGAAAATGAAAATCAAAGTCAAAATACACGCTGGCTTTTTTTGGGATGGGGGCCAACCCAGTTTAGTTGGAACAAAAATGAACAATACCTGTGGGATTATCCTTTTTCACCCAAATTATCATTGGTTGTTTTTTGTTGGGATGTTTTAGTTCAGAACCTTTCTCTCCCCGACAGAACTTCTCCAATGTGTTCTGGCTCCACATGGATCCATTCTGCTCCTTCAAAAGAAATTCATGCAAAAATTGAATATAAACCTCCAGACACTTTCCCCCGATGGAAAAACCTCTCTTGATATTGTCATGTTAATATTTTACTCTCCCACTGAGGCCTGGGTTTAGGATGTTTTCCTGATTATTATTAATTTGAATTATTCCCTATTGGAATTGGAATCCCTATTTTATCACTTAAACAACTTTGATGAGGACAATCTTTACCCAGGCTGGTTTTCCATACTTGTTATCAGGCATCCTGAGGCTTCCTTGGGAGCAGACATTTCCACAGGCACCAGCCAGGATCTGATCCAAAATTTGAATTCCTGAAAATGGAGTTGAGGAATGTTAGAGCACGAGAAATGCTTGGGATGGAAAGAGGGAAAGGCTTAGAAGGGACAATTTGGGAAAAGTCTCATTTAAAGGAGGAGAGTTTTGTTTTTCTGGGATCATGGCACTCCAAGCTTTTTATTTGCCATCATCTCAGCCTAAAGTGATCCCCAAAAACTGGACATTGGAATGCTGGACTTTGGTGATCCCATGATCATCCACGTGCTCATCCTGCCTTTGGGTGGGTTAAACTTGATCCAGGGAATCTCCTCAGATTAAATGGGAGCAGCTGGGAAGGGGATCCAGAGCCTGGGAATTGGATCCAGAGCCTGGGAATTGAATCCAGAGCCTGGGAAGGGGATCCACAACCCAGGAAAGGGATCCAGAGCATGGGAAAAGGGATCCAGAGCCTGGGAAAGGAATCCAAAGCTTGGGAAAGGGATCCAGAGCCTGGGAAAGGGATCCACAACCTGGGAAAGGGATNGGTATCCAGAGCCTGGGAAAGAGATCCAGAGCCTGGGAAAGGAATCCAGAGAATGGGAAAGGGATTCAGAGCCTGGGAATTGGATCCAGAGCCTGGGAAAGGGATCCAGAGAATGGGAAAGGTATCCAGAGCCTGGGAAAGAGATCCAGAGCCTGGGATAGGGGATCCAAAGCTTAGGGATTGGATCCAGAGCCTGGGAAGGGGATCCAGAGCCTGGCCCAGAGGTGGAGGGATGGGCAGAGGTTGGCACTTCCCAGCTCCTGCCTCTTCACCCCAAAATGGGCCCTCCAGCCTGGCCAGAAAACAAGGGGAAAGGAGAACTCCTGCACTCAGACCTTGCCCAGAACCATCCAAAGTCAAGTTTACATTCTCGAACTTCTAATCTTGGCCCTGCTGCTGCTGCTGCTTCCCCTCTGCGAGTGCTGCATGCACAGAAAGAGAAAATAAAGACGGAATGACAGACGGAAAAAGCGTGTTTGAGCCACAGCTGTTTCCTCCTTCCTTCAGCAAAGATGATTTAAGCACCTTATAACCTAAGGGAGAAAAGGAAAAAAAAAAAAGGATGGCTTTCCAAGTGAAAAATGTCCTGTCAAAACGTCTGCTATAAAATTTCTTATTGTTAAGTAATAATTCTGAGATATTATCTTACTTAATGATTTAGGATTGGGGTTTTTTTTCTTCACCGAGCCCAAAATTTCCATTACAGAGAGAAAGGAACTGGCCACTGGTGACAGATTTTATGAGAAAAATATGAACAGAGTAAGGAAAACAGAAAGGGAAAAAAAAAAAAAAACCACCCTGAGGATTTTGCTTACGTATGATGTTCTGCCTAGATGGGGAAAATAGAGGATAATCAAGGGCTTGGGGGAATAATTAAGAGGGAAGACAAGAGCAGCTTCCCACCTGAAGAGTGGGAAGTTCCTGTCTAAGGTTCATCCTACCTAATATCAGACAGATCCGTTTGTGGGATGGGAAAAGGGCTGGGATAAAGTGAGGAATTGAAGTTTTAGGGGAGCTGAAGTACCAGGCAGGCTCAGGTTTGCCTGAAAAGTGGGAAAGATGAAATTCTTGATGCAAGAATCACACCCTGGGCACAAAACTTGGGTGAGGAAAAGCAAGGTCAGAGTTTTTAGAGACAGGAGAAAGGAATTAAAACCGAGTTTAAGCAGCACCTGAGTTTAGATCCCACTTTTTAATTTTGTCCTCACAATTGCTCCCTGCACAGCTCTGAGAGGGGCTGGGGAAGCAGATTTTGGTGGTGATAAACACAATTTCTTCCCCATATTGGTTATTTCACTCTGTTTTCCTTTCAAGCCTGCTCTAAGTCGCTGCCACTTCAGAGGTGACTGTTGGGAAAGGTTTAAAAGCCGCTTTATCCTACTGGGGGCAGGGGAAACAAGAAGTCAATTAAGAGAATAAACACCACTTTTAGGATGTGGAGATGTTGGTATTTGGCTCTCTGCCGAGAGCTTTGCACCTGCCAGCAGCTGCAGCAGAGGTAAAAGAGTGGAGAGGAGCCAGGGTGATCCTCCCAGTGCTACAACAGCACCAGGAATTAGGCAAACAAAACGATTTTGGCCTGAAAACTGAGTGGGTTTAGTATAGAACCAGGAGGGAGGAAGAAATGGAGCCTTAACTTTACATTTCCTACAGCCCCACATTGCACAAATGCCTCGAATTTCACCCAAAAATGTCTCTATTCTATTTCACGAGGTAACTCAAAAGCAGATTTGGAAATAGTTGCCGAACACGGGCCTGAAACAGAATTTAAAGCACCTGAAAAAAAACCTGCACCACAAAAAACAACTTGGGATTGTGAAGCTCTGCTGCTCGGAGCAGGGGACCTGTGTCAAAACAAAGCCCTGCTTATCAATCTTTAATCGAGCTCGTGCATGAGGCAGAAGACATCAGGTATCAACAAAAGCAGACAGGTTTGAAATGAGAAGCAGATGGTCACCCCAAAGCTCTTGTCTTGGAAAATAAATGAGAGGAAAGAGAAGCAAATCGAGTCGCAGTGCCGGGTTTATATCCAGTGATCTGCTCCGAGATCTGGAAACAGTTGACAATTAATTGAAATAACACATTGCAAATTGTCACTGCGCGCTGAAAAATCTTCGGGGGGAAAAAATGCTGTTTGCTCTGGAAATTTGGATTGTGCTGAAGGCATTGTAAGGAAAAAATGTTACCCAGCTCAACCCAAATTTCCACAGAATTTTGCCACCCAAAACATTTGCAGGGATTTTAAGCACAAGCTGATATTTCGTGTTGGGCTTTTTAACCATCAAGAGGTGAAGTTGGCCTTTCTCCAGTGCGAAACACTGACTCTCTTCTTAGGGGAAAAAAGCAATAAATCTTTTTTCAGATTGAAACAAAGCTTCAGAACCTCACCAGCATCCCCACGAGCACCTGGGTTTTACTGTCCAATTATTTGTTCAGAAATAGTTTGCTCCCGTTCAAGATCTAACCTCATTTTTCTTAAACAAGGGACACTTATCAAAAACATGGCATTGAGACCAAAAAGGCTCTTCTAGGATTTGTTCTCCCTTATCTCCCTCATAAATAAGTTCTTTCTACGCTGGGGAAGCAAAAGGGAAGGAGGGAGGGAAATGCCACCCACTGGGAAGCACAAAAATAGGAGAAATCCAACACGAAATCCCCATTTTCCCTGATTTTAGCAGGTGTTTGAACCCAATGGCTGAGCAACGTTGGTTTTGTGGAAAAGTATTCCCATGTGCAGGGATTTGTGTTGTCACCCGAGCGGTATCAGAATTCCCAATCAGCAGGAGGATTAATCATGGAGCACAGACTTCCTCCTGCCTGCCGTGTTCCACAGCCTCGGACAGGCCTTCCCTGGGACTGCTCCCGGCTGGAATGAGGGCACTGGAGCTCCCCAGTCCCCAGGGAAACAGCAAAGAGGGCAAGGGGCAACTGGAAAAAAATATTAAAACAAGCCCACTGCAAAAGCTCTTTCCACTGGGAATTGGAAATACCTTCCTGCTGCATTCTTTCCACATCTGCCAGGGCCGGACTTGGATTTCATTAAAAAAATATTTCCCCTTATCTGGAGCAGGGTCTGACATGAGCCATGGATTTGTTACTCCTGCCACACCTTCTTTTTGTGCTGCCTGGGCTTTTCCTGCAGGACCTTGTTATTTCTGCCCTTCCTGCTGTTTGCAGAGGAGCTCTCGGGTGATAAATGCGGCAGGAGTTCTGTGGGAAGGTGTATTCCAGAGGCAAGGTGCTGGAGTCAGGAAAAGCTTGGGAACTTTTCCTGCTCCTCTGGGTGTTTGTTTTACCCTCAGAGCTCCTCAAAAAAGGCTTGGCCTGCGAACCAAGCTCGTGGGAGCATTTACCCCCAATTCTGGGTGAGCTGAGAGCACCAAAGGAATGAGGAGATGTTGTTTAGTGCAGCACAGAGTGTGGAGTTGGAGTTTTTAGGTTTTGCTATATATATTATATGGAGCCAACATGGAGATTCTAGGGTGTTGGCTTCTTCTTCTGCATCTTCTTCTCTCTTCTCCTTCTCTTCCTTTTTCTCTCTGACATGAGTTCCTGTGGTTTGTTAATTGGTAGATAGAATTTAGTGTAGAGGAGACATGTCAGTGAGGTTGATATTCACTGGTTTTGGGAACAAAATAAGATAGGTAAAGTTTTCTAACAGGTTGATAATAGATATAAAAGCTACCTGCTTTGGGTAGCCATTGCCATTCTGCCCTCGTGTTCCTGGAGGTCACAGCACAGTCTGTGCCTCCCAAACTTTGATAAGAACCAGAAATAAAGAAGCTTTGAAACAGCAGAAAGAAGCTTCATTTCATCTTTTCAGGACATGGGACACTGAAATAAGGAACAGAGCCAGGCCAGGAGCCAGGGGAAGAACACCAAACCCCTGGCAGCAAGGTGTAAATCACGACAGCACCACGCGCTGATCAGCAGCACAGACCCACGATGGGTGTGCAAAGTGTGCAACCCCAGCTCCTCACAGCACTTTGTCAGCAGGGCCTTGGGTGATCCGAGCAGAGGGTGAACCTGTGGGAGAAGTTTTAGCTGCATTTTCAGCCCTGCTCTTCTTTCTGCGACCAACTTCTCTCTGCATATTTTGAAAATCTCTGGTTTCCTCTGTCTTGGATAGGGTGCTCTGTTAAATGATCTTATCACCAAAATTCATTTTATTCCATCAGATTTTTGTCCATGTTACAAAAACCACAACCCTCAACTGCTCCTTGCTACAAGAAGTCAACAGGAGTTTTAACACTGCCTTAGCTTCAAGGAGAAACAGATCTTTTATCTGCCAGGTACTGGGTGGACAAGGAGGGGAAATGGCTTCAAACTGAGAGTGGGTTTAGTTTTGAGATTGGGAAGGAATTGTTCCCTGGGAGGGTGGGCAGGCCCTGGCACAGGGTGCCCAGAGCAGCTGTGGCTGCCCCTGGATCCCTGGCAGTGCCCAAGGCCAGGCTGGACATTGGGGCTGGGAGCAGCCTGGGACAGTGGGAGGTGTCCCTGCCATGGCAGGGGTGGCACTGGGTGGGCTTTGAGGTCCCTCCAACCCAAACCATTCCATGATTCCAGGATATGATGCTGATGAAGAAGAGAGAACTAGAGGTGATTATTGTAAAAGGAATTATTTGTGCTTACCGAGCTATGAAGAGGACTCTGTTCTCTACACCTGTCTGCACCTTCTCTACCCAATAAATATATATTTTGTTCGTTTTTGAACTCCTACCTGGGCCTTAAAATTTTTAGAAGAAAAACCAATGTCCTCATTTGCTGGTGGCAATGAGAATATCAATATTCTTCAATAGGGTTCAATGCTGCCTCCAGCTCTGTGTGGGATACCAGAGGTGTCATTAATTGCTGCATTATTGCACAGGGATTGTTTTGTTCTGGTGGAAGCAAAGGAAGACCCACAGACCTTTCCTCTGAGTCCTCAGGTTATGATATGGCCCTAAAATGTGTTGGATAGGAAACTCCCACAGGGAAAATGCTGTGTAGGACTCCCATCAGAGAGGAGTTTGTCACAGGGAATGGGTATGGAGAATCCAGGGAATGGGGACCCTTCCTCAGGGGTTATTAAATGGGATTGACGTGTTTTGGCCAAGGAGGGGAGGCTGAGAGGGGATCTGACAGCTGCCTGCAAGAGCATCAAGGAGGCAAAGCAGCAGGCAGAGGAAAGTTATTTAAGTGAAGAGACAATGTTGGCACAAGAAGAAATGGGTATAAATAGACAGAGGCTGGAAACCCCTTCCAATAGGAATAGTGAGGCCACATGAAAGGAAATCAGGCCAGCTCTCCAAATGAGGATGGTGGAAAGCGATTCCGCTCTCGCTGCGGTGGCTGGGCCCTGTCGCCCAGGAGGCCCCGCTCCTGCTCCTGCTCCTGCAGAGCCCTCTTCCTTCTTCTGCATTTAATATTGAGGCTGGCACTGCTGCAGCAGGGCCCCTGCATGGGTGAGCTCACAGAGGGAGCAGGGGACAGAGTCCTGCTCCCACATCGGTGCCTCGGGTGCTCCCCTTTGGGACGGAGCTGCATTCCCAGCCCCGGGGCCCGTCCAACGCAGCCCAGTCCAACTGGTGACAGCAGAAATGAGATCCTTTCCTGAGGCTGAAGTGCCTCTTGGTGTTGTGTGAGCTCATGAAAAAGTCAGGATTATTTTTGTCTTTCTAAGTAAAAGGGAAGATTTACTGCGCTGATTGGATGACCTGATGTGTTTTCTGGACCCAGCCGTGCTGCGGGCCTGGAACAAAGGGTGCTCTGGGCATCCACCATTTTCACAATAGCATCTTCTCCCCGTGGCACTGGGACAGATGTGGCTGCAGAAGGTTTGGAGCGTTGAGCAGCTGGTTCCAGACAGGCAGAGGTTTGAACAGGCAGGAAAAACTGGATAGGAACAAGTTTCTTGCTCACATCCTCATCCACAGTGTTACTGTTTATAAAATTAAACATCCTAAAGGGAGTCCCACCTTGGTATTCCTTCGATTCAGCTTTTATCCCTGGTGTTTGGGATGGGTTTTAAAAGTGGGTTTTAGTCCTGGAAGCTTGCAGTGCTTTGCGGTAACAGGTGTCCTTCTCCAGGGGACAGCCCTACCTGGGCCTGCTCAGGTTCCCTGACTGTCATTAGTTTTTCCTTTTTGAACACATTTTAACAAAGTTTTGCATCTGTTATTGTTTTTTACTCTCTGGAGGGAATGTGGTGTTTGTAGTTAAAGGAAACCACCATGAATTCTTGCAAATGAAAGGAAATATAAAATATTATCTCATTTACAGTCTCTTGCACTCATAAATGGGCACTTCTATCACAAATGGTCACTTTTATATCAGAAATTGTCACTCTTATTTATGTCTTTTTTCACACACAAAACATGTTATTTTTGCCTTTTCCCCTGGCATCATCTTCTGCCAAGACCTCATGTTTTGCCTCTCGTTTCAAATCGAAGTTTCAAAAACCGTTGAGCAAAAAACTTTTATTATGATGTTGCTAAAACAAATCCGAGTGCGTAAGATTGTCCCTTGGCAACCACGGCGGCCGCAGGGTCAGCCCCGGGTCAGGAGCGGGATGTTGGCAGCCACGGAGCCAGCGGCTCCCGTATTTTCCCGTCCTGAGCAGTTGTGGCAGGAGCAGGAGCGGTGACGTTTGTGGCTCAGCAGGAAATCTCTGGCTCGAGCAGCTGAGCTGAGAGCGCCGCAGCCGCGATGGCTTTTTCCGCGGCTGGAGCTCCTCGTGCCATCCCCGCGCCCTTTCCGTGACTTCACGCCGCAAACTCGAGCTCCTCGCCTTTGTCTTGGAGGCCCAGCTTGGCCTGCAGGCCCAGCCTGCTCCTGCTCAGGCTGCTCAGAGGGCTTTGGACTCGCTCTTCGTCTTCTCCTCACAAACAATCGTTCCCTCTGCTCTTACAAAACCTGGGGCAGGGCAGCACCTCGGTGCTTTCCCCTCTAAACACCTTCATCCGTTCTGAAACCCTTCCTCCCACTTTGAAACCCTTTCTCCCATCCTGAAACACCTTCTGTAGTTCTTAAACACCTATTCTGAAACACCTCCTATTCTGAAACACCTTCACCCAATCTGAAACCCTTTCTCTCATCCTGAAACACCTTCTGTAGTTCTGAAACACCTTCTATTCAGAAAAACCTTCTATTCTGAAACACCTTCACCCCATTTGAAACCCTTTCTGTCATTCTGAAATACCTTCTGTAGTTCTGAAACACCTTCTATTCAGAAAAACCTTCTATTCTGAAACACCTATTCCCATTCTGAAACCCTTTCTCCCATTCTGAAACACCTTTTCCCCTTCTGAAACACCTTCTGCCATTCTGAAACATCTTTTCTCCTCTGGAACATCTTCTCGTATTCTGAAAATCTTTTTTCCATTCTGAAACACCTTCTCCCATTCTGAAATCCTTTCTCCCATTCCAGAACACCTTCTGTCATTCCGAACCACCTTCTCCCATTCCGAACCACCCTCTCCCACCGTGTCCGGATCTCTGACGTCACCCTCCACGCTGCACCAACCTTTTCCTTTATATTATCCAGTGTTCATCCTCCTCCCTGACAGACTCACGCAGCAGAGAAGTCCCCAAATGCCAGTTGTGATGGGACAGTTACTGAGTAGAAACTCCTATTTTTGCCTCTAAACAGAGAAGGTGATCCCTGAATTAGCACCATCTGTTCCGCTGTCCTGTAAACATTCCTGGTCTCCATGTATTTTATTATTCCAAGAAGACACAGACCTATTTTTTTTTTTTTTTCTGTATCTCCGCAGTTTATTTAACTTTTTATCTTACTGCTGGTCCTTTACACACTTTTCCAAGTTTAGGGGGAGCCAGACAGCCAAAACCACAACCCAGCAGATTCTTGTTTGCCGAGTGTTAGATAAATTAGAAGAAATTTCAGGTTTTCTATACAGAAGCTTAATGCTATTGATTTTATTTATTTTTTTTTAATCACCACTGGATGCAAAGGTATTATGGATTGGAGTTTCCCTGGAAAAGCACACGCTAAGGAAATATTGGGTGAGTGGGTGATGAAAGCAGAGGCTGAACCCACTGCAGAGCCTTAGCAACAAGAGTCTGACTTTACAGAGAGATGAGCAAAAGCTGGGAGCCACCACAACCTCAACCACCACCTGGAATGCAGCTCCTGCCTTGGAGTGGGACAGAACTGGGTTTAGCAAGCACTGTTTTATCAGAGGGGAAAAAATCATGGGTCTGTGGTCAGTATAGACTCTACTCTAAAAGAATTGGTGTGGAATTATCAAAACAAATGACTGAAAAAATGAATAAACTCTCTGTGCTTTCACTTCTCCAGAATGAGGTAGGATATCACTCAGAGGTTCGAGATTGCTAAAAAGGTCATGACCAAAATTTGGATTGGAGTGCAATTCTAAAAGTCTGTTTAAAATATGTTAAAATGCCATTATAACAATTTTTTCTTGTGTTTGGATTTTGAAAGGCCATCGAATATCAGCCCATGGCGATGAAGCTCACCAATGTTTCAGGAAAATTCACGCCAAGTGAATTTTAAACCAAAAATCACTTTCCAAGTCAGGGGAAAAGACTGAGTTTTTGGAGGATATCCTCACTAGAGGGAAGAGCAGGAGAATTCAGGCAGAGAAAGTCGCACTCAGGGCAGGGTTTGGGTTGCAATGGACCTGGAAGCTGGCGTCACTCCAACCCCTTCCAGCAGCCCAGGCTGCTCCAGCAGGCCAGGAGGCTGCTGCCAGTCTGTCACCATGGCAGCACCTCCTGTTACTGTGGTGACACAGCTCTGTTGTCACCCGCGAGCGAGCTGTGGGCTGTGCCAGGCTGAGATCTCCGCGAGCACTGGGGCAGTGCCACGCTCTGCCACCGCCACCCCTGAGCTCCCCCATCGCCTTCAGCCGTGTCTGGGCTCCCAGTGATACCTTTCCCTGGGGTTAAAATTAAAACCAAAACTCACTTGATGGGGAAAAGGGGTTTTTACCTCAGTGTTTATTTCAGGATCCTTGGGTGCAGCACTTGGTCCAGGTGGAATGCCCCAAAATGCATGTAGACACTGTCACACTGAAATACACACAATTATAGGCCTTGCAAAATTAACATATTTATCAAAGATTGCCCAGTGAGAGGCTGGAGTGAAGCCCTCGTTGTGAGGAACCTTCCCCCTGGCTGGGCCTGTCTGAGGTTCCAAAATGTGTTCTGGAGAGGCCCTTGGTGTCTGGGGCTCCCAGGATGTTTGCTCTCCTGGTTTAACGGTGCCGTGGGGCTGAGCTGAGTTATCAGCCTTGGGAAGTCACAGTGTGTGGGCTAAAAGCACTGAGAATACATCAAACTATAGAAGAGTGTGTGAGAGGGGTGTGAAAGAAAAACCAAAAACTCATCCTGGCATCACCAGGACAAAGGCTTTGGCAGAGCTGGGTGGATGGAGAGCAGGGAAGAGTGAAGGGCAGCTCCTGGGAGCCTGGGCAGTGCCAGGAACACCACGTGTATCCCAATATCGGCAGCACAGCCCCGGGGAGGAGCAGTTTGAAGCAGAGTAAATAACACATCCATCCCCCTGTGATCACTCCGTGCTTACTCCGAGCTCAGCATCTCTCTGGTTAAGCTCTCAGAGCTCAGCATTTACCCAAAACCCACCCACCCACCTTGGCTTCTGCCTGCTGAGCAGTGGAATATTCCTGCCCGGGAATTCTGACGTCCCCAGGAGAAACCAAACCACCCCAACCACGTGAAACATTTCGCCAAAGTGCAGCTGCAAAAAGTATTTTTGCTGGGAGCAGTTGGAGCTCTTAATGACTGCTGAGCCCTGGGCACTTTTAACTCACCTAATCCTTTTTCCTACAACAGCCCCATCTTGGAAGAATCAACCAGGGACCGTGAACATATTTTCCAACTACTTACATTCTTGCCGTGTATTAATGCTACATGGAAATGCAGGGACTACAAATACAGCTTCCTTATGGCTGCTCCAGAGGAAGTTTCCATAGGCACCCAAACATTTGGACACTCATCCAGCAGCTGAAATTAGCACGGGATTTTCAGAAAAGGCCCTCAGGGTTAGAAGGTTTGATGGGCCTAATTATAAAGGAAAAGAGGCTCCATGTGCTCCCTTAGCAGCAAAGCCCAGATTCATCCTGCTCTGGTTTTAAGGTGTTTAAATTAAGAGCAAAGTCATTTCTCCAGACACTGAATAAAGGGAGAGAGACATTTCCTCAGAATACCAATTTTTATTTTATTTAGGAGGCTAAATGGGGTCTAAATAAGGAATTTTCAGGGATCAGCTTCCCACCGTGGCCCATCAGCTCTCTGATACCTGCTTGGAGCAGGCTGCTGATAAAACTCAACCAATTTTTTGCAACTGTAAAGTGAGCAAAGAACTTAAACAGTTGTGATTATAAGTAATGAAAGTATGCAAATAGATAAGGGAAGGAATGACCACCCAAACATGGGAGTAATGCTCTAACTGAGGAAAAATCACTGGGAGGAGTGATTTTAGTACCTTTCAGCTCTGGGACGGCATTGAAATGCAGACTGCAAAGAAGCACACGAGGCGATGAGTACTTCAAAAACTGTACAGAGTTTTCTTTTTTCCCATTTCTCTCTTTTCTCGTGGTTGGGTTTCAGCTTTGGCTTTGCCCAAACCAAGCTAATTCTAGCCCAAAGCTGTGAGCTGAGTGTGCAGGCAGGGCTGGAAGCAATTCCAGGGTCAGTTTTACGTCAAAAGTGGTGCAAAAAACTTAACGATGAACCCAGAGTGATTCCATGTCTCTGTCCCCAGCCAAGGCAGAGTCTCTGCTGATATTCCATCTGGAAAGGGCACAGGCACCACAAACAGTGCAGAACTCCACGGCTTTGGCTGCCAAAGATCCCAATAACTCTCTTCAGCTGATTCATGGACCACTTGCCTGATGAAAAGTTCTTCAGTTTTCCAATTTTATTGCCCGTGAGAAGCGATGCCAAGTTGTTCCCCAGCCAATTCCTTCGGGAATGACTTGTAGAAAGGGCTGACGTTTCCTAAGGGAGCTTCAGGTTCAGCTGTGATGAATTTCCCCGGGATAAAATGGTCAGGAGAGGCCAGGATTGGAACCCAAGGAGATCTATTGCTTATACTCCCCCAGCACTGGGTGGTAACTTTGCTATTTACGAGTAATAAATAGGCAGTAATTTAAATAAACGTGTCTTCAACAAACACCTGTGCGAGGCACCAGCAGGTGGGCAGAGCTCCTTTCCAGCTGCTCAGGCACAGCAAATCAGCTCCTGGGTGAGTTCATCCTGCTGGGTTTGTCTCTCCCCTCCTGAGCTCGCCTAGGCAGCTCCAGCCCCTGCCCATCCCTCGGTGTCACTGCTCTGCCACCTCCAGAGCTCCTCCGGGGCCCTTCCCTGTCCTTAAAGCAGATGGAAAAGGGAATTAGGGTGTCCCCATGTTCTGATGTGACCTCAGCCACATCCCTTGGGCAGCAGCAGCACAGGGAATTCGTGTGGAGTTTGTGAAGCTTTTTATTTTGGTCTGAATCATGGAATGGGTGGGGTTGGAAGATCATCCACTCCCACACCTTCCACTGTGCCAGGGTGCTCCAAGCCCTGTCCAACCTGGCCTGGGACACTTCCAGGGATGGGGCAGCCACAGCTGCTCTGATCCAAGTGGGATTTGATTGATTGCTGCGAGTTTGATTTTGGTAAATGCTGAAGATCCCAAAAATTTTCCAATAAAATTATTTTAGTCTTGTTTTCCTTTTTCTTCTCTTCCTCTCGAGACATAGGAAAAAGTACAAAATGTTACTCTCTGTGCTTTTCTCTAAAATTAAAACTCCTTTGGAATACGTCAAACAAAGCAAAGGCTCCTCCATCCCCCTTTTAATTGAAAGAGCAATTAAGATATCCAGTTGCCCACAGTTAAAAGCATCTCTTGAAGCCGAGGCCGTGATTAATTTAGGAGACATTGGGGAGCCTTGGCTGTGCCCAAGATGAGCTCCCAATTCCCCCTGCAGACCTTGCTGAGCTCTGCTTGCTGGGGCAGGCACACAATTTGTGCAGGGTTTGCATTTTTGCCTTCTCCGAGCTCTCCTTTGAACATTCCTTGCTCCTGATCCATCCTCTGACAAGTTGTGTCCTTTGGCCTCGCTGGTGGCTCTCACCCCTGACACCTCCTTGTCAGAGCAGCGATGGCTTTTCCCTCCTGGGGTGGTTTGCTGACAATTCCCTGCCTTGTTGTTTTATTGAAGTGTCCAGGAATTCGATTTTTGCAAAGATAAGGGATCACATGGCTGAAACTCACAGAAAAGTCATAAAAAAAAATGTTGTTCAGGATCAAAGACAGTGATCAGAGAGGGAGAAGGATAATTTAGGGCAATGCCAGACATTTTCCAGAGAATTTTAACCGTGGAAA
>VZRF01009690.1:0-91937 GCA_013396875.1 Vireo altiloquus
TGGTTCCCAGTTCACCATCTCTATGCTTCCTCTATAATATGTGTTTTTAAAAGCTTTCCCCAGTAGAAACATTTCCATCAGAATAAAATCCAGTTATTTCTGCATCTATGCACTAACTTGCTTACAGTGATTTTGAGCCCATCTCCTTAATTCATATGGCGCAATTTGAGACCACTTAGGCTGAAGTCTTTAGATGATTGAAATTGCTGCAGCTAGCAATCAATTGCTACTAAAGAGGCTACACACAAAGAAAAAAATAATTTACTCTCAAAGAAATGATGTGAAATTTAGATCTCAACCCTTGATTAAATGAAAAACATCCTAAGTGGATCTGGAAGGATCACAGGGCCATAGGTAGGATTGAGGAAGAAGCTGCAGCAACTGAAGGAAATGAAACCAAAATATTTTTAAGGAACAAAGACATAAATCCATGTCAAAACAACATAACAGAACTAACGAGCGGAGTGCAGGCAAGGTAATAGACCTCTCAGAGGTAAAGAACAGCCTCCCCGTGAGGGGAAAAAGTTTTCTCTCTCATAACCTGAACTGCTGAACAAAAAATTCCCAAAATGTCTCACAAAACAAGAGCCAGGGGCTGTGCTCATCCCTGGAGATGGACTCGGGAGCAGTGAGGGCACAGCAACAGTGTCAGAGAAGCGAGGAGCAAAGCTGTGCCCTGTTCTCCCTCCCTCAGACTTGGATCCATTCTCTAAAGTGAGAATTCCCACATTAAGGGGGATTAATCCCACATTAAGGATGTGGGAAATAAGCTGGCATTGGGTTACTGGGGGTTTCACAGCCACTGTGTTGCTTTGGAAATAATCTTGAGAATATTATTAACGACCCCTGACCCTTTTTTGTGTTTGAGAGGCTATTGCCACATTCTTCTCCTGCTTAATAAATCTAGTTAGAAGATGAAATTATTTGGTTTTCTTATCCTGAATGTGTTATCTTTTTTTAGAAGTACTGTGATGATAAAACCAAAACCTATTATTTAATTTTAAATCAATGAAAAGAAAGCCAGATAACAGTTGCATGTGATGTCTAGAATAGACTTATATTGCCTGTTTTAAAAAAACCTCGAGTCTGAGACTGCTGGCAAAATCCAGACAAAGAGTCCCCTGCATTTTATGATGAACAGTCTCACTCTCTCTGATTAGCCCTGTTCTTTTCTGTTTGAGCAGACACATTTAGCTATGCCTTATGCATCCTAACAGAAGAGATTTATACTCTGGAACAAATCTGGGAGCTGACAGTTGTTTCATGTTCTCTCTGTATGCATAATGGCAAATCTGTGTTAAACCTTGCATCATGTTATCTTTTGGCTCGTGCTTAGCTCCCATTACTCTTAATAGGAATCAAGTGTGTTAAGAGGATACAAAATACTCTGACATTCCATTCTGAAATTTTAAATGCTGTGCTTTGTGGGATGACTTTTCTATTTTGACCAATGCTGAAGAGCTTTTGTAGCATTACACCTGTCTGCATTTTGAAATACCAGGCAGAAATAATTGTTTGCTAGGAGAAGATGATGTTGCTGTCGTGGCATTTTCTGTAGGGGATGTACGAAGTGCAAATCCTTTGGAAGGGGCAAAGCCTTAGCAGTGGAGAATGTGCAGAGAATTCTCACAGCACCCCTGAACGCTGCCACCATCAAACAGGAACTCCAAACTCTTTTCTCTTCAGTGCTTTTGTTCAAAGCTCTCCCTCAGGGAAGTCATGGGAGGAGGGGAAGAGGTGGGGAGACTTTTCTGAGTCCTTTTTCTGGTTGCCTGC
The DNA here is from genome assembly GCA_013396875.1 of Vireo altiloquus. Classification (NCBI taxonomy): domain Eukaryota; kingdom Metazoa; phylum Chordata; class Aves; order Passeriformes; family Vireonidae; genus Vireo; species Vireo altiloquus. The sequence goes on from VZRF01009690.1 coordinate 1,777, forward strand.
ACGGGTTTTGCCTTTCATCTCTCTGTTTCTCTTTGATGAAGGTACGTGGGCTGTTCCACCGAACAGAAAGGAGATAAGCCCTTTGTTATTTATCTGCCTTCTGCATCTGCTTTCTCTTTGGGCCTGTCACAAACATCACTGCTGAGTGCAGGGGGTTGCTTTTTCAGCAGTCTAGTGGCAAATGGGGGGTTAAAGGCCTTCTTGTGCTTCTCAGAAGTGAAATGGAGAACCTAAATTCCTGTGTGATGCACCTGACCTGTGGAGAAGTTACAGTCCTAGGTCCTGGGCATCCCTTGAAGGTGCTAATTGACAGCAATTATCTTCTTGGTTTTTTTTTAATTGCAAAGTCTGTTACATTTTTAGGTTGCTGCATATTACCTCTATCACCTGAGGCTTGTCTTTCATCAAAACAGAGTTTGGTTTGTCAAATTCAAGCTGCAGTTTATTCCACATTTCTTGCAAGTATTTGTCTAGGCATGTGTTGCTCTCTGCAGTACTGTGCTTGTGTAATATATTAACACCTTATGTTAATATATTACCTTGGCAATATAATATATTACCTTGGCAATATAATATATTACCTTGCAGTCACAATTACTATTTCAAGCAAAAATCGTTTTTGTCATTGCTGTTCTAAAATTTCTCATTTAGTTTCCAAAATGTAGTAATTTGAACCTTTATTGGGGTTTCCTGGGAAGTTGAATTGCAGGTTATTTCATGTACATGGTCAGGAAACTCAATAATTCACTGTATCTGTTCATATCAATCTGCTGACAGAGTTTGGGGATGATTGGCAGAAAAAGTTGTATGGCATCTTTGTTCCTTTTTAAAATTTTTTTTATTCCACAACCACAAGCTTGTGTAAAAATATTTTTCAAGGATAAATAGCTGGTAATGACAGGAAGAAGGAAAATTTACAATCAAGATCCAGTGTGACTCGAGAGATCTGTTAATATTTGAGACCCCTTTGAGAAATGAAATCATTAAATACCTGTTTTAACTCAAACTTTGAATTTTAACCCTTTTTCTTGTACTTTTATGGCATCTATTAAGAAGCAGTAGTTTAAATCCAGTTAAATAATTGTGACATTAATTTAATCAGTAAAAAGAGAACTCACAATATTTACTTGTGGAATTGCAAGCGATGCTTTGAGAGATGTTTGTGTTGTGAACCAACACGAGCTGCAAATCGTGAGTGAGGTTTTTTGGTGTTTCATTTAAAGCAGTTACCTCAGAGATCCATACCAGCACAGCTCCAAGAAGTGAGGAATTTGTCAGGTAGTCACTTTAAGGTCTTATGGACTATTCTGGGTCTCATTTTCTGGTGCTCTCCACAGTTGTGAACCAATTTGTTTGTTGGTTTTAGTTGGAGAAAGAGGCACTCAGCACATCTGCTACAGCTCTGAGGGTCTGGAGCCAGGTCCTGTCTTCACCCCTGCCCCTGCAGGGTCAGAGTGCTCTCTTTTCCTTTCCCTGCTTTCAAAGTGACAGTGTTAATTACACAAACTGACTGAGTAAAGCCTTCATGGGTTAATGTACAGGGATTTGCCTCTCTCTGCCCCTTAGGTGTCCCTGTGTCCCCAGGGTGTCTTGTTCAGCCTGGGATATATTTCACATGTTCTCCCTGCCTGGCAAGTGGCTTTTTTCAGCTCTTGGAGGTTTTTGAGGGATAACTTGAAGAGTCTTTGGTGTGGAGAACTTGGAGGTTTGTCTTTCTGACCACCTGAATGGGCTGATCTTGGACCTCATGCATTTCATCTTTTAATCTGTCTGTGCCTCTCTTTACCTGCACCTCCTTGTCACAGCCTGTGACCTCTTGACTGGACCTCAAACCCCTTGTGCTGTATAAACCCTCCAGCCCCAAACAGTGCTTTTGATGGGGCATTGCCCCCACAGGTTTCTCTGCCTTGAAACACATCCCATTTTCAATGGCCGCTGTGAATTATTTGAACACATTTCTTTCGTTCCTCAGGACTGTGAACTGCTGCAATTTAAACTACACGTGACACAGTTATCTGTCTAGCATTTAGAGGAAAAAATACAAATTTCCAGTCAAAAGGCTCACATTTTGGCAGGAAATATGGATGTTCAGTTTGAAAAACCATTCTGTTGTGATTTGAAACCACTATTTGCTGACATCCACCTGCACAACCTGATTCAACCAAGAGAACTTGTTTTCCAAACTCAAACCACTATGACCATACAATTATAATTTGTTTTTTTTTTTTTCAACAGCACACATTCTTTTGATATACTCTGTTAAAAATAAATGTGCCTTGTCATTGTTTCTGGAACGAGTCAGGTGCATCACCTGTATCAGTTTGCATCTCAGACATGTCCCAGGGTGTGCTTCAGCTGCTGGTTGTGCGCAAAGTTTCAGAAGGGTAAATTTGGGGAAAAAAAGTAAAAATACTGCTTGAAGGATATTTTTTTATTCCTCTGGAGTGCAGTATTTTCAAACTATGAGGAAAATACCTTTCAGGAAAATACTGTCTCTTGGGAGGAAGGAATAAAATCACATGAAATGACAGTAAACTAGAAAAATATCAGCATCTCACTGGACATGGGATCCCACAGGAGCTTTGAAATAGTTTATATCTAGAACAAACTTATGATGTTTGAGGATACTACTGTGGAATACATGAAGCTAGAGGAAGGGATTTTGGGAAGTCAGCATGTACATTTAAATCAGTCATCCTTAGAGGCAGAGAGGAAATTTCAGGAGGGAATTTGTTAAAGTTCCTTTGTCTTTTTGTGTAATAAGCAACCATCCCCACAAAGCTGTGTCACAGACTTGTCCAGGAAGCTTTCATAAGCTTGCCTGCCTTATTTGTTTAGTATGTAAAGATTATCAACCCCATTCTTTCTTTACGCACTGGAATTTTTTAATATCAGTGTTGTTAGTAAATACCTGTTACATATTCCTGCCCTCTTGGGAGGAGAGATTCATGCTTAAAAGGAAAGAGTTATATAGTCTGTGGATTTTGGTTTTATGAGGAGACCATTTTCTCAATTCCACTTCTTGGATGGAAAGAGATGTTTTGACACCAAACCTATTTCCATTAATTTTCTTAATTCTTCCTGAGAAGAACCCAAAAAGCTGTGAAGATCCAGAAAGGTAGAGAAACAGAGACTTGATGATCTTGGATAAACTGATAACATCAGAATAGCCTGAATGTTGGGGGAATATAGTCAGATTCAAGCCTAGAGCCATCTGTGTGCTCCACTTAGGCCTCCATATCTCATTTTTGGAGAGCCCTGCAGGCTTTCCTCACCCCCTGCTAGGAGGATGGAAGATGTGTGTGCTTTGCACTTGGCTTGGTGGCTTCTGGTGATGCTAGAATGATTTTCTGATTTTTTCTTTTATACCCCTCTTACATACCCTTTTATAGTTTTATGTATTCTTATGTCTCAAGAGTTCTCTACAGACAGAGAAGGGAAAACAGCAGATTTAGGTGTGGGTTTCCTCAGTACCAAAAAAAAAGAAAAAAAGAGAATGTTTAGATAAAGCACTCAGTGCAATGTGACTTTGGATGTGATAAAGACATTTGGTAAATATCTAAGTCGTGCCAGGGGTTTAGAAAATACTTGGCCTAAAATAATACTTTTGAAAATTTTTGGCTAAAATACTTTTGTATTTTAGTAAACACGAAAAACAGGATTAAAATTGTGTCCCAAAATAGTGACTGCCAGCAATTATTTTTAGTTTTTGGAAACCACTGCCACTTTGGATTTAAATCCACCAGCAGCCTAATTTCAATGTGAGTTTTGCATAGCTCTTCCCCAATTCCAGGTGACTTTGAACCAAACCTATGTTAGTATCTTTATCAATACCATATTCCAGGCTGTGCTTTGCTTCTGGTAAAGTTTTCCCAAATAGTTTCTGGCCACTCCAGGGCAGGAGAAAGCATCAGGAAAAGGATGCTTTCCAAGGGATGGCTTGGACCCATTGTTGCTTCAATGTTTTACTTCATATTTAAAACTCATCTCCACTTCTGAGCCAGCTGAAGTGGCAAACGTGATGCAGCCAAAATGATCTTTAGATGACATGTGGTCATCAGAGTCTCCTGCACGAACAACCTCTCTGCAAGCTCTGCTTACTTTGAGGTAAGGTGGTGTGGAAAAAACCCTGTGTGGGGAAGGCTTTTCTTGCTTCTGGGTCATGAAATGTGTAGTTGTACATTCAGTGAACTTTAAACTTTCTGTTAGAATTGATCTTTCTTTGTAACTCAAGAGCAGAAAATGTAGAGGTTATTATTTATTTATTTTTTTAAAAAGATCTGGGAAATTGCCTCAGGTGATTATAGCCATTAGTCGACTGCAGCAAGAAAGTCTGAGAATCTTTTTTTTGAAGGAGGTTTGGAAAAGGGATAAAAAGCTGCCTGAATTTATTAAACACAAATCTTCGTAAAGGAACCTGAAAATTGGATGTAATAAACTCTTTTTTTTTTTTTTTTCCTGAGACTTGGGAAATCTCAGGAATTTCAAATTGCCTGGAACTAAGTACCACATAGATGGTAATTATCTGAGTTGGAGAAATTGCAGATTGATATTGATTTGGCATGGTAAAAACAAGCTAAAGGAAATTCACCAACGGGCTGTGTTAAAAAAGTTAGTAGGAGAGGAGGGAAATTCTATTTAATGTTTCCATTTAAGACTGGCACAAAAAATGGGGGTGTGATGACATAGAGAAGGTGCTTCTGAAATAGGAAGGGAAAATAAAATACAGGAAGAACTTGCTGCTAAGACATTACCTTTCATTTTTCACTGATGATTTTTGCTGTATCACTTTTGGGGTATCATCAGGGGGCAGACCAGGTATTTTTGTGGTCAAGATATGAAGAGAAAGAGATTCCTTGGGTTTATATCCTCTATATGATGCTTCATGTACTTCCCCCTCCTGATAACCCTCCTTTCTAAAATAAATAATTTTGTTTTCATGCTCTCCTTTTACAAGACTCTCTCCAGATAATCCATCTGTCAGCTGTTGACCTTAGCAGCAATTGTCAGATTTAACATGCAAAAATTCTTTATGTGATTACGAAGCAAAATATCAGTGCAGAATTCTGGTTAAAAGCAAAAAAAAAAAAAAAAAAAAGACCAAACCAGCACGTTTTGGTGTTTGCTTATAACAGCAAGAGACAAAATAGGATGGAAGCTCTTTGGCTGAATGGACATTCAGAAGAGGAGCCTTTGCTTTCCTACATCTGACAATTTGTTTTGTGGCTGTCTGAGCACAGACTGAGCGAGGAAAGGATTGTGGCAGTTCTTGCTCGGTGGCCTTTACTTAGCAAAATTAGAAAATTCAGTAGATGTGCTTGGAATTTCTATTCTGCTGCGTTTTGTACTTACTTCTGTGGCACTCTGCTCTTGTGATGGGCATGTGAGCTCCCCGGGGGTTTGAGTCAGGGTGGAAAACTGCAGGTATTCCTTCTTGAAGGCTTAAAGCCAGTGTTGTAACTACAGGTGTCATTGCACTCATTAGGCATTTAATTCCTGGTTTAATGAGTGTAACATTTGGGTTTATCCACACATTTTTATTCTCACCTAATTGAGAATCTAAAGGATTAACAGGACGGGCACCAACTGTAGAACTTCTTATTCTCATATACAAAAGGTGCCTTCAATTTGCATTTTAACTTCAGCCCTGCTTTAGCACTGATAATGCACAAAGCCCAGTGATATTATTACACTTTGACACTGAATTACCAGATAAATGACTTGTCAGAGTTCATTTATGTTTCTGAATGTTTGGCAAAGAGTGACAGCTGCATAGAGCTTGTAATTCAGCAATGCATTATCTCAATGAAGGAAAGCAGCTTCCCCTGAAAAACAAAATCTTGGGGGTCTAGATAAGGTGGCTTTAGATTAAAAATGTGATTGAGTGCCAAATAAGAGGATTAGTTCTAGAAGTCAGATAATGCCAGAGGAAAGGAGATGCAGTGACTTGCCTCCTTTTGAGCTAAGAGAAGAATTTTGGATGATCATCAGGATGATCATCAGGAAAATGTTTTCTCCCCTTTAAAGGGGAAAAACAACAGAGTTACTGATATTGTCCAAATTCAGTTTTGTGTTCTGGTTTGCACTTTTTGGATAAGAGTGTGATCTCTGCTCTCTGCCAGTCAAAGTGATGTGACTTTTCAAAATAGCTGAGAAAGAATGAAGGCAGCAAGTAATTTAAAAACATGTGATGGCACACTGATGCAAAATAAACTTCTATGTTTCAAATTCGACATTCTTTAAATGTGGGGAAGATTTATTTAGCTTCCAGAGAGAAAAAATAAACACAGTAGCAAAAACTAAGGAAATCCCTACTGTCTCTCCTGGTCGTCTTGGAATCATTTCTTGTATCACCTCAGGGATACTTTGCCAAAACCTCTTTGGGCACAGAATATTATCTGTATTTTAACATTTTGTAGTTCTCCCAACACTGATAAAATTCTGGATGTTGTTCTACAGCCTTTGGAATGGGAGAATAGTGCTGATTTTGTCTGCTAAAAACCACCCTCTGATTACTGGATTTTCAGCCTTAACTATATTAATTTGCAAAGAGAATTTTATAATTATGTATATTCATCGCTTCAATTCACAAAAGACATGTGTGGCATGTGGAAATTAGAGCTCCAGAGATAAGAAACTCCCCCTCCCCCACCCAGGAGGTGTAATTAGAGGTGCTCATTTAGTGGATCAGTTCTCAATTATCCGTTAAGTGTAAGTATTTGAGTTAGGCATGTTCTTTTGTCTAACGTGACTGAACATAATTTAGCTTGGAGGATGCGAGGTGGTGGCTGCTGAAGGCAAACTGACAGATGACATTTCTTATAAATGGTATTTCTGAACGTGAAACTCGCCACGTGTAGCCCTTGTTTATCCTGAAAGGGAGCTGGGAAGTCAAAGCAGAGCTAGGAACATATAGCATTCTGTAGAGAATACTTCCAGGAACGTGCTGGGTAGTTTCAATTTATTATAATGAGGTTTTGGTGTAATAAATACACACAGTAACTTGCAGAGGAGGCATTGGGCAGGATTGATGGTGGCTATAACAAAGCTCTGTTTATGGATAGGTACATAAAAAAGATCAGCTGCTGCCACTCTCCAATAAAGACACCCTGCTGCTGAAAGAAAAATCTCTCTCAAAGAGTTTGATCACTGGAAAAAAGGAATCCACATAAACCTGTTTGTGTGCATATTTATGTGTGTTTTCTGCTTTGTTTAGGTTTCGACTTCTTGAAATATCTGTGGGCTATTCTGTAAATGTTTTCACTTTCTGGTGAGTGTCTGTCGTTTGTTGTTTTAATATTTTAAAGTGTGACACTTGTTAATGCCTTGTTTCATCCTGATTGCTCAGTTTCATCCTCGTTTTTAAATATTCTGAACACCCAGTAAACCACATGGCTGGACAGTTAAACTGGTTTAGTAATGCAGAGGAATCTCTGCAAAGGAAGCTGGAGGGTGAATTTAGAGCCCACACATGGCTCTGCCACACATGGTTTGTCTGGTTGGGTTTTTCTATTCCATTGGGGTTTGTTTTAGAGCAGGGAAAGGGTAGTGTTACCCAATGTGATAGGTGCAGGTACAACTTTCTCAGCTTCAGGAGATCTTGAGCACCACCAGTCTCTGAAATCCCTTATTTAAGGGACAATTGAAGAGACCTGGGCTAGTGGAATGCTCTCAGAAAGGTCAGACTGCTTTTGGGTGATGTGGTTTGCCTCAATCCTTTCTTGTATGCTCCCCTTTATTGCAGGTTTAGCTTGGTCTGAAACATTAATTTAGATTTCTCTTATAATCCTTATTGTCCTTGGGGATGTGTACCAAACTGTCTGGTTGCTAATCTATTAATCTCATTTGTAAATGTTTAAATATTGGACTGCACTTTATCTATAACACCCTTATCACAAAATTCACCCAACACCAGATAGAACATGGAGTGCTGGATAATGAATTTAACAGCAAAATCAGCACCTCTGCTTCATTTGCATATTGCATGTATATGATTTTTTTTTTTCCCGGAGTTTTCAATGTCAAAGTTTCATACTCTAAACAAGATGTTTATGTCCATAAAACGAAGTTTTAGGCTGACAGCCTGAAGTTCACCTTAGACAATGAAGTGAACCACTTATGCCCTCTTCTCTTGCTACCAGTTTGTACCTCCTGCTTTTCCTCTCTGATGTTTCTGGTTGGTAGCACCAAACTGAACAAATGGTAGTCATTCTGAAATGAAAAATGCTGCTTCTGCCTGAGAATAAAGAACTGCTGAGTCCTGATTTGTACCCCCTCCTTTAAATGAATCAGTCTAGGAGTGGATTCCTCCTTACTTCACAGGGAGATGCTCGCTGTAACTGAGTGATGGAAGCAGCAGTAAGCTGGGAACTCACCCCATGCCTTTCTGCTCTCTTTTGGGGTGAACTCAGCTGTTCTGGGGTCAGTGAAGCCTCAGGCAGGGTATTGCACCCAAGGCCTCCAGTTCTGGGCTCTGTGTGGCACTGGTTCAGACTGGGCTCTTGAGGGGGTGATCAGCTTGCTCTGAACAAGGATTTCTCAGCTGGAGCTGTGTCACAGCAAGGATCTTCTGTGATGCACGAAAATTCAGGGACATTTTGGCTCAGAACCCTTGCCTTTTTGATAAAAACCTGACTTGCATGAAAGGGTATAAAGCCTGAGGTGCTGTTTAAACCCTGGAATTATTCCCAGTTATCATGTTCTCTGCCCCAACCCCCCCTCTCATCACTTAGTTTAAAACCAAGCTTTATCAGTAGATTTATTTCTGTTTCCAACCCCCTTTCATACCATAGATATAAAGCAGAATAATTAAGCTTTTTACTGGTCATTTGCCGTTGTTTTGCACAGATTTATTTCAGCTAAGTGGCTTTCAAGTGCATACAAAGAATGATAAGAGAAGGTTTTACTCGAGCACTTAAACTATAAACCATCTGTCTGTGAAATGTGGGGTTGGTTTCCCATCAAGTTCCTTAAAACTTACTGATTGCTTAAAAGCAGCAGGATGAAGTAGGGCATGGTGTAATGTTCCTAAATAGGTTTGTCATGGCTGCAGGAAGTTTTAATTTTGAAACTGGGCCTTAATTTCTGTTTTTCATATGCCCAAAGTCAGATTGGGTTGTATTGAGGGTGGGATATGAGTAAAATGCTCGAGTTTTATGCTCATCTGTGCCATTGTTTCATTGCCAACACTTTCATTGTTATTAATCAGCTTAGAAACCTTTCTTATGCTTTTTCTTGTCTTGCTTTGTTCCCATGGGCTTTTGTGTGTAGATGTGCATCCTCCACAATAAAAAACAAGTGTGTTTTTCACCATACAACTCAAATAATTGGGAGGCTTGATGCACTGTTATGCAAAGAAAGGATGGATTTCTTTCCCTTTGGATATAATATTAATATTATCTATGATATTTAGATATATATCTATTTGGATATATATTAGAATATTTGGATATAAATATATATAATAGTAATATATATCTTATTTTACATANGCTAATCCATGATATGTGGATGTCCTCACGTCAGTGTTGCTTTCCATCTGGATGTTGATGACACAAGACATTGTCCCTTTCCTTGCTCTCCTACTGTAGTTACCTTCTCTAAATCTGTGTTGTGCTTCTAGAAAGCAATTTAGAGCATGAATGTGGGAAAAACGTGCTTTTATTGTCAGTATAATTCACTATTTTGAAGGGTGGAGTATATGTTTACATAGCTTCTCTGAATATACGATCCTAGAAAGGCTTTTAAGGAGGTGCAGGTGAACCAGTGGCCCAAACATCTGGATCTGGCCTTGTCCAGGGGTTGGTTCCTGCACTGCTTGCTCAGACTTGCACCTCTGGCTTGGCAAGTTGGCGTCAAAGTGAGTGAAAATTTGAAAGCAGTGGTTAGAAGCATCTTGGTAGCCTGTGCTGGCAATTATCCAGGGTGGAAATTACTGATTGGCATATTTTGGAAAGCAGTTGAGCAAGTACCTGAGCTTAAGGGGAGGAGTACTGTAATATGTACCAGCTAAAAGGCAGAGGCTGTTTGCACTTCATCTGAAAGTATGTGGTAATTTTGCAACCTTCACTCTGACAATTTCACCATGGGGAAAAAAACTCTCATTAGATGAGCATTGACGTGCTTTGATTAAAATTTTAAACCTGCGTGACAAGTGCAAATTTTCCCGCATTTGCCAGCATGTGGAGAATCTGCAGGGGGTTTGAGGACCTTTTCTGATGGATGAATAAAGCGTATTTTACTAGAACTTCTTAATGAAGATGTTGTATCTTCGGTCTCAAATTTAACTTGAACTCCAGTTACCCTTACTCTTAGCAGAAAAGCCTCCACAAACAGCTCTTTATGCACTTGGAAGCACAGAGAAAATTCTTTCCCCCTGACTGGAGGGCAGGGCTGAGTCCTCACAGAGCAGTCTCAAAGACGAAATCAATAAACACCTGGAGAGGTTTTAATCCCTGATTTTGAAGGTATGGTGTAAATGTCTGCTCACACATCTCTGTCCTCTTGGGTTTGAGTTCCTGTGGCTGCTCCTGGAGAGTATTTGTGCTCCTGGAGATGACTCATGTGCTGAGTGCCTTGCTTGAACAGCACTCCCAATGCAGTAATTTTTACCTTCTTGCAGGTTCCAAGCAAATGCAGGAGGACTAAACTTGCAGTTTTGGAATGAAATGATGGGGAGGCCAAAAGTTTTTTGGATTGAAGTTTTTAGGAGCTGGCACTCTGATGACAGGTGCAGCTGGGAAACAGACTGCAGTTCTTATCCTCTCTGCAGCAGTTGTGCCACTCCAGCTCAAAGGGAGGTGAAGCATTAGGCAAGATAAGCAGAACAACCTTTAGCCTGTGTTTTCTGGCTTCCAAATATTGCAGTGGAAGCTACGGACCTCTGTAGGGAAGAACCTCAACAGAGAAGCAGGTTAGTGAAGGACTTGTTTGCAGTTCAGTCTGTTTGTGAAAATATTTTTCTAAAATATATCAGGTGTCCCACAGTGGAGATATCTGTGGTCCTATCAAGTATTCAAGAGCAAAAGAGAAAGCATAAAAGATCCAAGCAGGACCTGTCATCGTCCATTTTGGGATCTACTGGGCAGGAACCTTCAGACCCCCAGAGTGTGACCGCTGAAGGCCTTTCAAATAAATCCCTCCTTTATTCCTTTATTCCTGTCTGGTCTCTGTTTCTTGATAGCCATTTAAGGCATCGTAGTATGTCCTGAAATGATGGATTTCTTGATCAGGACAAATATAAAGTTATATTAATGTCCATATACTTATTTTTTAAGCACTTGTTGGCCACCAGTAGGCACAGGATGTTGGGCTGGGCTCTCTGTACTCTGAGCCAGTGCAAGAATTCTTTTGCTCTTAGCAGAGCTGTGACTGGGCTTTGCTGGCCTTCAGCTTCACCCCAGGAATTCCAAGTTGTAGGTAATGCAGGGGGTACGAATGGAAAGTCTGCTTATGAGAAAAAGTTGTGCAATTGGCATTCCCAAGATGAAAAAAACTCAGTGGTGCACCTTTCTCCTGGCTTGATTAACCAGCCAGTCTGTTGAAAGGCCTCAGCAATGCTGCCTTTAGAGCCTGCTGGCAAAAAAATCCATCATTTCTTTCTTTCTGGTAACAGTTGGAGTTCTGCTGCATCGAAGCTGAGTTCCAGTCCCTTGTTGCTTTCCAAATCTCGTGCCTGTCCAGGCAGGAGCTCAGCCTGCACAACCACCTCTTGTCTGGTGTTTAAATACCTGTGGTTCGACCTTTGCAAGAGTTAAAGTGCAGAACTTTTGTCTTGACAAATGCAATTTTTGTCAGCGCTGAAAATTGGTATTTTCACCTGGTCAAAAATGGTGTAAATTGGAAGATGAATGAAACCCATTACCCTATTTGTCCTGGACTTTCTTTTCTGCTGTTTGTGTCTTTCCTTGCTCATAGAAGGTTTCAGATTAATATCCACGCTTCATTTAGCAGGGAGGGTGTGTGGATTTTCTTTCTTTTGGAGAAAAATTGCTGTCTGTCGGTACCATGCCCCCTAAACACAGAGGCTTATCTGTGAAACCTCCTTTCAATTATTGTATAATGAATTCCAACCAGTTCATTAAAAGTGAAAATCACCAAAGAGACCTTTTAGGGCTAATCATGTATGCTGTAAGGTTCGGTGTAAGCACAGTGTAATCTGAGCAGGCAGATAAGACCTTGTCTCTGTGGTAATCTTTTATTTTGTTGAAAATGTTAAACAAAAATAGGCTGAGTGTGAAATTTCTATAATTCTCACAAAGCTACATTGAATAAAGGGTTTCATTTTTGATTTGGGAGAAATTAACTCTTGCTGACAAGTCCATCTGCCTGACCTGTTCAGTTATTTATATACCTCATCATAATTGTGGCAGGTTGAATAAAACTTGCCAGAAAATAGTTTGGATGGTGGGTTGGTTTCCAGCACTTATTGTAGGAGTTGGCATATTTTATTTTCTAAATGAAAATAATTTCTCACATTTTAAACTATTAATTAATTAAAGTTTTCACTGCCGTATTCTTTTTTTTTATGTAAGCTTTCTATTCAGGCTTTTCTATTTAAAAGTATGAGCCCATGAATTTATAAGCACTGGACTGAGATGCTTCATCTTTCAGTGAATATTCACAGTGCCAAATTTGAGATCCACAGCTGATTTGTCTCCTTACTTCCTGCATTGCCCTCTGGAAAATGTAATTTTTTTGCACTTAAAGTTGTGATATTTCCATGATCAGATTATTGTAGACAAAAGAAGGAACAGGGAGATAGTTTAACCTTTCTCTTGTTGGCAGGGAGGTGTTTTTATTTATTATAATTTTTAATTGAGATGGAGAGGCTGTGGAGTCTCAGATATGTGCAAAAGCTGTGGGCAGAAGCAAAGTAATTGAATGTGAAACAACATTTTAAAATCCAAGACTAATGGCTGTTACACTGAACTGAGTATCTGTGCTCATTTCTAGTTCTACACTGATTTCAACCACGCAGGAAAATGACCTGCAATGCCACAGCTGACATTTCAGTCAAGATGTTTGTTCAAGAAACTCATTTGTACTGAAAGTAAATAAATAAAAATTTGATTGAATGTTTTGCCTGCCGTAAATATGTTTTTCTAAGTCTGTTACAAAGACACTTTCCTTTGTTTTGCTATGGAAAAAAAATGTCTTTTTGGTGAAAATTGAAATATTTAGACACATTACTGAGAAGCAAGGGTAACAATCTGCTGTTCTGCTTGACATACCTGTGATAGTTCATTCAGGTGCTGAACCTCACTTAGGGCTCACAAGCAAATGCATCATCTCAGTGTTGCATGGTGCTGTAAAAATATAAAGTGATTCAAAAGTACCTCTTCCATGTCAATAACCAAACAACGTGAATTTATATGCATGGAAACACTCTTTTTTTTGTTAAATATATTAAACTGAGATACTTTAAAATAAAACTTAACTACCAAACGTTGCAAGATTTCATCTTACTTGAATGTTTGTTTTGCTTTAGGGTGGATGTGTTGCATTGTTTCAGACGCACTGTCCCTGCTGGGATTTGATGAATTTTAATTCATTTATCACTGATATAGAAATATGATCTCTCAACTGTCATTTTGAAAACAAGTGCTCTTCCTGTGTGGACCCATGAAGTGGGCTTGTTTCCTCACAGTTCTGGTAGATCTTATTTTATCTCTTCCCACTTGAGTAAATCCTCCTTCTGCAGAGGCTGTTGAAAGTGAGAGCTGGTAAGAAAACTGTTCACATCAGTGCATACCACAGTGGTAATAACTTCCTTACCTCTTCTGGATGCTATTTAAATGATGCATCACACCCTTTTCACAGGCCTGGTGTGTTTAGGCTGTGGAGTAACCTTGCTCTTGAGTAAAACACAAACTTTTCCTCATGTTTGATGCTATAACAGAAATGCAGATTTTCAGTCTCCAAGTAACCTTTGCTTGATTCAATCCTTTAACACAGAATTCTTTATTATTCCAATCTTCATTTTCCTGCATGTTTAAAATTCCTTTGAGTCTTCCTCCCAGTTTTGTTTTCCAAGAAATTTCTCTGCAGCTCTTGTCCCACATGTCTGTGTGACTTGTGAATAATCTAAATAACATAAAGTACTTCAGGAACTTCCCTGGATGGCATCCAGCACTGTGAGTCTCCAAAGGATCCTGTCACCATTTGTGCATTGGTGAATTCATCTCTCACTTTAAGAAAGTTGTTCTAATTTATGTAATCTTTATTTCAATGATGAACTTTTTATTAGAATATTTATTTTTCCTGAAGAAATAGGTAAGATTGTACTCTGGATTGCAGTTTTTGTTCTTAATGCTGCTTAAGTGTCGTCCTATTTTTATCTCTTCCCTACCCACCAGGTTTCCTCTTTAAAACTTGTATTTTAAAGCTTTTGGGGCTACTTAAAATCAGCCAGCCTGACTTACATTCCTTTCCCTCTTCCCACCTGCTTTTTTTTTTGCATTGTTTGTTTTATTTTAGGATGATGCCATGTTTCACTGAATTTATTAAAATTCTAACCTTTAGTCTAAAGTTTTATGTGCTGTTTTGTCCAAATTTGTGGGTTTGGAATTATCTGGTCAGTGTGTTGTGTTTTAAAGTTTTGCTTGCACATCAATTTTGGGATTGCTTATTTCTAGCCTTCCCTCCACCCCTTTTCTCCGTGTTCACCATCATCTGCTGTGTACAGTGTTTTATTGTGTTCCTTCCATACATTATCTTTAATTATTGCTGCCTCATCAAGGTGCATGTTTGCTTACCACTTTTTTTTTATGGCTGAATAACTTTTTGCCTTCATTTTTAAATGCAGTGTTTGGCTTAGCCTGCCTATGTGCAATTTTTGCTCTCTTTGTAATTTTCTTCATCTTTCAGACACAATATTGCTCGGTAAGTCATTCCTCTGTTGCTTTATAAACCCTCTTCATATCCAAGTGTTCCATTATAATTCCATTTTATAAGTCCTAGTATGTCAACAAGAATTAAAAAGATGGATTTTATTCATTACATTGCTATCAGATACTGAATGTTTTGGGTCTTATGAGAGCTATTTTGAAAACACAAAGACCATGCCATGTTTTTTATGTCGTTCTTTTTCTGTACAATCATGTAATCAGACTTCTGGAAATCCGTAGATAGAGATAGTCATTAATTAAGTGGAAAAACCAGAATGCCTGTGAGGAAACAAACTAAATTTCAAAAACAGACTAAATTTCATCCTGACTGAAACTAGGTCGAATACAGTATAAAAGGTGTTTAACAGAGGATTTTTTTAATGAGTATTGAGTCATGTAGGGCAGGGGACTGAGAAGAGAAGAGTGATTCTTGCTTAGCACCTCGTGGCTGGAAGGAAATGCTTTTTTTGCTGTGCAAAGATATCTCTTGCTGCTGGACTTGGACTCAAACCCTCTTGTTCCTTCAGTTTTCAAAACACAGAAGTCAAACTTGTGTGAGCAAAGCACACCCATGGGTATGCCATGGTTTTCCTGTTTTTCTTGTCTGCTTTTATTTTCCCTCCTTAATTCTGACCTTCCTCCTTATTACAGATAGTTATTTGAGAAAAAAAAGCAACAAAGTAAGCATGAGAGCAAGAGGGAATGTTGCCTTTCCTCTAAGTAGTTGAAAAATCCCAAGACACCTCAGGAGAAGCAGGGAATTTCCCTGGATGAAATATTCTATTCATGCTTTTAGTTTTCAGTGGCAAAGCAAATAAGTCTAACAGCCAACAGTGAAATCCTGTCTTTTGTGTTTTAAGTACTGATACGTGGAAGAGTGTGGTAAATTTTGTAAGAATGGGTTGTCACCTCTGATCTCTCCTTGAGGATTCTTTATCTTGTCAATAAAGATAAATTGCACTTCTTGGTGCTTCTGAGATTTTGTTTGAATCTGGTATTTCTAAGCCACATACTGTGTTGGAACCCAGGAAGTGGAGAATTTTAAATTCTCTGTGCTGAAGGGCACTGATCCACAAGAAAACACTGCATTTGATCTGAGGCCGTGGGATAGGCTTCCAAAATTGAGTGATAACATTAAAATCAGGCTTATGTAGTTTGAATACAAGATGTGGTGTCACAAGGTGAAAAATTTAAGGTTTTGGAATAAATACATATAATTATACATGTGTCAAGATGGAGTTTTTAAGGTGGTGGCTGAATACTTCTTTTCACTTTCTTCTTCCTTCTTCTCCACGGGTTTAGATGGTGTCTTGTAATTGGATAAGAAAATCTGCACTGCTGAACTCAGGGGTTTGAATAGTGGGTTAAAAATAAAAATAATTTAGGTGTCAACTCATTATTGGATAAATTGTCCTTGAAATGTCTTAGGAGAGCTGGAGAAATGCCATTATAGCCTTATTCCACCTTGTTAGCAGAGCTCACAGGTCCTAAGACTGTAACAGAGATAAGAACTAATAAACAACTGAGTCCGAATAAGAAAAATCTGTGTCTCCTGAGTTCCATCCCAGGGAAGTGAGGGTAAGGGGCTGGAAAAGAAGCCCACACCCTGACAATACTGCATTCAAATTATAGCAGGTTTTCAGAGTTGTTCTCAAGACAGGCTTTTTACTTTCCTTACACAGCTAAAAGTGTCTCCACCTCTGTATATTTTTTTTTTTTAAATGAGATCTTGCTGATATTTGTGAGATAATTTTCCCTTTTAGGTCAACACAACAAAAACCCAGTCATGGCCATAGACTGTGGCAGAGGCTTAGCAAGGGCATCTTGCCATTTCTGAGGCCTCTCTTTAAATTTTTAAGGATTTAAAAATCCTTAAGTGGATTTTTAAACAAGCTTCTCTGCCTAGTTAGACCCAGAATCCTCCTTCTACGTTTTGGGGTCTTTGACATAATATTAGCATAATATTTAGTGAATCATTAGGGTGAAAAAAATACTGGCAGCAGTCTTATTAAAGTCACTGACACTTCACCATTATGATTTCAGGGTCATAATGTGAAGTGCAAGTTTTATTTAATTCCCCTTTCTGTTTGTTGGGGTTTTTTGGAATGTGTAATGAACAGAGTTGAGAAGGAGAAGGTAGTTCACCACTAGAAAGAAAAAAATAGCCAAAAGCACAGAATAATTACATTCTAATGTACATACTCTGTAAGAAATTTTAGAAATGCTGTCTTTTGCTGAGCAAGAGTTGACAATATTCAAACATAAAATTTCTAATATGGGGAAGGTCAAGGGGGTGGATCAGAACCTGCTTCTACAAACATAGGTTCAGTCCAATTTCAACTGTTTTTTGTAAAACTGAAAATATGAGGGTGTTCACTAAACCTCTGGCCTTTCAGTCACTTACATTATTCAGCTTCACCCTTGTGCCCAATTTTCCCTGGTAAACATTCATTAGGTTTAATACTCTGCATATTATTTGGAGATTTTTTTTTTCAGTTTTTACCATTTGGCTCAGCAATTTAGAGGAGATTATACCCATACAGTCTGGATGGGTGTAGATTGGGACATATGGTTTAGGACTGGGACATGTGTGGGCTTTGATATAAACAAAGCTAGAATGTTTGCCTGAATTTCTTGCCTGCTGTTGTATCAGGTGGGAGTTTGAAGAGTTTTATTCAGTTGGGTATTTTTGGTGTGATATCTGAGTCTGAAGATAAGCAAAAGGATGTGTTTCCTGGGGTTTTTTTCCTGAAAATGCAGGATATAACTTATGGGAGGATCATCTTCTTTCCTTTTTCCTTTTTTTTTCCACAAAGCAAAGGATAATCACAGAATTGTTTAGTCCACCCTGTGCTCAGACTTGTCCAGGACTGTGTCCAGTCTCCCAGGATGGAGAGTCAGCAGCCACTCTGGGCATCCTGCTTCAGTGTTTGGCCACCCTCAAGGTAAAAATGTGTTTCCTTGCATTCAGATGAAACTTCCTGCATTTTAATTTGTGTCTTTTACCTCTTCTCACTGAAGGGAATCAAGCACTCAAGTATGTCTCACCTGTAGTGGTTACAGGAAAAGGTTCACCTTCCACTGCCCAGAGTAAATAATTTGGGGAAGTATATTTAAAAAAAATACATACCAAGAATACCCACAAAAAAACCCAAACCAAAAACGTTTCACACGCACAGAACTTGGACAAACCACTTTGTCACCCCACTCCCTGCCAAAAAATATAAAAGAAGACACGGAAGGGAGAGACAACCCTACCATTTTATGATGACTTTATTGTGCTACTTCCTCTGAAGAACTCATTCTCTCAGAAATTCTAATCCCTTTATCCCTGCAGCATTTTTGTATGAAAGTTGCATTAAGTGTATCCTGAGACTGCATAATGATTCCAGCTGGATTACTGAGGGCATGCAGTAAGCCTGTTTCATGGGGGAAGCAGGGCTGCCTAATCAGTTCCTTTAAAACCCTTTCAGTAACCCCTGGAGTTTCACTTGCCTTCAGGTACCTGGATGTGACCTCCTGGAGAAATCTCAATGTGTTCTGTATTCTGCACATGGTAATATGTCAGCAACTTCAGCTTTAGTGGCTGGCAATGGAACAGCTTTTAAATAAAAATGAAAATCGATTTTCATTTAACAAGTAAATCATTTTCATAAAAAAAGAAGAAAAAAGCAGCAAGCTATTCAAAATAATTTTATTCCTAGTGCTACAACTGCATGAACAGTCTCTTGCACAGTGTAACTCTTCCCATTTTTATTGTGACATTTGCAGTTTGTGTGCTGAACTTCAAAGTTCGGGATCCACCAGGTGTCCACGCTGCTCACCTGAGCCAGGCAAGCAGTTTAATTCAATTTTCTATTAGATCTTTAATTTTGTTTTTTTTTTAAAGGGGAAGAACTTTATCGACATTATTGTGGATAACTGCATTTTGATGACTGGGAAACATTTAAATACTGCTGGGTTTGCAGATTGCTGTGTGGGAGGAGGTGTGAGTGGCATTATTAATGACTCCACATATTGCAGTCCAACACTGGAGCAGGACCCCTTGCTGTCTCCTTATCCATTCCCTATCCCAGGAATCATTTATCCTTCCCACTCTGGAAATGTGAGGAATCCTCAGCGTGTTGCACAGCTGCTGTAACAGAAGATTAAGTTGCCCATACACTAAACCCAGTGATTGATAGCCAAGGTTTTCACCTAGCAAAGTGCATTTTTCTTACATAATTACAAGAATTATGTGCAGCACTAAATCTATTCCCTGACTACGAATTGAAGGGTTGTTCTGACTGAGTTATGAAAGAAATTAGAAACTAATTTGTGGAAACAACATCTGTTGTACACAGGCAAAAAAAGCTCTTAGAGGAAGGAAAGAGAATTTATTTCCCTCTGTTAGCAGTTATTTATAAGACAAAAAGGAGAAAACCTGAAGTATTAGAGTTGGTAGTTTTTGTGCAGCATGAGTTTATGTAGACAATCTGAAAAACAAGGGCTGTTGGTTTTAAACACACCCAGGGATATCAGGCACGGGAAAGATGCTTGGAGGAAGACACAGAGAGTAGGAATCTGTCTCCATACCTGTTTGGCACATGGTCTGTTGAGCTGGTGAGATCTTTGTCATTAATGTCACAGGTCTGAGACGAGGTTACTCAGTAATTAACTCTGCCAGAGGCTGGAACGAAAATGATGGAACCTGCTTGAGTTCTGGGAATTTGCCTCTCCCCCCCCACCAAGATGTCTCCTGAAGTGGAGAGGAACCCAGCGCTTAACACAGAAGAAAATGCATTTTCCATCTGCATTAGATAACATTTACCTAATTTTGGCAAGGTTGAATACAGTATCAAAGTAATTCCCTCACTGCCTTTTCACATTTCCACGAAAAAAAAAAAAACCAGCTTATTGCATATTTTGCATTTTCACCTGGCTACCTGGGACTTGCAAATAGTTAGCAAAGAATGAGTATGGAAAAATACCACATTTTGCGCTTTTTTCCCCCTTATATTCCTTCCAAAGACCACATGATATGGCCAATGATATGAAAAATTTGGGATGTGTAGTGTGATACCTATTGTAGGATGTGGCAGAGGTTACACAGGTTCTGTGAAATTTTTATTTGCACAGAGAAGATGTCAAGGACATTGGAAGTCAGCTATCAGTCCTGGCTAGTTTAAAGCTGGATGGGTTTCATTGCTACAAGTGACATTTGTATTTGCAATGGAAATGCATCCTCTGAGGGGTACAAAAAGTCATCACCAGGATTTGGGGAATGAGAGGGGCAAAGATGAGGAAGAGTCAAAAGTGGCAGCACTGTTATCAACCCAAGTGATTTTAAGGAAAAAAAAGATTTTTAGTGACTGTGGCCCAAACAGAAATATCTTGATTTACAAGAGAAAGTGAATTTATTTTTGTCCTTGGGAAAGTAAAACTGATGATGAAGCATCAAAAAAAAAAAGGTACTGAATGAAGGAATAAACCATTGCATAATCTCCCCAAGGTACAGCAGTGCCAAAAGTGTGGGTGGGATAAGAGTGAGGAGATCAGAGGTCATGGGTGTGTCTGTGACTCAGAAAGGCTCCCTCAGTCCAAACACCTGAACATTGTGGCCTTTTCTTTTCTTTTTTTATTTTTTTCTTTTTTCTTTATTAATATTCTACCATCTGGCCCATACATTTGAACATGGTTTTGGTTCTGCAAATGCTTGAGGCTCCTGTTTGGTGTCCACTATTAATTACAGGAGAAATGTCATCATTTTCATGGAGGGTTTGTGAGTATGATCAGGTATTGTTATTGCTAGGGGTAAATGAACTAAATTATTGCTTCAAAAATGCAGATTCTTTAGAAAGCTGGAACATCAACCCTTGAAAGTAATAATTTCCCTGAAAATTCTAGTCTTGTACAGATGTCTGAGTTAGAAATGAAGAACTGAAGTCAAGGGAAGCTGAGGAGATGTTCTTATCTCCAGAAATACTGAAAGCTCCTCTAGGTGTTAATTAAAGAAATGACAAAATATTTGCATCAGATAATGTGATTCCTTATTACCTTTTCCTCTGAACAACAGCTGCCTTCAGGATTTTTACCACTGGAAGTTTACTGGTTGCAGTTCTTCTCGAGGCTACTCCTTCAACGTTTCTCATGACTTGCATGACGACAATTCAGATAAGTACAGTCAGCTTGAAAGAGCTCTGAACATTTACAGGAATCATTTACAGGAAAATACACTTTGGCAGCAAGGAAAATTGCTGCCTACCTGCAGCAGGAATGTCTCAAGTGTTCAATTCAGGGGTACAGCAAATTATTTCTTGAATACTCTCCTGGTATTTGACATGATTTTTTAACTCCACAATTTCTATGAAAAGTATTCAAAGCATTGGGTGGCCACTCTAAGGAGTCTTTCTATCTTCATGTTTCTTTATTTTGTTTAAAATCCATATAGGATTCTGCATCAATATAAATGTAACATTTACAAAATTTATAAGCATTTAAAGTTTTTCTGCTATTCTGTTTTTTGTGGCTAATCATCCAGTTCTGCAGCTTCTAATGTCAAGTAGTGTCCTGTTAATGTTTAATTTCCAGGTAGATATTGGAAAATGTAGGAATCCTCTGTGATTTACTCTGCCTTGGTGTTATAGTTGCCACTCTCTTGAGTGTTTCTTTTTTAGATCTTGATTAGCTGCAGGATGGTATTTTTTGGAGTTTTCTGAACTAAAAGAATAAGGAATACAAGTGCTAAGATACCTCTGATATACATAAATTTACAATTCCTGCAAAATGAATTGTTTAATCCATGTTGAGTTGTGTAATAATTCCCTAAAATTTGCCAGATATTTAAATGAACAAACAATTTTTACTGCTAGAGAGCAACAGTGCTCTTGTAGAATGCACAAGGAAGAAGGAAAACAAGACTCTGCATCCTGGTCTTGCTACAATTTTTGATCTTACTCCTATACAGTAAATTAATGTATGATTGTAGAGCTGGGGCACTAAATGTTAATATTGTACTATGAAAAGATACAATTGGCACACTTCCCATTACCTTTAATTAAACAGCTGCAGAGAACATCTAAATATTGCAATATTTTTTAATGCAGAGCTGTCAGATTCCCATAGGAAAATGCATCATGCTGGAGTTTTTCCACTTTACTTTGTGTTTAAGGAAATTCAAACGGTTACATTTCCAGGCCAGACAACTTACACTCAAAAAATTCCCCTTCTGGCACAATCCTGATGGTTCCTGATCCATGTGAAGATGGAACTGGATGGCAGTGGGAAGCAAAGGTGCTGGAAGATAAAGAGGGAGCCCTGCCAGTCTGGGGGCTCAGTTCTCCCACTTTGAAAGGTTTCCTGATGGTTCATTCCTTCCTTGCTGTTTACAGACAGATTTTATGGACTCTCTGCCTTTTAGAGAGGAACATCTGCAGCCTCAAGTGCCTTCTGTATTTTAGAACAGCAGCAATAAGAAAAACAGGCATTCTCAGAGATGCTAATAAAGCAGAATATTCTCCCCCTGCAATTCCAGGCCAAAATAGGGTAGCAGGAAAAAAAAAAACTTGTCATTTCTTTTTATGAGCTCTATCTCTGTGATATGCATTCAGCAGGTTTCATTTAAGAAGCCACTGGGTTTGATTTGTAACTGGAAGGACTTGAAGGGTAAATGTTTGGCTTGGAAGTGGGGAAAAAAATCCTTTCAAAAGATTGACAGTGAGGAAAAGAGATTGAACTTTCTTTCAGTGGGACTGTTGTTCTTCAACCAGAACAGGTCTCTTTGCCCTCTCCTAGCCCCAGAATGGTTCTTCAGGAGCAGGATTTAAAAATATTTTTCTGTTCTTGTTGGGACTATGCAAACTCTGGTTTGAACCGAACCTATCCAGAGAGATTTACCAGTTCCAGTAACACTCCATCTGGGAAAAAAAAAAAAGTCTGTGATTTATAGCTAATACAAGGGTTTTCTTACTGTTATTCTCAGGGAATTAAAAAAAAAGCTCAGAAAGAACAAAATTGAGATTGAAGGATTGAAGTCTCTCTAATACAAGGTGTGTTAACACCTGCTATGCTTTTCTCCTGAAATACTTTTAGTTTTTATAATGAAGTGCATGCAAACTTATCATTACATCCAAAAGCCTTTATTTTTCTTTAAACTCTCAGCCAGATAAGGTTGTTGGACACCTTCTGCCTGATTTGTGGCAAGTTTTATGGCTGCCAGAAGCTCACCAGGCTCTGGATTTCCAACTGGAACAGAGATTCCCTGAGAGCATCACTATTCCTTGTATCTGCATCCTTCACTATCCCATCTGATCCCAGCTGGTGTGAAGGAAGTAAAGCTTTGTCTAATTCCTGACCTTGCTTCAGAAGCTGCTCACACCTTTAGAGAAAAGTCTGAGACATGGTTTTGGAGCTGCTGTACAGTGTGAAAGTTATTTTTTGATACCCATTCCCTTGAAAATATGCATTGGTTTATATGCTGAAACCTTCAGGGTCCAGAAAATGAGTTTTAAAAGTTCTGCTATCTTTAATCTGCGTTCTGTGTTTCTGAATTTCTGTGCTACCTCCTTTTAGAGGTTCTCTGCTGCTGTAACAGATTTGTAAATTGAAAATGAGATGTCTGCATAAAATACAGTCTCCAAAAATAATAAAAAACAAACCATTTATAATGGGTGCTTAACTCCTCTATGACTTTTTTTATGTGCCCCATATTACATGAGATAAATTTGAATTCTCTGGGTGTTGCTTTGATGAAAGGGGCACAGCATTAGATGTGTTGCAAGTTTGCACAAGATTTCACATGGGTAGTCAGGAAAATGAGTTGCAAATTTGACAGATATTCATCAATATATAACAATGCTGAATAAAAATAGGAGAGCACCCATTCACAGGTAATGAAAATATTTCATCTTGCCTTTTGCTGTAGTAGTTTCACTCAAATGGAAAATATTTGCTGTCTTTGTATGTTGTCTTGATGGTTCTGCTGTCAGTGATTTTTTTTTATTTTTAAATGTAGTAAGTTGAGTTTCATCCTGTTTTGTCTCTATTTATCTATGTGTTAAAACTCATAGAAAGAAGTTGCTCAGAGCCTGCAAATTCTTGCTTACCTGGTAAGTTTTATTTAATTCTGCAGGTCTTTACTCCTCTGGAGAAGGAACTACTCACCTGGGGCCTGTGCTTTGTGTGAGCTTAAAATATACTTGAGGATTATGGTGCTGCATCATTTTCTCATTTAACAGAGAGGAAAACCTTCAAAGGCCTGAAAAACAAAACCTTCTGGGGATTTTGATGGTGATAAAGTACAGAAGTGGCTGTGGTGTCCTGTGAGACAGCATCGTGTTGAAGGGCAAAGGGAGAATGGAAATTCTGCTGAAGCAGCAAGAGAAAACTCTTCAGGGAAATGAGAGGACATTTTGATTAAAACAGCTGAAGAACAAATTTCTCTTGGTTAGAGAGGTCGGGGGGAATTGTTTCAGCTTGCTGGTGTTCTCTCTCCTCCCTTTGGCTTCTCAAAGTAACTGAAGTGTGCAGAGGTTTTTTTAATTTTCTGTCAAGATTTATGTGTCCATAACCTGATTAAAGCAGCACATGTGTGCTGCACTGAACAAGAGTTTATTATTCACAAAGGGAGATGGAATTTTTAGCCAAAAGTATTATTTTCTGCATACTTCTACCTTCAGCGCTTTTAACAGTGTGTTTGAAAATTTTATTTTCTTAGAAAAATATTGAATAATGGTAGTTTTAAAACTTGTTCAGTCATAATGCTGTGTCCTTATCAAAACTGGTGTGTCACAGTTCTAGTGTTGCCTTTCCCTGGTCTTAAAATTAAAACCAAAACACAGTTTAGGGGGAAAAGGGGTTTTTACCTCGGGATTTATTTCAGGATCCTTGGGTGCTGCACTTGGGCAAGGTGGAATGCCCCAAAATGCATGTACACTGTCACACTGAAATACACACAATTATAGGCCTTGCAAAATGAACATATTTATCAGAGATTGCCCAATGAGAGGCTGGAGTGAAGCCCTCGTTGTGAGGAACCTTCCCCCTGGCTGGGCCTGTCTGAGGTTCCAAAATGTGTTCTGGAGAGGCCCTTGGTGTCTGGGGCTCCCAGGATGTTTGCTCTCCTGGTTTAACGGTGCCGTGGGGCTGAGCTGAGTTATCAGCCTTGGGAAGTCACAGTGTGGGGGCTAAAAGCACTGAGAACACATCAAACTATAAAAGAGTGTGTGAGAGGGGTATGAAAAGCAAAAAAATCATCTTGGCATCACTTGTGAGTCTGTACATGGAGTGAAAAGAGGGTTGTGCCCCAAATTTGCTGAAGGTTATTTTCCATGGAACACTGGTGAGTGAGAAATGTCCTGGTAGGTCAGATCAGGGCTGGTTTTTTTTGAAGGATGCAGTGGAGGAATGGTTTGTTCTCCTCTTCTGTGGCAAATAAATCCTGTCTGCTAAAATGGAGCAATAATAAGGACAAACTTTCCAGCACCTCAAATGTTACATTGCACTGTCCTCATGTGAGCAGAGAATCGATTTCCAAGAGGGACTGGAAATAGATAAGTGAAACAAAATTTTATGCTTGGCACTGCCCAAACAGGGCACATGTGCTGGAATTTATCTTTTCATTGGTTATTATTATTAAGTGGCAGCTGGTTTTCTTTCTCTGGAAGCTGATGCATCTGTCTCAGAGAGAGACTGTTTATTAATAAGATTTTGTTTTATTTGACTTGAGTAGTAATTTACAACATGACAAAAAATGCCTTAGAAATATTCATAAAACTTTGAAGCCCCCAGCTATGGACAGAGTTCTCACTGGTATATTGGACTCCTTGAAATACATCTAATACTTGGGCATTAATAGCTCATACAGTACAAATAAAACTTCATAGAATTCATATAGTACAAATAAAAACTTATTTTCTGCTGTCTCCCACTCTTGTTTTGTAAGAGAGCTCACAATTAAAGTAGTTCTTAAGGACTTAGGGATCTTGATTTTTATTTCCAGTTTTAACAGGTCGTAAAGTGAAATGCTGAGTTCATGTGTAATTCTCTTAAATTTAAGTTCTTTTATGTTGTTTCACTTTTATGTAAATAATGTTTGTGTGGTTTGTGTGTTGACTGCTTTTATTTGCTTCATTTGAGTTCTCGTTACTCTAGGGGAAGTTAAAGCTCAAATTTGTCTGATTTAATAGAATCATAGAATGGACTGGGTTAGAAGGGAGCTCAAGGATCTCTCTGATTAAAAAACACAAATTTCATAAATATATTGCTGACAATTGGAATAAACTGTCCTTTCTAAACAGCAATTGTCTCTCCACATTATCCAAATTCAGAAACAGGAAAAGTAAATGCCTTAAACACCTTTGTTTCTAGAAAGGAGCCTAACACAAACAGCTCTGTGAACAGGAAAAAGAAATCGCAGGTCTGGTATTTTTTGTGTGCATCCAAAAAAAATGTAGATAGTGTAATAGAATTTTTCTTGACTCAGGATTAGGTTTCTTCATCTTGTTTGTGTGTTCCACGTGATATGAGGGAATTTATACTGCAGCGTTTTGATTTGCAAAACTCTTTTTCCTTTCCTGAGAGGACTTTATGGATTGCATTGTCAGATGCTACAGTATTTTTTAAAGTGGAATGAGAAAAGGTTGCATTGCAAATGCAGGCAAAAAGCCAGTGGTGAAAAATGTAGATTTGGCCAAAAATGTAGCTAAAGATCCATAAAGGATGGAAACTTCTAAATATTCAAGATATTTTGAGAACTTATTTCAACTAGGAATAGTAAAAGATGCAAAATATTCTTCACAAAGGTAAATTCTATTTATCAGAATGGTTATTTTTTTGAGTTAAAAATGAAAGCAGGTATAGAATTTCATTCTTCCTCAACCAAATAATTTTCTCAAGGGTGGTGGAGAATTATTTTTACAGTATTTCCCTTGTTTAAAGGGAAATTTAGAAATAAGAAAAAAGTATTTTGAAACATGAAGCTTGGGAGCTTGACACTGAGTACAGTTCCCAATTTTATTATAAAATAGAGGAGAAACAGAAAATGAAAATGCCACAGAAACTGTATTTCTTTTAGACTAGTTCTATTAGAGTTTCTCTGTTTAGATCTGAAGATAGCTATCCAATGATAATAATGATAACTCTACTGCTGATTTTTATTTTAATAGATCATGCAGATTTGAGTTAAGTCTCCATTTCATTGCTTTAGGTCCTTCCTCTATTGTAAGAATTTCCTCCTTGTGTTCTTAGCTAGTGAAGGATGGCAAGAGAACAGACATGGATGTTAACTGACATGCCAAAGGCTTCACAGCAAGTCAGCAATTAAATAAAACATATTCTGAACGATGATACTGATTTCTGCCCACATTAGGCCACAAATCTTAGCCAAATGCGCCTACATTTACCAACCAGGATGTGCTAAACTGTTCAGCTGATGTAGCCATAATTTGTTTTTCCATCATTATTCCCAGGGATACACAATTCCATGGGCAGAGTTTCTGCTGTTAATAATGTTCTAAGCAGCCACTGTGATGCCCAAACTGCTGCTGTGGAGAGGAAAAGAAAATCAACACAGCACCTCAAGCCATTTTGTGTTCTGTTCTACTGTAAATTCAAAGTTCTTTTATCGGCGTGGTTTTGTTTTGAGCTAATAAATGAAAGCAAGTACAGAATTTCATTTTTCCTCCTTGAAACAGGCAATTTCTCTTTCTTTATTTGTGCTCCCACTTCCTCCATCCCCACCTTGGTCTCAGTGCCAGTGTGCATGTTAACCAGAGCTGGATGTCCTAACCCTTAAGAGAGGGTGAAGAAATGAAGGTTTTTATGTTATTGGTTTAAAAATGTGATGCTGTTGTGTAATTTACCCTGATGCTTTTGGAAATTCTCTGGAGTGCCAGCATTAAAAGCTGTTACAATTTGCAATTATGTCAACTGTCCCTTTCGTCTGGAAAATATTAATGCTTAAAATTCTTTTAATGAGAACTTAATGTGTAAGCAGCAAGGAAGTGTGTAAAGAAAACACAGAGTATTTGATATAAAATCCATGAGAGGAGGAAAGGCTTAGGCAGAAATGTACCCATCCTGGTAGCTTCTTACAACATGACATAGTCTGTAAGTCTGTAAATTTATTAGGCTTTCTCTTGTTGACAGCTGAAGGAGGTTTTTCAATAGCAGACAAATCTCAGCATGTGATACTTAAACTCTCTGAATTCAAAACTGAGCGATTTGCCTCAGTTTATGTCTTGGATGATCAGTTTGTAAATAGTCTGCAAAGAAAGCTTACCCACAGAGAGAATCTGAAATTTAATAAATGTTTGTCAAATGCTTTGGAGACCCCTAAGGAAATATATTATTTCTACATTTCCCCTAAAGACTTTTTTCATTTATTATATGGCTCTATACAGTGGTTTTGTATTCTTACTAGTTTATGAATGCAGCAATGACAAATGTGTGGTTTTTTCAGGACAAAAAAAATCTCAAAGTGGTTCACACATGAGTTTTTGGACAAAAACTTTCCCTTAATTTGGGCTGCAAAAATAAAAGTGGTGATGAGTGTGTGTGTGTATTTTAATGGCTCTTGTGTCAAATACTCCAATCCTGGGCTGGACTGACACTTTTGGTAAGATTATTTTAATTCAAGCACTTGTAAACATTGGACAGAGCAAAGTGAAGACACAAAACGAAGACAGAAAGCAGTGAATGGGTAAGGAGAGGGACATGATTATTAAATAAATCTGAAAACTGTGAATTAAAATAAATTTTATGAATTTCAATGTTTTTTAGTAATCTTTATTATAGATTTAATAGAAATGGTGAATTTCCTGTAACCTCAGCCCTTTGCAATGGTATTGTGTGCCAAGATACTGAAATACATCTAATTTAGGCATCAAAAGCATGTAGTTTATTTCTGGATGGATCACTCCTATTTTCTTTGTTTTCACTCAAAACAGGAAGTCTAATTTAGGCAGCACCTCATTTGTGTCCATTTTTGACCCTAATATTTGAGAAATTCAAAGATATCTCTGCTGAAGAAGTCTCTGCTGAAGAAGCTGGGGTGGCCAGCTCTGAGGCAGACATTCCCATTTATCAGATGAATCCCAGGATTAGTCATAGGCTTGTGATGATAAAAATTAGAAACTCGCTTCAGAGCTCCTGATTAATTCTGACGCTCTGCCCTAATGAGACACAGAATCCTGCACAGAGTGTTGCAGAGGATGAGGAACTTCATATTTGTGGCTTGCCTCTATTATATTTTAGCTCAGTGATGCATTTAAATAACTTGAGGTCTGGCCAGGCTATCTATATCTAATGACTGATGTAGATTAATTAGGAGACTGGAGGTCTGCACATCCAGAAAGCATAGTGGGTACATATTCTCTGTTTAAAAGGAATGAGATTTTAATCAGGAGGTTGTCTCCTTTATGCCTGTTTGTGGTCCAGGCAGATGGTACACTAATCATCCTTACAAAGACAGTGTATTGAGTATAAATAATGCAAAAACCCCGACTTGGAGCAGATTATTCATTATTTCTGTAGTCAGACTGCAAGGAATCGTTTCCTCCTGCCACCCTGTCATTCTGTCTGGGAGACAGAGTGCTTGAAAGAGCTGCTCCATCTCCATCTGACAAGCTGGATTTGGGTTTTACAAAAAGGTTTTCGTCCTTGCTCCAAGTAGGTGTATGTATAATATATGTACTTTCACTGTTTACATTTAAATTAAGATCCATCTCTCTTGATTATTCCGCACTCCCATCCCTTATTTCAGCACAGAATGTCTTGCAGCAGAAGGCTGGACAAAACCCTTTGATTTGCTTCCAGTGACAGGGGTAGGAGAGGCATTTCAGAACATTTAATTCCTCCGAAGAATGTGTTTATAAATTTGTAACAGATACAGTGTACAAATCCAAACAAAATATTCTGCATTTTGGAAGATTTATCTTCTGAGTGTCTGGCAGACCCCACTAGGAACAAGACGAAGCCCAGATAAGACTTGTGGGCTCACTGTGCTCTGCATTTCTGAGGAGAGCAGGAAAACACCCCACCTGTACCTAATCCCAGCCTGGGAACAAGTTATGGTGTGACCTTCTAATGTGATGACACATTTATCCATGAATGAGAGCAAGATAAATCATCTGCATCCAAAAAACCCCCAACAATTTCATGCAACACTTTGCCCTCACCCTGTTCTAACTCATGGACTACCACAGAAGAGGGAGAGAGGAAGCAAAAAAAGGTCAAGGAAGAGGTAAAATTAAATTATTTTTGTAACAACTGGAATGTGCTTTGAAGCATATTTTTTGCCCCTCAAGTGCTTTTCTAACTCACAAGGGTTTGCTGCTTTCCAGATGGAATGGACAGGGCAGTTCTCTTGTTGGTTGTGTTCCTTGAGCAGCCTGTGATTTTCCAAATTTTTCCAAGGAATTTGGATATTGAATAGCTGTAATTTTATGTGAGTTAAACAGCATCCAGTGCTTGGGATGCTCTGACAATGAAAATTAAGGAAGGGCAGTAATTATTGTTTAGAGTTATGAAGTGATTGACTTGAACCTTGGGTGCTACCTTGCTTATAAAAAATTCAGATTGTTTTAGTATTTTGGTTTTGCATCATATTTATCAATTCCTTCCTGTTTTCTTCCTAAGGGGGCCATTTTGTTAATGCATATCAGCGATGGGAATACCTAAAACAAACCCCAAATCTATAGTGCTACCAAATCTCTGTAGTTAATTAAGGGAGAGAATGAATGTAGGGTGCAGGAGAAGGTGACTGGATGCCTCAGGCTCAAACTGCCACTGTGGAATTGATTCTGAAAGTAACATTAATTTTGTTGGTAAAATATACTGGGCCTCCCCCTAGTTACAAGGTGTCAATACTGTCAATTTTTACAAGCTGGAAAAAAAAAACCAACCCTCCTAATTTAAAAAATACAGGTTCCCTGTTGGTTCCCTCAGCAGGCTGCACATTTTGAGTAAATACATCATTGGATCAGCACCACTTGGCTGTTAAGGTGCAGAAACTCAATTTGTTTGCAGTGCCATGAAGTCAAGCACGCTGTGAAACTGCTGCTCAGTGATAGAAAAAATCAGTGTAAAAGCAGAGTTCGTGGAAGGAGTTGGGTGATAATGTGACACGTGCGTGGTGGCTCAGTCACGCCTGTCTGAATTCAAATTTCTTTAACCACAAAATTTAATGTGCTCCTACTTGGATTTGCTTTTTCTTTTCCCCTTCAGGAGTTTCATACCTAAATGCAGTTCTGGCACCCAGTTTGGAAGAGTTAGAAAAAGTTTTGGAATTATAGAAGTGGATAGAAGAGGATTTTTATGCTCTCTTTGGGAATGACTGGCATTTCTCAGGGTCAGCAGGTAGAGAATCCAGCTGCATTCCTGGCAGTGCTGCTTGGCACAGCTCAAGGACTGCAGGACTGTGCAGGAAATGGCCAAATTGGTGCTTGTGTTTCAGTTTTACAGCTTGTTGTGTGAGATTAATAAAGCTCACTCTCCTCAAATGTGTGTTGAAACTAAATTAAAGAGTGCAAAGTGGATGACATTCATTGAGAGAAACTGCTGATAAATGAGAAAGACAAGAAAACTGGTGAGGAATCTCTTTTTAAAGGTAGAACAGTGGAACTTAATCAGTTTTGAACACCTTAAAATTATACCTTTCTGAGCTTGAACCGCTCGGTGCTCATTTCTATTTTGGCAGGAACTAAGAGAGAATCTAAGTTCTTTTAATCACAATCTGCCATCCTTGTATCCTTTCTCCAGTGTCTCTGAAGAGTGCTTGAGGTGAAATGGCATCAAAAATTGGGCATTTTGGACACTGCTCATGTTAGAAATAGGGCAAATGTGATACTTCAGATGAAAACTTTCTGGAAAAATTTTAAAGCCATGGTTCTAGATATGCCTTTGTAACTTTTTGATGTCAGCCAGAAGTCAAAATATATTCTGTGTTATTTGATGCTAAAATCTCCTAGAAACTTTTTTCCATCAGGAACTTGGTTATCTAGCTGGATACTTTTGAGTCAGCATCATTCACAGTGTCAGAACTTGATTAGGGTGATCCTTTTTCCCAGATTTATAACCACATTTTTCCATAACTAGGCATGGGGAATTTGGAAGGTGAGGAGGAGGTAGAGGCTGCTGCCCTGGATCCTTGAGGAGGAAGTTGGACTGGAGATGCTGCTGTGGTCCATGAAAGCAGCAAAACCTCTGGATAATGAGGGAATGGGGAAACCCTTAAATTCTCTTCCCTCCTTTCCCCCTCAGCCTTCCCTCTGAACCCCACTGAGCCACTTCACACCTTACACATGCTCTGTGGTTACTGTGAAGCTGCACTTACACTGCCAGGAAACTTTTGAAGTTCTGTGAACTTTTTGGTTCCTTCAGTGCTGCTTTTTGACTGGATAGCCCTAATGGAAGGGAAAAAATTCCATGCAGTGCCTCACTATAACCTGCCTTTTAGGCTTTAGGTGAGTGCTGTTCCATGATCTCCCATCTCTCTTGTGAATCCTCAGTGGAAATCACAAGGTCTAGAGTGGCAAACTCCGCATTTAAATTGTTGACATGCACTTAAAAGTAAAGCAGCCAAGAGGGTATCCTAGAAAACAATAGGACTTGTGCTCTAGAAAGATTCTTCCTTGTTCTTGTTTCTTGAGATTAAATAATTTTCTTCTGCTTGGATTTTTTAAAGCAACCACTTTATGGGTACCAGAAATTTCCTAACAAAACCTATTTGGTAAAATAACCAAGCTACTTTTCTGTAAAGATGAATTGATGGAAGGGATGATATATTTATTACCTGATTATCTTCCATAAAACCTTTTTATATAATAATACCTCATTAAAGACCATTAATGAAATACCAAGTCTCTTGATAACAATTCTAAATTATGTCTGTCATGAAAAGGGACACTTGCTAGAATTGTCCTCTTTACTTCTAGATTGAATTCATGGAGAAGATTCTGAAGGGTGTTATTTTGAGGAGGAATGTTCCTGTTTGCTCTAAATTATTGATAGATGAGCTTTTTCTTTAACATGGTGCATTTTCACTTGAAAGGCTGGAGTCTATGAATGAGGGTGTTTTATTACAATGGAATAATGATATAGTGGCAGAAATTTGATGAGATAACAGGATTCCCCAAAGGAGTTCCCCAGCACTGAGGGTAATGTCACCCAGCAAAGACAACACTTTCTGAACTTTGTTTATTGTTTACGCTGCAAAATTTTATGCTCTACAGACTGATAAGGAAAAGGTTTTTAAGGATTTGGAGTTTTTTATGTCCTGTGACTAAAATGAATTTGTAATCATGGGTAATTATGATGGAAGGGATTTGTAAACTTCGTGTTATCCTGTTAAAAGACTTGGGACAGGAAGGGAAAATGCCTGAGGCACCAACATGACAAACAGAAGATCCAATGGACACAGAGAGTGAGGAAGATGGGTGTCCTTTTGCCTGGTAATAGGGAATCAGTTTTGTCTCATGTATATTTTGAACAAAACCCTGAAAGAAGTTGTCTGGAGCCTACAGACCATAGACACCTAATTTTATAGCAGAGTACTAGGAGCAGGCATTCCAGTTTAAGTCATAACTGAAGAGTAGTTTCAAGGAAAACCCTTGAAACTCTCCTTTTGAAAGTTATCTAAGGAGAAAAGGTAACAGGACAGGTGTCTGAGATGAGAATGCCTAAAATTTCGATAATGAGATCCCCAAAACTTCACAAAGACGTTCAATTCGAAAGGGTGAGTTTAAAGAATTAATTGATACGGGATGGGGAGATGGATGAAGGAGGAGTGATGTTTGAACTATGTTTTATTGTTTTAAACCAGTATCAGCTGGCAAAAATACCCACTTTTCATCTTAACAGAATAAAGAGAAGTTGCTAATAACTCTTAGTGAATAAGGAAGCCCATGGCAGCCACAGGAGCCCTGTTGTCTCCAGCCTAGCACCGTGCTGGAAGGCTCTTGGCGTGCGTTTCACCAACCCTCACTCCGCAAGCTGGGGAGAGCTGGAATGAAATCCTGCCTTGGGAAGGGTGGGCAGGCCTGGCAGGGGCTTCTCCTTGTGCCTGAGGACAGTCAGCTCCAGACAATTCCCCTGCAGTGAGTGTGGCAGGTCCCTGGTGAGGTGTTTTGGCCACCGTGGCTCCGCGTGGTGCTGGCCTCGGCCGAGGGTGCAGTGCCCATGGCTGTCGGAGTTAGTCCCGGCTTTGGTCATCCCTGCTCTGCCAGGCTGGGCTCAGGGGAGCTCCACTCCGCTCACGTGGAAGGAGCTTTGTTTAACTACCCATGCCTAATGGCAGATCATTCTCAGCAGGGTTTCTTCCCCAGCAAATACAGTAAAACACTCTGAACACACAACGAGGAGAGGTAGAAACGCCTGAGGCCTGTACAGCCCCCTTACCACAGGGGGACATTTTGGGGTGTCCCTTTGCCATGGCCCCATAGCACCTGCCTGTCCCCTGTCTCCACCTCTGGCTGCTGCTGGAGAAAGCAGAGGTTTGGCTCCCCTAATTCCCCTTGAATTAGGGGAAGCCAAACAAAGGCCGCTGCTCCCTTGGAGGGAGGAGGCCTGATGCATTTTAATGAAGGAAGTGCCCTGAAAGCCTTAGAAGGAAAAAGGTTTCAAGTTGAACCATATGTATAAGGTCGGCCAGGGCAAAGGACAAAAAGGGTTCAGTTCCTCCAGCACAGAACATGACAGTTAAATTGGTTGAAATAAGCTGGGGTTTTGCTCTGGAGGATGGATATTGGAAACAAACCAATTAGGCAACGTGAAGTGGTGGACTGCTGGTCAGCCTGCTATGCTTTTGGGCAGGTGAAATGGTTTAAGAGATTCAAAGGAAGAAGAGGCTGAAATGAGACTTGGTGTAGCTACGTTTTTCTTTTTCTTTTTTTTCTTTCTCCTTCTTTTCTTTTATTTTTCTTTTCCTTTTTTTCCCCTTTCTTTTTCTTTTTTTTTCCTTCTTTTTCTTTTTTTTTTTCCTTCTAGCTGTCATTTGGTTGTTTTTAGAGTAGAATTGCTTGCTCCATTTTCATCACCGCAATAGGCTATTGAGAGTGCATTTATCTGTCCATAAATCACAACTTTTCTGTTTGCAGCTAGATTTAATTCACAAGTCAGTAAACCTGTCAGGCATCATATGTACGGTGGCTGATGTTTAGAGCAGTATACTGATAGGATTTTTAAAGGGAAGAAGGGAAGAGGAATGGGACTCATTGCTGCTGTTTGGGAAGTGACATCTGAGTCCTCGAATTTAGAGGAAGTGTCCTGGTGAAATGGGAAAAGGGGCGTGGAAGATCCCCTGTGCTGTGACTGCGACTGAAATAAACTGTTCTTTGGTTTGCTCCTGATTCTGATGGACTCAGGACTGCTCTGCTTTGTCCCAGATTCTTCTGCTCAGACACAAAGAAAAGAGAAGACCTTTGTCATATTCACTGACGTTCTGCTTTGACTGAAGAAACTGAGAGTCTATCATATGGAAATGCAATATCCAAATAAAACAGCTGTGATGTAGTGTTTGAAGGTCGTGGTGTTACTAAATTGTACCCACAAAACCCAGCAATAACAGTACTTCTGTCTTCTATTTTGAGTCAATATTGAACTTCACAGTCTTTTACTTGCTGCTTAAATAACAGTAAAATTTAACAGTCAAGAAAGGGTACCATAATATTTGAAGGAGAGAACATAATAGACAATGTATTTGAATATGAATTCTTTTGCTAGTCCCAGAGAGCTCCTGATGGAAATTTGTAAGGTCATGACTGACTTGATGGTGTCGTTATAAATTCCTGCTGAACATTAAGAACATTGCTATTCTTCTCATCTCTGTTTGGTCATTAAGGAAAGCGATGAGCATCACATGGTGTCAGAAGAGTGGAGTGAGAATGAATTTGGGAAGACTTCAGAAAAGGTCACAAAAAAAAAAGGAAAGGGGAAGAAAACCCAAAGTAGGACTGTGGTAGCCCAAAGCTTTCTTTCATGGGTTTTATAAGAAATTATTTTATGTTTGCTTTTTTGTAGAGCCTCAAAAGTTTATTGCATATCTCGTGGAGAGGAAGAGCACAGATATGCCCTTGACCCTGAGATTGTACTGGAGGTTGGTATTATTTAAGAGACATATTAAACATATAAACATAATTAATCAGTTACCTGCTCACAGAAGGAGTGTTTTCTTTATAGGCTAAACTCTGGGTTGGAGTAAACAGAATGCTCTGGCCAGCAAAACCTGAAAATTCTGCATGTGGCCAGAGCATTCTCAGTGCAACAGCAAAGACACAGCAACCTGCTGCTGTTAAATGATGGCTCCAGCACACCAAGGTTCTCAAATAAATCCAAAGAAATAAATAGCAACTTAACTGAGACAAAACAAAGTGCTTGACAAAATTACAGGCAGACTTGGGCACAGGCAAAATTAATTTTTTATACCAGAGTCCTTGAAGCTCTGTCCTTGCAGAGACAAGACCCTGTGACTTTCTCTGTCCTGAAGCACAGGTTGGGTCCCTTCTGCAAATATGTGAGTGCTGCATTATTTCACTGGGAGGTCTCTCTTGGCTGCTTAGCAAATAACTTCTCACTTCAATGAGGTCGAAACCTTCCTTTCATCCCTCAGTAAAGATATTTTCATGCAAACCTTACATTTTGTATCTGTCTCTGTGTCAAAAGCCTTTGTGATGTGTTTAAACACCACAGTTGTTGCTATTGCTGAGTTTTCATTTGTCCAAGACAGCTGTGTGACAGTAAGATGCTCACCTTTTCCTCTATAGGCAACCTATAACCTCTTCCCAAACTTGTCACACATTGTATTAACAAATAACAATTAATTTCAACCCATTAATTTTCAATTATTTCCAGGTAAAAAAATTCTTACCTCGTAAATTGACATTTTTACCTACTGAATTTGAGCAAAGGCATGGCTGATTAATGTTCAGGAATAACTTAAACCTGTCCATTCTGGTTTTGATTTTCTTATCACTCATGCTCTGGTTAATTAATATCATCACCTTTTAAGAACAGCTTTGTGTGGTGAAACTGAGGGCGACCTGCTTTGGGAAATAATGTATTAATACATTTTTGTGTTGCTGTGCTGTGCTGCCTGGCATGCAGGCTGCCTGCTCTAATGGAAGATGTGAGGAGTTTATTTTTTGTGAGTAGTGACCTTTTCTGCCAGGGCATGTGCTAAATGGCAGCCAGCTATGCATCAGGAAACAATTATGCCTGGCAGTGCAACTGTTCATATGTTCACAAGGTCTCTGAGTTTTTCTTCTGAGGTCTTCTTGAGTTTCCTTGTTCTTTTAATCTGAGCTGTGCACTGGAAAGGAATCAACTTTCTAAAATAAATACGCATATTTTTGGAATCCAGACCTGAAAATTATGTTGTTGAGTGTCCGTTTTTATATTTCGCACTGTCTGAGAGATGGCTCTATTGTCATTGATCAGGTGTATTGTTAAATGTTTGAGACGTTTTTGCTGCCATTTATTTCCAATTTCAGAACTGATTTAGTATGATTTTGTAAATTGTCTGGAGGAAATATTTTTCAAAGGCGTGTGTAGAAACAGGAACCAAACATTTGTTAAAAGCCAACAAAAATTGGGCACTTATTTCTCCACCTTTTCCCCTGCTCACAGCCAGTGGACTAAATTGTTGAATTGCTTTTTTTTTTTCCTTGTTCTTTTGCATTATTATACAAGAAACGTGTGCTCTGAATGAGTCTAATTATTACTTTTTTTTTCTTTTTCCAGGAGCTACAGCAATGCTATTTATCTCATTCTAAGGAGAAAAGACTGCTCTGATTTTACAGAGAACACTACATAGAACTGACTAAGGCGTCGTAGTCTAGTCCCAAAAATGTTTTGAAATGGGTGACTTAGAGTTCCCATTTATAAAAAAACAGAGGCATACCTCAGCAGGACTTTATAGGTCTTTGCAGGAGTGAGATCAGTTTTATTTGTTCTCTTCATTTGCACTGGAATTTGGGTTTGCTATCAATTTAGTAGGGTGAGAAACCCTGTTGTTGTGAAATCCTTGGTTTTAGGGGTGAGCAGCTCAAGCAATAAAAGGAGTTTTAGTTCTGTCACGGATATGTTTTCTTTTCAGAAGTGCCCTGATTTTTCATGCACTGGATTTTAAGCATTTAATTATTCTATTTTCATGATATTTGAGTTAAAAAGAAGCAAACTACCCATATGCTTGCCAGTAAACTATTCTGTTTGAATAGGGATATTCAGTACTTTGCCAATGAGAATGCTGCTGTGTAATAGCACAGATTTACCAGCTGCTGAAAGTAGTTTGGTGTGTTAGTTGTTTCCTTTGGGTCCTATGTTTTTTTTAAACAAACCATGTCATTTGTAGCTCCTGGCAACCTTTCTTCTTCTTTGTGAGTTACCATGTTACCAAAAAAAAAGTCACTGTTGGAATGGATTTGGAACCCATTTTTAATTAGATGCAGATGAAACAACTAATAAAAACTTTCCTCACAAAACAGAGAAAGTCTCTTCCCCATTTAATTTCCTGAATATTTTTTCCCAGTAGTCTCACCCCTTGCTGAAAAATGCACTATTTCTCCACTTCAGCTTGAGAGGAAGAAGCCTTGTGAAAATGCGAAATGCACAGATGCAAAAACATCCACTGATAAAACATCTCAGTGATGCATTTTCATTCAGCTCTGGATGACAGCAGCTGCTTTCACTGCTTTTCCTTCTAAAGAGGGGAATTCCTATAGTTTAAATGGCACCTTATATATATATATATGTGTGTGCATATATATATATATATTTATATATATATATGTGCGCACACATATATATATATACACACACACCCCCCCCTATATCAGCATTAGATTGAAGCACACCTACACCCTGTTGTGTAAGGTGCATGTAATGTACTGAGTTTGTAGTAAAATCTTCATTATGGGGAAGCATGAAGGAGCAAAAAATATTAAACTTTTAAAATATATTAGTCTGCAAAGGCTATGAAAATTTCTTTCAGTTGAAACTGGTCCAAAATGGCTTTCTCATGATTTCAAGAAACAGTTGAACTCTCCTTACTTTTTTCTATTTTTTTTTCCCCTCTTGTTTTTTCTTTTTTTTTCATTGTATAAAAAAATCAGTCAAAAAAATACTTCACTGCACAAGACAGGATTTATTTTTTAATTCTTTGCAGGAA
This sequence comes from Vireo altiloquus, assembly GCA_013396875.1. Classification (NCBI taxonomy): domain Eukaryota; kingdom Metazoa; phylum Chordata; class Aves; order Passeriformes; family Vireonidae; genus Vireo; species Vireo altiloquus. The sequence continues at coordinate 40,804 of VZRF01009690.1, forward strand.
ATTTTTAGTATCTAATGAATTATATACTGATAATTAGTATAAAGAATTTAATAACAATAAATTATAAAGAATTTTATAATAATAGACTTTTATTATAAATATCAGGATTACTAGGAAGTTTATTTTATTTATGACTAAGTAGGTAGCTACTTAAAACAATTTTTATATTTCCTGCTATGTGTTTGTTACCATGAATGTTGTATTTAAAGGCAGAACGAGAGAATTTCACAATCTGAGATTTTTCCTATGTCTTTGTTTGTTTTAATTGTAAAACCTCAATAAATGTGGATATTTCTTTCTTCTGCATTTTGCAGTTTACCCCATGGGGGAATCTGAAGTGTGTTGGGATTTCTGCTTTAGAAAAAAATCCTCATCATTTGATGTCTAAGCCATTTTGTCTATCCGAGAAGTTAAGATGTTCCTTTCCCTCCTGTCCTTGGATTTCTGCTGTCCTTGCTTCCTGTCATTGGCTGGGTGGTGAAAATTTGTTTTTCCTGTGAAGCACAGAGCCTGTTTAGCTGCTTTTAACCACTTTTAGTTCCAGCCCAGTTTTTTACAAGCTCTTACAGATGCTGCCCTTTCATGCTTCCCAAATCCCAGCAGCCAGCAGCTCCTCCCCTGCTTCTCTGTGACCTCACATTTGCTCTCCGCTGAGGTACAGGTGTGACAAGGCTGTGTCTTTGAAACAGGTTTTTTGGTTTTGTTTTTTTTTTTATTTTTAAGTTAAATTTTTATACCAGAGGGAAAGAAGTTGGACTTGCAGTTTTTAGTGTTTTTTTTTTCTTGTTTATTTAAGTTTTTATTTTAAGTTTAGAAAATCATCTGACACTTGGACTCAGTGTTCTGAATTTCCCACTGCAATGCCATGAGACTGAGAATGCAGTGTTGTTTTAAAAAACTTTNTTTATACCAGAGGGAAAGAAGTTGGACTTGCAGTTTTGGTGTTTTTTTTTTCTTGTTTATTTAAGTTTTTATTTTAAGTTTAGAAAGTCATCTGACACTTGGACTCAGTGTTCTGAATTTCCCACTGCAATGCCATGAGACTGAGAATGCAGTGTTGTTTTAAAAAACTTTTTACTTAATTAATTGTTAAAACGCATTATATTTTGTACTAATTACTATCACTTATTTGTAACATGTTCTTCTTACTTTAAATTAATTCTACTAATGTTTCTGTGCCACTGTTATAGCAGAAAATGGAGTAAAAGAAGAAAAACAACTCTGAACACCACTTAAAAACTTCTATCTTGTTTTCTTTTTACTTTTATACTATAAAACTTAAAACTACAAATTTTCACTTTGTGATAAACTAAACTATAGTCTATTTTATATTTTGAATGTTTTTAATTCATTTATAAGTGTTGGAAGCTTTTTTTTATGGGTACGAATCAAAGACTGTGTCCTCTTGGGGTCTCAGGGAGGGTCCCAGACCCCCCAGGGCAATTTGAGGGGTTTTCCAAATATCTTGGACCCCAATTCAGGGCCTGCCCTGTTTGCCAGCTTTTCCTGAATTAGGAAATGGCATCTGATGTGAGGCTGGGGACAGAGCAAAGCTGTTCTGAGCAGGGCTCGGCACAGATGTGTGAGGAGGAACAGCACGGCAGGAAAGGCAACACCACTCACTGGGTGAAATATTCCCAGAACTTTCTGCAGAAATTTTCCTTTAAAGGGGAAATTTTGGGGAGAAGAGCTGACTTCCAGGGACAGTTTTCCAGGGCTGATGTGACTCTTGTAGACTAACAGAGCATCACATCAGGTACCTGCAGGACAGTGCAGTGCCCTGAGTTCTGTGCTCTTACATAGCTTTAGTCTGAACCCAGCAGATTTAATAAAATGACTTTATCAACATGAATAATTCTTAGGTCAAGCCTTACTATATGCCTGTGGTTTTAGCCAGTGAATAAAGTAGTTTTTACATGTACATCTGTTGTATTCCTGAGATCATGTTAGCAACTACTTTCAAAGAGTGCTGGAAAAATAGGAAGAAATACACTTGTCAAGATTTTCATAAGGGTGAATTTGAAATTTCAGGTGTCTAGAACACCGGGCTTGAGCAGAATGAGACTTGGCTTTACAATTGTAGGAGAGTTTAGTCTTTCCTAACATATGTCTTACTGTCCATGTTTGGGTCATTTGGCTTGTCAAAAACGAGGCATTCAAACCTTGTGTCAATACAGTTCAGGCTTTCTGTCCTTAATACAGTAATTTTGTGTCCTTTATGATATAATTGTAGATCTATCAGTGCTGATACCTTACAGGAGGGATTGATAAGCCTTTAAGCTTTTAATCCTTCCTAAATTTATGCTGGTTGAAGACTGCTGGGATTTCACTCGCCAGTCTTACAGTGCTCTAGATATACATTTTCTATAAACCCATTTTTTGTGGTTTTAACCCATTTTTTTGTGTTTGTTAGTTTTTTTCCCAAACTTTTCTAATTAATCAAATGCTGTTTTCCAGGAAAACCTGGAAGATTGCATCAAAGGCCATTCTATTCCCCCTCGAGCACCAGACAATCCCCTCTGCACTAATCCTCAGCCTTCTCCTTGAGTTCTCTCTGATTTCTAAGGTGGCTGACCCTGGCTGAACCCTGTCAGAGGGACTCTCATAAAAGGGATCTGATCTGACAAATCGATTGGCAGAGAGGGAGAGTTAAGGGGAAATGACTTCCCTAACAAGGGCTGGAGCCTTTCCCAGGAAGCCTGGAGTTGTGGGGAGGATGGTGAGAGCTCAGGGAGAGCCTCCCCGCTCAGGATCCAGGGCTGAGGATGAAGGGAAACAACAAAAGGCTCTCAGCTTCTCCCCTAATCAGCCCTGCAAGGGAAAAAACTGTGCCTGATTTATAAGATGTTGAGTGGAGGTCAATTGCCAATAATTGGGCTAATTAAAAACAAATACTGAAATGATATTACAAGCCCAGCCAGGACTCTACTGAAGTCAGGTAATTAGAGGATGGAGCTGTCAATTAAAATCTGCAGGGAAAAAGTTGGTGTGGTTAAAGGACAAGGTAGATTTAAAAAAAACCCACCAAATAAACAAAAAAGTGGATGTTAATTGGCACAGCCCCTCATTTAGCATGAAATCTTTATTTTAAAGGCAGATGCTCTTACTTGCAACGAGCTGTAATGGTTTTTAAATTTTCCAACCATAAAGTAGGTAGGAAGATAATTTGGCAATGTATAGATCGATATGCACTTAATTAGACTTGCTAAAGCAGCATGTCAGCAGGTACATTTCACTGTGACAGACCCACAGAGTCCTCCTGAAAATATTTAAAGTACTGTGGTGTAGTCTCCTGTATTCTTGTCTGAACTTCAGTTCTCAAGTAATTAATTTTGGGCTGTACCCCAAAGTAAGTGCCTTTCACTGCATGGGACACACCTGCCTTGGATCTACTGCCTCAGCAAAATAGATAAAACAATCCTGTGCAAAGATTTAGCATCACCATTATCAGAATAATGCCTGTCTAAACCATTTCAGTCCTACAGGCAGTTTACTGCCAAGATGTTTTGGTAATAATTTTAAGCATGAATGGCACCTCTGCGAGGTTGTAAGAGAAGATAAAAATGGCTTTCTGTCTTTCTAAGGAAAATAATCCCAGAAAATTCAACCAATCTAACCAAAAAGTAGCAAAGAGTAATAGCTTGCTTCTGGTATCACCTGTGGAGGGAAAAATCTCCCCTAACATGATCAGAAATATAATTTGGAGCTGTTTCTGTTGGCAGCTTGGTTAGAGGAGCTAGCAAAAAAAGCTTTTGTGATCTTCTCTAAAGTGAATATTTATATCTGGGGTTCCTCATTTAGTCTTTTGAACAAAATAATCAAAAGTATACATTAAGTGGCCTGTGGCATGTTATCAAAAAGCTAAATAATCTTATGGCATCCATTTCTCTATCAGCATATCTTGAGGTAGCAGATACTGAGAAAGAAGTGTGTCAGTATCTGAGAAGTACAAAATATATGCAAAATTCATACAAGCAGCATTTTTTAATATTTATATATGTGTGGCTGTATAAAGGTACCTGATGGAAATGACAGAGCAGTGGTTTATGCACACAAGGAATAAAGGAAATGGTGCTGTTCCCTGGCTCACAGTCGGACTGTGGTGTTTCAGTGCTGCCTGAGGAGTTTCTGCATCTGGGATTTGCTGTGATTCCCTCTCCTGAGGATGCTCTGGTGTCGGATGTGAAGGGATGTCTGATGCTGCAGCTTCTTCTCCTGGTGCTGGGATGTTGCAGAGTTGTTTCCTTTTCAGCAGGACACCACCACCTGCAATCAACAGGTGAGCAGAACTCCATTAAAAACAGATTATTAGCAAAAGGGGAGTTTCCTGCTCCTGCACAAAGGTATTTGCAAAGCACGGCAAAATAGTTGCAGCACTCTGATTTTGTACACCAAAACATGCTGGAGACAGAGGTCGTAGTTGGAACAAAAAGATTTTTATTCAGCCACACCCCACCGCCCACAAAACCCCCAAAATATGGTTACCTACTTCTGAGTCAGAAGAAAGGAAGCAAAAGAAGTGTGAACAAACACAGTGGATAAATAATTTGTTGTTTTTCTCCTTATCCAAAATGTGCTAAGGTTCCTGTGCATCCAAAATGAGTATGAAATTCAACCACTGTGAACAGGAGCATTTGTTTTGCCCTCACAATTGATAGTAAAAAGAGTCCTCCACAAATATTTTAGTTTTACATTATTTTAAAAAATAAGGCAGTAAAACTAGAAAATTAGCACAAGTGTTATTAATAAAGCCGAAGCAGAAAAGTGCCTTGAGAAACAATAAAATGAAATTTTATCTGCTGATATCATGAAGCCTTCCTCATGTCACTGAAATTCAGCAGCACATTCAGGGGTATTTTTAACAGTTCTAGAATTGTCTCACAAATAACAACACATCCCAGAGAGTAGGGGAAAAAGAGAGGGACAGAGTAAAACTTCCTACTCTGGGAAATGTCTACTTGTTACCTTTAAAGTAACCTCAAAACTCACCTAAGAATGAAGTGAATAACCACAGAAAGAGCTGTTAAGTTCTCTCATTTTTCTAAACTTCTACGATTTCATAATTTTGAAAGTGATGTTCTCTGCCTCTGAGGGTATTTTTCCATATCCTAAGTGACATCCTTTTCCCATCAAACTGCCATGCCAACCAAGCTGGAAAGTTCCGAAGCTAAAAGCTCCCAGACAAATGAATAAAAATTTGTGTTACTGCATTTTAACCTATTCAAAATAAACGGCTTTAATTTTACTTCTAAAATAAAATTAAAAACGGAGATAAAATGAAAGTATACCCACAACTTTTCAGACATCTGTGTACTTTCAAAATAAGGAGAGTTGGCTCACATCCAACATTATTTCTTTTTCCTCATTTCTGTTGGCTTACTTATGTTGAATTCTTTTGGTCATGCTGGGTTAGATAAACAAGCCTTTCATCAATTCCTTTTTTTTCCCCCAACACAGTGGTAAAAAAAATATTTCTCATGTTAATTCTGTTCCTTTCTGGAATATGTAATGCCAGTGTTTTGGGGAAAATGTTGTGCAAAGCTACAGTAGAAATCTGCAGTGAAACAAAGCATATGGAGCCAAGGAGCTGCTTGTTCAAACCTTGCAGCAAGCTTAAACTGAAATATTCAGGCATGGAAAATATTTTATTGAGTATAATCTGGATGTGTCAGGGCAAATGGAAGTGACAACAGTATTTAGAGCTTTAAATAACCCCAGTGTTACTGTAACTGATCACCATCAGGATAAAAATTGAAGTGTAATTTGTTTGATACTCCCTCTGGCTTTCCTTTATGTCTCTTTCTGCTTCTCCCCTTTGTAAATATATTGACTTTTATAGCCGTGTTAACTTCCGTGGCTTAAAAGTTGTCTTTGTTTGCTTTGCGGTAATTGCAGCGTCTCCTTTGCTACTGACAAGATTTAGGCTTTGAGATAACTCTGTCACCTGGAGTTGTGGTTTTTAGGAGCTCTTTCCCTCCTGCCACTGCCAGGCTTTCACTCAGGGATGCTGTGCTGTCTCCCAGATTAATGCACATTTCCCAGAGAAATGAGCAGACAATATTTTCGTCAGCGCTGGCAGAACGCAACTAATGAGCCCCAAGTTTTATTGAGCAATAAAGATTCCCTTTTCAATGGAGTCTCACTAAAAGCAAGGCTGTTCGTAGCTGTTTCCTCTTCCCGTAGCATTTGTTCTGCTCCCTGTAAAGATTCTGCATTTAAAAACCCTTAGCAGGGAGAGCACAAAGCTTTGTGGTGCCTTTAGTATGAGAAATTATCACTACTGGTAGTAAAACAGCTGTAATGGTTCTCAGTTGTGGCATTCCTCAGCTCTCTGAACTTTTGTGTGTAACACTGAGTTTCACAGTGGCTTCTCTGTCCTCTCCATCCTCACTGATTCATTTTGCAGAATTTTGTATCCTCTCATTTGCAAGCTGAATTCCCCTAATAACAGAGCATATGCTTAGGACAAGGCTGTGACTATCATTTTTACTGCATCCTGATGAAGAGAGGGTGCAGGAGGTATGGGGAAAGCCCTCATCCTTGTGGAAAAAAGGTATTTTCTCTCTCCATTCTGGAGACAGAGGAGATAAAGATTTTTGTGTCTCTGCAACTCTGTTACACCAATCAGAGCGGGTAGGACAGGCTATTATTAACATTTTCATTTTATAAATAGCAAGAAACTGATTTCTGCGGAAGCACAGGTGGATTAAACTCTGTTCTGTAGGTGTGACACCTCCCAGGGAAGCAAAGCTTTGCACCCCTTTTGCATTCTGCATTTTCACTGACAGCAGACACAGGTTGTTTCCATTCCCATCCCAACGAGATAATTGTGGATGTGCTGCTTTCCAGGAGACCTTGTTGAGCTTTTAGCAGAGCCCAGTGTTGCAGAAGCCTCACAAAACCCTTCAGCCAGGGATAATGACCATTTATCCAACAGCATCCTGAGAGGCAGCTGAAAGCACCCTTGGCTGCTTGGCAGGACACTGATCACACCTTTGTTTTGTGTTCAGGGTTCTGGGGAACTGCTGCACTCTCAGGAGGAATGAAAAAGCTTTTTTTTTTAACTGGTTGCGTGACAAATCTTCCCCTGGGTAGGAGTGCTGCTGAGCACTGCTGAGTGCTCAGGATGGGAAACCATCCCCGGAACAAGAGAAAAATGCGCTAAAATATCAGAATTTTGTAAACCTTTGTCTCAAAGACAAAAAACCCCAACTTTCTGTCAGAAGCAGTAATACTGGTTACCATTTGTGGCTATTTTAAAGCTGTATTTTTCTGATATTAAAAAAAACACCCCAAACAAACCCAGAACCCAGACCAGTAAGGCAACACTTTTCACAAGCTCTACAGTTTTTAAAATATTTAACACAGAATAAGGATTAATAATTAAAACCATCTGTTTTGGGTAGAAGGCATTTGTGCTTGACCTTCTTTGGAAAGCTCTAATATTGCAGTAACATTTTATTGTGGTTGCATTATATATTTTCCTGTAGAGTACAAGGAAGATTGTGTGGTATTGATAAAAGCAAACACTGCAGGAATAATCCTGCATTTCCAGTTGCTGTGTCCTACTTACCTATATTCCCCAGCTCATCATAATTTTAAATCACCCATTTGTATCTTGTGTAATTTAATTTATAACTAATTGATGGTTTGCCATGCTCTCTATCATAGCATACTTTAAAGGATATAAACCATACAGATTTGAGAAGTTTTCACTAATAGAAATAGTGCAAAAAAAGAGCAATAAATAATTCCCAAAGTGCCATAAAGTAAATGCTTTTGAGTAAAAAAAAAAAAAGACCCTAGATTCTTACACAGCTGTGCTTAACAATAGTGCAGTGATACTCTTAGGCACACAAATGGATGCACTTTCAAATACAAGGTATAATTGCTGGATACATCCCCACTGGGATTGGGGCTAGCACTGCTGCAAAACGGGATTAGAATGTGAAATAAGAAAGGCAATTTTTACATCTCACAAAGTGAAGCAAAAGAATTCTGCCTACAGAGTGGCTACAAAATTTCCGCTGCTGGCCCAAAATAGAAAACTCTTGATTAGATCCTCATCCAAAGATCAGCCACAGGGATCTGGGGTGGTGTTATGTATATGGGAAAATGCTTGTATTTATTCTGCTGTGGATGCCAGTGCCTTCACAGCCTCCTATTAGGAGTTATTCTTCTAACAAAGCCATGAGGTGAAGATGTTCTGTGTCCTGCTAAGTATGATTTGGCCTCACCCACTCCACTGCCTGCAGACAGGGGTACCTTCGATATACCCAAATATTTATCAAATGCACATGAGTTCAAAAGTTCCAATATATTTTTAAAAATAGCTCTGGGTGTCCAACAGAACCACGATACTTTATTTTTCAAGAGGCAGTAACTGAGATACACAAGTGAAAAAATGAAGTTATATTTACTGTAGTTGTTCAGAAATGTGAACAAGGTGATGCCCACCACAGCAGAGTAGGTGGTGGCAGGGATGTTGCCTCTATACGTATTTAATGATGATTTTCTTTTTTTCAGCTTGGAAATCATTAGGTCAAAGCTATTTTCTCAAGGATGGATTTGTGATAAACTAAATGTTCTCCTTCCTCTTTTGTGCCCAGTGTGACATGCAGTAAGAATATTAATATCACATATAATGAGACTATAAATTGCCTTCTCTGTTCTTAAGAACGGCGTTGAAACACCCAGCAATAATAAAGAAGTTACCTATTTTGTGAGAGTGAATGAACATCCTAAGCAGATGCTCAAGACAAAAAATAAAACAATAAAAAGCCTGAAGAAATGAGATATAAAACTGTCTCATGCAGGTGCTTTCTTAGGAGAAAACAATTTCGATAACATCATGAATTACAGAAATGGTAACAGGTGAATCTAATACCCTGTGCTTATCTAGCAAGTGCTTGGCAAGATTAAGAGAAGACATGAAATTCTTCTTAGCTGATATACAGGGGTCCAACAGTTTGTTTGATACAGCTGTTAATCATCTGCCCTGAAACCTTTAATTATGTTTCTGGGATTAATGAGTCTGATGTCCTGTGGAGGAATATCAGGTCTGTCGTTGTTAGATTGTGGATTTTTTTTTGTTGAGCATGTTGAATTGCTGCTCGGTTGTTTTAGGCAAACCTGTGTGTAAAGGGCTTGACTTGTTTATTATAAAAGCCCTAAAAAAGGATGGATTTTATTTTTAACTTTTTGTTTTGTTTTGTTTTTGTTTTTTTGTAAAGACAATTTATGCTAATACAGAAAAGGATAATTGTCAACACAATATAGAGATTAAAAAATACTAATGCATATTTCTTGGTCAAACTCTCTATAGTTGTACAGCTGTAGTCACTTTTTGCTTAGGTGACCACCAAAGGAAATGATTTATAATGTAAATATTTGGGATTCTTTGTCATACCTTTTTAAGTGTTTCTGCAAGTGCTTTTTAAAGCTCAGTTTGGTAATGTACAGCACAGCTGCACTTCATCCTGTAAATAAAGGTGTTGGCACTGACTTTGCCCAGCTGAAAATCACCCAGGATCTGTGGGTTTTAGAGGGCAGAAAGTGCACCTGAGCAGGGGCAGTAGAGGAGGCATTTCCCCAGGGGTCTGGAGCCAATGGCTAATTAAAAGAAATCATCTTTTCTATGGATGTAAACAGGCCCCAGTGGGTGATGTGCACCTTCTTTTCCCACACAGCTCCTGAAGGGCCCAATATTTTCCATATTAACATTTGCCATATTAACATTTGCCATGGCTCCATTTGGGGTTTGCCCTCATTCAGGTTGTGTTACAGCCTCATCTGGAAATGATATTTAGTGACTCTCAGTCCCTTTGGTTTGGGAGCCACATCTCACTCTCCAAGACCCTGGCTGGGTAGCATTAAGTAATAGCAATTATTGCCATTAAGAAATGGGAGGAACTAACCACAAAAAAGTGAGTTGCAGATGATTTCAGTAGGGTCTCACGTCAACTTTAAGGAAAAAAGGAGTGTGTTGCACCCAAAACATCACAAAACAAAAAGACTGGGAATGTCAAATGGGTGAAGTGACCATCCCATGGTGATTGAGAGGGACATTTGTAGAAATGCCACTCCCTGAGCTCATGTTCAGCAGAGTTATCTTCATCCCAGGGACCAGGAGCCACAGAGCCTGGGTGATCTTCAGCTGGGCAAACTCTCTCAGTTCTAGTCTGTGATATCCAAGGTGCTCTGTTTGAGCTGGTCAGAGAAAAGCCAAGCTGATTTTGGTATCATGTTAAGGGAGAGGAAACAGTAATCTTTGGGGTCTTCATATTTAAAATAACTGTTCTCATTCATTGGAATAAGTGCTCAGCCATGAGTCAGACAAGCAGTGGTTTCCTGGGGCTAGGAGATTAGAACTGGTCCTAAAGCATGACAGTGTCATGTCCGTGGTGTAGTTTGCAATAATTCTCTGTTTGTACGTGGCTCTGATGTAGCTGGTGAGGTTTATCTAAAGCTGGGTCCACAACTCATTTAAAGTCACTGTTGAATTATGGTGTGAGAGAGGTGAATAGTCAATAGGACCTTTTGAATGATGATGGGAAGCAAAAAAGCAGGGTTTAATCTTATTAGAAGGAGTCAAATTATATGGAAAGGGACTGAAAGCTAATCAGCCTTTGGGATTACGTAAGGCTTTGGTGATTAACATGGTGTGGTTTTTCTTTTTTCTTTTTTTTTTTGATTTCAGGTTTTCTCAGCCCATTTCATTATTATAGCAGAAATAGAGAATAAAGTGTACTGTTTCACCTAGACAGTCCCTTGAGCCTAACCTTATTATTTTTAGCTGGATTCACATCATCATATTAGAACATCTCAGTCAGCAACATATAAAAGATACTCCCTTTCAATTTACTTTCCTGTTAACTATGTCCTTAAGCCCCAGGAAAACCAAACTGGAGCACAATGTGAATGAATGAAGCAATCATTTGGGGTCTGAAATGGAAGAGAGTGACAATTTTTTGTCAAGGGAACAGATTACAGAATGCTTCACCTTGTGTGTGACTTCAATTCCTTAGTCACTGGATAGCAGCTTCAGCACAAACTTTCCATTATAGGATGTAAGAGATTGAAATTGGAAAAAAGATATAATTCTCACTCAGAGTCCACCCAGAAGACAGACTGTATGAACTTTAAATCCTAAAAGAAGCTACTTATTGAAGATTTTGAGGAGATATATTGTACTACCAGACCCGTTCATCCCAGTTCATGAGGCTTAGTGTTGAGACAGGAGGATTCAGGTGAACTCCCAGGGCTGGATTGAAACAGGATCTCATTTTCCATGTATTTAGGGCTGTACACTGTGTTTATTATGGTCTCTGAGACAGTCACATCCAAATGCTCTTTTTTCTAGCCCTGGAAATAAAAGTTGCCATTCCCTTCATTGGAAACAAAGAAGTTATTGAAAAAACTTGAAGTTATACTCTGATTCCAGTCACCACAGTGCCATCTGTCTAAGACACAAAATAAAAATTAAAAAAGCCCATGTAAAATAAAATAAATAATAAAAAAACCTCTGACAGAGGTCCATGCTGTGATGCAGAGCAAATCAAAAATATCCTAAAATGATATATAATATACATAATATTCTAGAAGTTAATTAATTTCACCTCAGCTTTCTTAATTTGGCGGCAGAGGCTGTCTGCAGCTCCATCTACACAATGCTTATATAATTTCACATAGTTTGGGGGTAATTTTTCCACAGTTCAAATAACTCTTTTTTTTTTTTCATTTGTTTAGTTGTGGGGGTTTTGTTTCATTGTTTATTTTGGTTTTGTTTTGGCTGTTTGTTTGTTTGTTTGTTTGTTTTAATTTAAAAATACAGGCTGACATTTTGAACCACATGATAGCATCATCAAGTAGGACTTAAATATGATAATATAGGATGTCCAAAATTGGTAATGAATCCATCTTTACAAGACTCTTGAAAAGGACATGAGAAGGTGTGACAGAACAAATAATTGAGCCTGGATTTAGAAGACTCTTACAGCATTGCCTGTGCAAAGCAGCTTCTCTGTAAACTGAGCCACTCAATCTGAGCTTGTTTTCCATTAACATCCACACTGTACATTAACACAGTGAGATTTATAAGTTAGCCTTTAAAACTTACTAGATCTGAAATGGGAAAAATCAGAGAATCTCTGACAATTTGTAAATCAAAAAAAATCAACCTCTGAGAGGCAGAAGATTTTTCAGATTGTTTAAAATCCAAAAAAGGAGGAATCCAAGCCAGCAGCTTGTTGGTGATGGGTGTGGTGCTATCAAGAACTTCAGACCTGTGGGTTTTAGTGGGATGAAGCCCTTGTTTTGGTTTTCCCCTCTTTTTGTTTTTTTTTTTTTTTTTCCCTTTGGTTAAAATGAGGAAGAAAGAGCAGTCAATTACAGAGCATTAATTTGAACTCACATTAATAACAACAGAAGTTGAAGAGCACTGGAGAAGGATCCTGTGAGCATCAGAGCATTCTGAGGCTGAGCTCAGATACCATCTGTAATCAACCTCCCCAACATTTATTTCCTTGATTTCATTAGCAGGCATCATAAATCACCGTGGAAGACACAGAATTAAGGGTAGGCTGACCACAGATAGGAAAATAGGATTGCTGAGCAAAATAAAAGTCAAAATGCAAGGCTTGGACTGGAGCAAGGTTCAACTCCCCATATATTGCATCATGATGTGTGTTTTCCAAAAAAACACAACAAACACGCTGTAATTCTGTAAATGTAAAGGTAAATCTGCTGAGATGGAATTGTCATTCTTAAAGAGTCTTGAACTCAGTTACAAATAAATGAATCCCAACATTTTGAACCAATTCCACTGGATTCTCTCTTGAGAATGCTCTGGGTCATTTGGAAAGGGCCAGAAGTTTGGAATTTTAGGTCTTGATGCAAGAGTGAGGTCAGGCTGGGATGAGCCTGGGATTCTGCTGGAGTTTCTGAGCACTGTCCATGACAAACTTTCCTTAGGACCCACAGGAAGAAAAAAGGATCAGAGATATGTTGCTTATCACTGTTTAAATCATGGTTAAGCACGAGACATGCAGTGTGCCCATCTCACCAGAAAGGGTTCCTGAGGGGCTGAGTTCCTTCTTTGCCATGGAAAACTTGGGAAATACAATATAGCTGACAAAAGTAATATTTTTAATATTTTACAATTCAGAATTTATCAGACTTTGCCTCATTTTCCTTGCAGGCTTGGTACATGCAGTGATAAGAGAGGAGAGCACGAGAAGGCAAGAAAGGAATTTTAACATTAAAAGTAAACAGCTGGTGCACTGGACTGTTTCTGAATGTATTTGATGACTAAACATTCTTGTTCTGTCTTTTGAATGTTAATTGGGTGTGCTGCAGGTTGTATGACATGCATTTATCCAGGAGAAATCAGCTGCAGCTCAATAAGCAGCAGTGTAGGATGTAATTATGGCTCTGTGCCTGCCTTAGCAAGCTGGGTTTAAACTGAACTGCAAGTTCTACAACACTGAAGGAAATTCTATAATCCTTTATTTAGGGAAAAAAGGAAGACATTGGGCATCCAATATAAACAAAAGTACCTTAAGCATGAAATAGGAGTAGCTATCTGTTGATTTTGTTACTTAATCCAGCATATTTTACTTTCACCTCTGCTTCCAGGTATTAATTCAACATAGACTTCAGCACTGGTATTGCAGTATTTTAGGATATCAACTCAGAGGGTTAAATTAAAATCTGACAGCTGATTAGGGGACTAACAATTTTTTACCTCCTTGAAAAGAAATATGCAAGTTGTTTCTCTTTTCTTTTATAATTATTATTATTATTATTGGGATTTTCTTGTGACAGATCTCAAAACTGCAGTTTTCTCAAACTGTTTCTTGTTTCTGTCCCCCTTGCTAATATACATCTTCAGAAATTGCACATTAAAAGATTCACAGAGGCATCCACATGAAGATAGAATATTTTAAAAATAAATAATTCAAGAGTTAAAGAGGTGCTTGCCTTTCTCAGACACATTTATTGTTTGCCTCGGAGGCCAATAGAATTATTGATTTTCGTAGAGAAAAAGAAACCTCTTTGAAGATTTGGTCTGACCTTCTGCATAATGTAAGTCAAATAAATTCACTCTCTGAATTGAGCAATCATCCTCTCTACTGGACTTAGTTACTTGTGGCAAAACTTCAATTTATGCTTTACAAACACATCTGCTCATGTTTTGGAAAAACAAAATAGAAAATTATCCAGGTACTGATTAACTTTGATAAAGTGGTCTAGCAACTTAATTGTGCCTAATTTTTGAGAAGTTGCATCAAACTCTATTGCAAAAGTTTCTGCAGTTATCTGTGCAATTTTAGGGTCATAAGCAGCATGCAGTGGGGGCCACCTGAAACTGGAAAGCTTTTCTGGCATTCTGAATTACCCAGATTTTGTGCTGAAACACTCAGTTTCTTGTGTGTTTATTTATTTTTTTTTTCTGAAATTGAAGGAAAACTTATTTTGCAAGAGTAACTAAGTTCATTTCTGCATCTTATAATTTTGAAGTGTTAAGAATTTAGGTGAATGCCAAAGCCTGATCGTAGGTTTATAATGTTATAGCTTTTGTCTTCTGAAACCTTTTGGCAGCCCAAGGTTGGGGCACCTGAGCCTGCTAGGAGTAGGGCAGGTGAGCATCTCCGGGATAGGCAAAAGCTGATTGCTGGGAGGAGATAAATGGTCAGAGAACGACAAGCAGCTGAGTTATTACTCATCACTAACCCACTGCAGGGCTGCTCTTGGCTCAAACTGGGACACAGAGCAATTTAAAGTCTCTGCTGGAGGATTATAGCAACCGAGCTCAAGAAACAGCCCAAAATCAACTTGTCTGATAGAAGAGTTAAGGTAATTTGAATTATGCTTTTATTTATAATCTTTGGCCTTTCCTTGTATTGCTTGAGGAGCTGGGCTGGATGAGGGCAGTCCCATGCCCAAGCTTGGGCCCAGGTTTCTAAACAAAAAATAGAAAAGAAATCATCCAAATCTTCCATGAAATAGAATTTTCTTTTTCATACAACCCTCCTTCCAAACCCTGTTTGTGCTCTCTGAGTATTCAGGTTCTTCTGAACCAGTTAAGAAAATTACAGTCAGGGGTGGTTGCTCTGACACAGGAGAGGTCAGGCTCTTTACTGAGGATAATTCTTGTGTGCAGGACAGGCTGGTTTATGTAGGGATTAAAAATTTGCCTCTGAACCAGGGAGGCTGAGAGTGTGTCAGAGAGATATTGGGCTGTGTGTGAAATGTGGTGTAGGGTATGGCTGGGAGTAGGTACTCACTTGTTCATCTCCTCAAAAAATAACATGGAAATAATCAAGATTGTATTGATAATAAACAGGATTGTTAGGCAGAAGTTAAACAAACCTCAGCGTTACATGGAAGTTTGCAGCCAGAAGCAGAGGTGGTTTTTACCCTAGGTGAAATTATTCTGTAGTGATGTGCCCAAAGTTAAGGGTAAAACCAAGGCAAGTTTTATTTTACATTTCAATTGTAAATACCCCTGCATTTTTTCTGCTACACTTTACCTCTGATTTCTAATGTAGGATTTTTTGGTTGTATTTTTTGTTGTTGTCTTTTTTTTTTTTTTTTTAATAAACTGACATTGATTTGTCTTCAAAACTCTTGGATTCAGAGTGTGCACTCCTCCACTTGTATGTGTTCGGGACAGCAGGACCTGGTTTTTCTTTGACACTGGGCCACTGCTGCTATGGTTTTTACATTACTTGTGATAGGAAAATCCTGCAGGTTCTCCAGTGAATTTGGACAGGGACTTGATTCTAAAATGTGCTTTATTTCTCCGTGGTTTAATGGTGGAAATTTGCGTTACAATGTGTGAGCCTTTAATCTCGAAGGAAAATTTCCAATGTTAATGGCATCTGTTTATCTGTAAATTCACCCTTTCAGTGCTTGTGTGGTAACAGCTCTGTGTAGCAGAAGTCAAGTCCTAACTGAAGCTCTGTGGGAGAGCAAAAAATGCAGCAATCCAAATTACTTAAAATCATGGCAAAAATATCTGGCACAAAAATAACTGGTTGCGAAGGACAGCTGTTGCTAAAACTCACTCGTTTGAGTGGAGCAGGGCTGAAAATTGTATCCATCTCCTTTTCCCTTTGTTTCAAAATTCTAACCACTTCTCTGTTGTTTAAAACTGTCATTTTCATGGACACAAGTGAGATGCAGAATCCTCACAAGGACTCTGGTTGTTAGGAAGTTGAAAAGATGATCTTTCATGTTCTCAGGTACAGTTCCTGCAGCTCAGGGGAGTTTTCCAGGGAAACCACAGGTCCTGGGACCTTAATCGTGTTCATACCAGGGTGAGTTGATTCAGAGAAATCTTTCCTCGGAAGTAGTCAAGGTGGCCACTGGCCATGTGGAAGATCCCCAGTTTTTGGACATGGAGAATTTAGATTTATCTAGCTTGCCCATAGATAGATAAAGAGGTTTGTAATGTAGATGTGGAACTCCACAGGCAGTGGACAGCAGGAAATGTTTCTGCTGTTGTTATCTTTTTGAAAAATTATAAGTAAAAAAGGCAAGTTGGAGCCTGAAGAGAGCTTGGTCTTTCTGTGAATTTGAGCTGAATTTTGATATTGAATGAGCAGGGGTGCTGGGCGGATATGAGCTCTCTGCATTTGGGGAATTTCAGAGTGTAACTGTGGGCGATGCTGAGTGATGTGAGCCATACTTTGAGCAGGTGCTTGGGCTGGAGATCTTCATTTATCCCTCCCAACCAAAACCTTTCTGGATTTCTGTGTGATGGAGATGAATACATCAGGTGCCAGGAGAGCGACTGACCCGTGCTTAGTGTGGCAGCACGGGTCTGCAAGGTGTGAAGAGAACCTTCTGAAGCAGCAGCTCAGAAAAATTAAAATATTCTTCACAGGAATTGAAAACTTGTGTTATATTTCCATTTTTGTTAAGCAAGAAGAAAAAAGAGGGAAATTTTAAGACTGAGCTTGTTTCCGAAAAAAAAATTTTAAATGTTTCACTCAGAAGAAGCTGAAGCATTTTCATGAGAGAACTTATTTGGATTTTTCTGCTCAATAAAATTTAAGTTGTTACAGCTCTGTAATGCATGCCAAGAACTATGGAAGGTTTGAGAACATTTTTTTTTTAGATAATGTCACTGATGCAACATTAGGAAACATGAGAAAAACTTGCAGGCAAGACCACACTCTCTGTGTACCAACAATCATTAGCAGCCCACAATTCTGTAGATTAAGAGCTCAAGTGTGATGAGGAAAAAATGCTTTTTTAAGGAATATATGAAGGGACACACATCGCATGCCACTTGGTGCTGCAAAAACTGGAGGCAGGTTACTCCTTCCTAATACATTACCACAACAAACAAATCGTTTTTGCAACTGCTTTCATTCTCATTCAGGCAAAATTACAGTGGAAAACCCCATGATAATGAGGATGGCATGCACATTAATATAAAATGAAGTCATTACGATCAGCCTTGCTACAGCAGATTCCAAATGAATTAATAATGACAGGGTAGTCAAAACAAAGTGGAGCCACACTTAGTTAGAGGCACAACATGCTGTTAATGACACCATTAAACAGAGAGCCCAAATCAAAAATTTGTTGTGCAAGATTATAATCTGGGGCGCAGAGTGCTTATTTCTGTGCTTGGTTTTCAGCTGAAACAGCTGGTAAAATATTATTTATTGACTATTCTAAAAAATTATTTGTTTATTTTTTACCGACCACAGGAATGGTTTTCCCGTTACACAAAATAAAACAATTCTGGTTTATATTGACCATTTAAAATAGTCTTCAATGAAATGTTGGGAAATTATTCAGGCTGAAAAAATAAACTATTTTGCTTGGACAGTTTTAATTAAGTTTAGTTTTTCCACTAAACAAGAAATAGATGTGAATGTGTGTATTATTATTTATTTTGGTTTTGTTCTGAATTTTTCACAGCAAAAATTTTCATGCAGTCAAAAACTGTGAATCTGCCTGCTGCCATAGCTAATTTTGCATTTTCTATCTTTAAAGTTACCTTCTTATTTTTATAGTAAACTTGATATAACCATGGAAAAATAGGTTTAGTGAATGAGTTGCATAGCTTGAATTTTAATAACCCTTTACATATTTCACCTCCCTTCTCACCAGGTAGCAGCTTGTATTGTGTCTTGCACCTTTTTTCACCCTAGAAAATGAATTCTAATCCTCTGGGGAAGAAAATAACATTAGCACAACATGTAGGAGTGGTGAATTCGGGAGTGCATAAACTAAAATAACAGCCAGCAGTTTTAGTTCTGTATTCTAATTAGTCTGATTACCAGACTTGGCCACAAAAGATTTTAGAAGCCTCGTTGTTTTCTGACCTAGAGCTGCTGTTTTTTATCTAATCCAAAAAACTAAACCCCTTCCATTTACATTTCTTCTTTTGATTGTAAAAATAAGTAGTGGAAATAGGTTTTCCTAGATCAGAGTAAAAATAGTTAGCAACTATTTCACCTAGAACTTAGTTGCATCAAGTTTTATATATGAAGATGTAACAATTTTAATTTTATTTAGCAGAAAAGTCCAAATAATAAGATCTCTCATGAAAATGCTTCAGCTTCTTCTGAGTGAAACATTTAAAATTTTGCTCAGAAACATGTTCAGTCTTAAAACTTTCCTTTTCTTTCCTTGCTAAATGGAAATATAAGACAAGTTTTCAATTCCTCTGTAGAATATTTAATTTTTCTGAGCTGTTACTTCAGAATGTTCGTGTTTTTAATTTTCAACTTCAAAGCTGACATTTCAAAGAACTTAATGGAATAAAATTTAATCTCCTGGCTCCTACCTGTTGTTTATGGGAGGGAAAAAAAAAAATCTTTTTTTCTGTTACATTTCAGTGCCACTGAAGTAACAATTCTTCCTCTGTTATGAGACATGACGAATAGGAGCACCTCCACTCCATTTGTCTTTTTTACAACATTCATTACTGTGTAAAGTTCTGGAGTGTCCTCTCTTATTTGTCTCGTCTATAAACATCTCAATCTGAGCCTGCTCATTTCTTAGGGGGAAGTCTGTGTGCCTCTAATCGCTTTTGCCATCCATCAGTGAGCCCTTTGTGCCTTAAAAGGAATATAATGGAGGGAAAACAACCAAAACTTAACAATTCCAAGGGGAAACACACAGCACTCACAGAATTTAATAGAGCAGCATTAAAAACGTCTTTTTCTGTCCTCTAGTTTAACATCAGAGAGTCTTTTTCAGGACTTACAAACTTATAAAAGCAGCATAGTGAAATGACTCAAAGGAATACAGATTCATTAGAAATATTGCTGATTAATGATCACATTCCCTGCATCTCCCCAAATATCCCAGCTCAGGAAAACACTTTTCTCTTATCACAGTTTTAATTATAAGCCCTTTGCTTTTGGAAAGCTTTATCAGTAGCTAAGTATAAAAAGATGACCAAATTGTAGCCATTCTGCAGCGCTCTGAACTCAGTGCAGCAAGATTTCCTGAAGGATCTAAAAATCAGAATGAGATCATGCTGTACTGACAGAAAATAATGCTCAAAATTACCCATATTTTCTATTACAGCTGAGGTTAATTCTTTTTCACCTAATTAGTTGAGGTTTTTGAGTGTAGTTTTTACTTCTCGACTGACAGGAAACTAAAATAGTAGTTGGGCAACTATTATCTTACACTATTATCTGTGATAATAAAATGATTGCCCAAATTATATCAGTCGGGCAGCTATTGACACCAAATGTGCTGAAATTCTATTTTTGTTCTACACCCACTTTGAATCCCACCCTCCATACTTTTTAAATTCTGAACACACCATGTTCTGTTAATTCCTGTTGCCTGAGGTGTTTTGTCATCTTGGGTTGCTGTTTAAAAACTCAACGAACTGAAAAAGCGAAGTCTACTAAGAAGACTGGAAATGGTAAAGTCAGTGGATGTAATTTGTAACCAAGTAATGGTATGTAATCTGCATATTTGCAGATGATGATGCCTTAAATGGCTCCCTAGAAACAGAGACTAGACAGAAATAAAGGAATAAAGGTGGTATTTATCTGAAAGGCCTTCAGAGGTCACACTCTGGGCTCCAGAGGCTCCTGCCTCAGTGCATCCCAACATGGACAATGACAGCTCCCGAGTTCTTCCCACTTTGATATCAGCATCAATTGCCCAAGCAGAAGCCAGGCAAGGATGGAATTTGCCCAAGCTTGCCCCCCTTTCTGTCCCCAAGATGAAGGTTTGCAGTTGTTGGGCCCAGGAGGGTCTGGGTGTCCTTGGAGAGCGAGCTGGAGAGGCTTTGTTATGTCAGTGTGAGCATGAGAGAACAGCACTGAACGAGCTCCAGGGAACTGCAGAGCTACACTGGGCACTGCAGGGCTGGGAACAGAGAAAAGTTAAACCCTAAGGCATCTGCATATGTTCAAATTAAGGCCTTTACCTTCCATGTATTCCATGGAAGAATTGAGGTTGGAAGGCACCTCTGGAGGTCACTGGGCCCAGTGTTCCAGCAGAGTCCCCTGGAGCTGCTTGCCCAGAACCACGTCCAGATGGTTTCTGTGAGTATCTCCAAGGATGGAGACTCCAACGCCTCTGGGGACAGCTTTTGGCATGCAGAATGTATCAAGTGCAAATGGCAGAACTGTCCTTATTGTCCTGGGGCCAGCCAATATCCTTCCTCTCCTTATTCTGAGACCTCTGCTGCATTTGCTGCAATTCCCAGTGCCTCACATCCCCACTTAGACCTTAAATAAATTGGAGCACAATCCTTTGCAGTTTCTACTGTATTAAGGACGTGTCAGTAGAGTTTTACAGGCTTTCAGGGTTCAGATGTAGACTTTTCTATTTGAGATGATTCCCTTGGCTTAAATATGTCTTCTCTAAAAAAAAAAAATGTGTAAATGCACTGCCAATCATAGTATATTTAAGGCAATTTTAAAAATAGTTCAGAAAAAATATTAACTCGTTTACACAAGATGCGCAACAAAAGCAGGTTATAGGACCATTTAAAGTATCTTTTTTCCTTTTGTGCATGGTAAGATTAATATTTTACTACTGCACAGTTCATGTCTTCTGGGCAGTTGTTATTCCCAGGCAGAGATGTCCATCCCACGGGATCCATGGCAGGATAGTGCTTCTGGTTTGCTCCTCTGTGTCAGAGAGCAGCTGAGAGCTAAATGAATCCTTTTGGCAGCAGCAGCAGCTCACTCTCAGCACCAGGCAAGGTATCACAGCTAAAGATACTTACTGAGAATGAACTCCTGTTGCAAGAAAGATTAATCAGTCTGCAGTTAGCTTCCTGATTTTTCCAGTGTAAAATACAAAAGTGGCTCCTGTATCCATGGGAGGTTGATATTGAAGCTAAAACTGGTGGAAAAAAAGGTCAAAACCTTACTTTATTTCATGTTCCTGGGGTTTTTTTCAGGTGGTATCTTACATCTGAATCCATAAGAGGCAGTTTTATATAACTGTTCACGAAGGTACATGTATTCAATGTACAAATACATCCATGGAATGCAGCATTTTGTAGTCAGGAAGAGCAGGAGTCAGTGAAGAGGGGACAGAAAAGCCCTTCTTTGCTCTCCCTGGTTGTAAGAGCAGGGTTAGGGTCAGGGTGGGAAGCAGGCTGGCAGTGCTCCTGACATCCAGTCTCCATTAATTCCAGCTGCCCCCCAAAATGTGTATGATCTCTCTCCAGCTCTGTTTTCACAACTGCACTTGAAAAGAAGTGTAAATGCTCAGCTTTGTTGTTGCAAAGTGGCAATTTGCAATAAAGCTGCAGAATAATTACTTTTGAAAGGGAAACCAATGGGATCCAAACTGGTTCTTCTGACTGCAGAACTGCTTGTATGAGAGTTTTGCATTCTCTGGAGACTTTGCACACTGGAGCTAATTAACATCTTTAAAAAGTAGTTTAATAAAAAGATAATATTCTTGAATGCTAGTTATTGTAAACTCAAGTCATTTGTCTCCTTTAAGTGATCCTGATTCAGGAAAATCC
Organism: Vireo altiloquus; assembly: GCA_013396875.1. Taxonomy (NCBI): domain Eukaryota; kingdom Metazoa; phylum Chordata; class Aves; order Passeriformes; family Vireonidae; genus Vireo; species Vireo altiloquus. The sequence goes on from VZRF01009690.1 coordinate 62,786, forward strand.
TGTGTGTGACCTCTCTGTTACTCACATGGACAAGGATGACCTTTGGGGTTAGAGGTTGTTTTATGGGACCCTAAACATGCATGAACGAGACCTTGCCTCCACAAACCTGAATTTTGCAGGGCAGTAAAACTGAATGAAACTTCTGCTGTGTCTGTGTAATAGCCAAAATATTGTAACTCTGGTGAGACTATCAAGGGAAAGTGAACTTTTTGATTAGTTTTAAGGGTTTCAGGTAGGAATTCAATGTCATAATTCAATGTCATAATGTCCTGGATTAAGAGTCAGTTCAATGCTGTAGGGAAGGGTCAGTAGGTTAAGATGGTTTGTGCCAAGACCTCTAAATCTCTTTCACGTGCAATTCAGAGTTTAGTGTAGAGTAGGTTTTTTCTGGTTTCCTGGATCGGACACCCCCAGATGGGACTCTGGAGCCAGAGTGGGTTTGATGCTGTCAGCATGATCCCAAGCTGCCCAAAGAGCTGGAACAGCACATGGTTAGTGCAGACAAGTGAAGAACTGACTTGGAACCTCAGGCAGCTGCTCTTAAACCACATTACAAGTGCAAAACCAGCCAGATTGGATCTTGAGCGGGCAGAGAAGAAAGGCAGCACTGGGAGCAGGGGAGCAGTGTCCTAGTGGATTAGCTCTGGAAGAAATATTGTCTGCTTGCCACACAATAGGAGTGAAGCTATTGAGCTCTTTGTCACGCCTGCAACAGTGCAGGCCCTGTCCCCTGTGTGGCATTAATAAATGGACAGGGTGAGGAGTGATGATGCCTTGATGTGGCAGTTTGTCTGTAAATTTAGTTGAGATGAAGTTAGAGAATATCTATGCCTTGTTTTATTGCATCTCAGACTGACAGCTTGCTTCAGATGCACTTGCTGGGGAGGTGGATAGCATATGTCGGAGCATGGGGACTTTAAATCATTTTGGTTTATAAATATTGGATCTCCTTTCCACACTTTGATTTTCCAGTAGCAAATACCTCTTGCTGTTTAAACTGTAACTACAGTATCATCAAAGAAAATGATGCAACTTCAATTGAGTGTATAACCACAACTATATTAATCATAAATAATTTCTCTGTATCTGATTACCCAAGCATCTGTTCTTAAAAAAAAAATCAGCCTCATTATCCTGTGGGTGATATGTTTTTGGTGTGAATATGACTGCCAGAATCAAATTACTTCCTTTATTATCAGTAATATTAGATTATGTTTTTTCCATCAGTATATGGTAAATACACCTAAACCTGTGCTCTGAGGTCCTTTGGCTCTTGCTGCGTTCAAATTGAGTCCCCTCTAATGTGAGTCTTCATTGAGACGGAGAAATATAAAGTATATTGATTTAAATACAAAGATGTTGGGAGCCAGTTTAAGGCAATATTTTTTTAAAACTTCTTTTCAGCATCTGTTTTTTTGGTATTTTGCTGATCCTCCCTGCAGGAATTTAATGAGATTAAAGTTTGGCTATTTCAGATGACTTTCTATAAAAATACAGTGGGGCTGCCTGTATAAACTTGAATTCTGACAAAATTCGGGTTAATGAGAGAAAGTCACTGACAGTTTTAGAGACTAATGTCTCTCTTGCTCGCTGAATATCCATACACAAAGAGATACCTTTTTTACATAAGCCATGGAGGACTTAACCTGCAAATGCTCTGTATTGAAGAGTCTGTCTTGAACAGATTATAAACTGCAGCTTGCCTTGTCACCATTTATTTTCCTTTAGGAATGGCTTTTTATGAACTTTATAACTGTCCACGTATGGTCACAGAAGCACTCAGAAAAGAACTGCCCAGTGTTTCTGCAGCACTTTTAACCCAAACCCATCCAGTGCCTACAAGGCCTGACAGATTTAAATGGATGCATCTCATTTTTACAGTTGGGATTTATAATTCAATTCATTTCTCTATTTCCACTAGAGTAAATGAAGGCTAATATTTCCTGTAATAAATACAGTTTAGGAATGGCCTATGATCTTCAAGGGAATCAATAAGCTTCAGCCACTGGCTCGAGCTGTTCCCCTTTGCTTTCTAACTCCAGTACAAAAGGTGTCAGAAGTGGTTCTCTCACTGCTTGTCACTTTGTAAGATGTGCAGCTTGGAAATATTTCAGGCTTGCTATGAACAGTTCATAATAAAAACACAGATTATAAATTAATTGTGGACTTCCCTCATAATAAACTTACCAAGTATAAACTTGACTTACAATCAGGGAGACTTTTGCTGGCCACCAACCAGACTCGCTGAGTAGTGAGTAAGGGAGGAAGCACAGAGCCATTTTTCTTTTCATTTTCTTTTTAATTGGCTTTGTGCTACGAGCACTTTGAGTGGTAGTTAGTTACATGTGTTGCTGCATTATATTCACCAGCCCCCCTGGAGGACACCAAACTAATTAGAAACGCTGAGCTCTCACTTGTCATTTGTAATCTGGCAACAGAAGCAAAGAAATTTAGGAAGCACTGTAAGCACAGACCTCCACGACCCAGGCCAAGGCAGCTCTTTGCAGAAAGGTCAACATCCTTGAGAGCCTGAGATATTATAGGGCTGCCTGACTTGACATTCCAGCGTCAGGAACAGTAATGAGTTTCTCAGTCTGCACTCCAGAGAGTCTAAAATTAACCCCGTATCATCTTCAAACTTGACCTCAATCACAGCAATTAATTAACAGGCACTGGAAGGACCTTAACAAAGGATGTGAGTGAAAGGACTCTGAAGGGAACAAAAGACACTTTTGTTTTATGTTTCGGCACATTCTTCCTTTTTCCTGGTGCTGTTTGGAGCCATATTTTTTGTAAAATCCTGAGAGAATTTGCTGTTAGGACCAAATCTTTGACCTGTCATAGACATAAGACCTTGGCATTAGTTTATAACTCAATTAAGTGTTTTTAAAGTCAATTTTATATTTTGTGGAAAACTGTAGAGTCTAGGAGGTACCAACTGAAAAAGACAATCGCTTTTGAAGGCAAGCAACAGTGGCTTCAGCTTTACTGTTATACTTTGCCAACCTACACTCATTTAGCACCAAAAAAGTAGTTTCTGAATAAAACTGTAGCTTAACTACAAGGCTCATTCATTCTGGCTTTTAATTTCATTCTGTTCTCACAATATAAATAATTATGGGAGAAATTGATAAAACATAGGTAAGAAATAAGAATGCTGAACAAAATAATGGGAAGGTATCACGCATATATTTGTTTGAATGATTAAAGGAAATATTCCCTGAGGGGAAAAAAAAAAATAAAACCAAACCAACACTACTTGGGAAGTTTTTTGAGGAAACACACTTTATCTTAAATTTAAAATTCAGTGGAGCAATCTGCTTGTATTGGAAGTCCTGTATTGATGAAATTGGTGCTGTGCTTCAAAAAGAATTTTATTTACCTCTGTAAATATCTAGGATATACATTGAGCCTGGCAAAATGAAAACAAAACAATTCAGATTCATTGGTGCTAAGTTATATGCATGCCTTAATGGTGCTTTCTAGACCATGACAGCCTCAAAGAAATGTAATAAAAAAGAAAATAGTTCATTCATTTGCCAGGAATAACATTTCATGAGTTATCTAGAATTGTTTATCGGAAGGAAAGAACCTTGATTACCAGGAGAAGATAATGCAGTATTTTTCACTCAATGTGACTGTTAGAGAGCAGCCAGAGATAATGAATCAAGACTTTTGTGTACAAAAGCAAAAAAGAAATTAAAAAAAAACAAAAACAAAACAAAACAAAGGGGAAGTGCTTCTCATCCTGGGATTTTAGCTGGTAAATGGAAAACTCCTGTCATTTCTGTATTGCATATTTTAGAGTATTACAATTAATCAAATACACATTTTCCGTTCCAAGTAAAATTACATTTTATAGTTATTGCCACTTCTCTGGTTCATTCTCTGCTCTCTGATTTAACAGTGGCTTTAAGCTTTCAACTGAGCCTTAGATAAGCAATTTTATTCCCATATTATGACTCCTTCATGCCCACTCATAAAAAAGTCTTACTGATGCCAGTCGTGTTGGACAGAGGATCTCACAGACAAGACTCGTTTGCTACTCTTTCTCTGTTTGTGCAATTGTGTGAGACGGTGGCTGAGAAGAGACAGATAATTCTGAATTAATGGGATAAACTACAGATTCTTGTTGACAGAGAAGCCAACAGCAACAGTTTAAAAAAGCTGCTCTTAGGTCTTTGGTGTGTTGCTTGACCAAAGAGTGGAGTGAAATGTTTTAATGCAATACTTAATTTTTCCTGGAAATTTTGGTGCTTCACATAGGTGACGTTTCCCTATCCCAACCCCTTACTATTGTGGTACCATGTAAAGAAATTCTGTCTCTGAGGACAAATAAAACACCTCTGGGAGCTAACTTCAGTGGTACTAAGCAGAAATGAAGCAAGGCCAAATGACTGATTGAATAACCTGTCTAAATTCTGGTTAACAGAAAGACAAAAACAAAAAAAAGGGGCAGAAATTTGGACAGATATAGAGACTTTTTCTTTAAAACATTGAAGATGTGACAGTCACAAAATAAACTGGTGGAAGAATTAGCTGTTGGAATTACACCCTGCTTGGAAAAACGATGCAATAAATATTTTTTCATAGGTTTGTGGTGGAGCTATTGCTTGCAGAGAATTAATTGTTATGTCTTTGTTTAGGTTTTCCACTTCTTTTAATGATCTGTGTTAGTGTCTTATGTGGTTGACTACCCCAGAAAATTAGGAGTCCATTAGTGTATAGATTAAGTTATGTAGATTTGAAATGTTGGATGGGCAAGGGAAAATCACATCAGGGAATAGAATTAATTTTCAGAATGCAGTTAAATGAACTGTGGGAAGGTAGGTTAAAAGCAAAGTTTCTCTTCCTTTGTCAGGTGATTCAAAGTCTGTGATGACTGTGGTGAAGAGTATGGTTGTTTTTAAACTCTTTACTGACTGTGGCACTCAGTGTTATCTTATTGCATGAAGACTCTGGGGTATTTCCAGAGAAAAATACAGGTTTTTCATGTTAATATTTTTAATTTAAGTAAAAATGGGTTGACTAATAGGAAGAAAATATCCCTCTGTTTAACTGTAATGTTAGATGGATGTTCAAGGACAGAACAGTCCTTGAACAGTTAAGCAGGATGTACTTTGAAAAAGATTTGAGGTGAAATGATAGCAGAGGGTCCTGTACAATTGGTTCTCTTTTCCTTTTAATTTGTAACCACACATGTAGTTTTTAAGTTAAAGTATGAGCAAGGAATGGATCAAAAACACAGCCTAGACCAAAGCACTTCCCATTTCCTGTAAAGTCCTCCCTCCACTTTTTCCAATGGGCTTTGAAGATCAAATATTGTGGATCAATAAATCTATTGTAGATCAAACAAATCTTCCAAGACTCACTTTTATCTAAAGAAGAGTTACTTGGACTCCAACGTAAGCCTTGCTCTGCTCTTCTGTCTGGAACATGTCTTGTAAGTCCCTGGAGAATGTCACTGATCAACAGAAAGCAGCTGTTGTTTTGAGCACATATAAATACTATATGTTCCTTTTCTGGGTTAAGTAAAGGTGGCCCGTCCACCTTGGACAAATCTGGTAAAATTTGTCCAAGGCAGGTGTTAATTGATGCCTGATGAAATATAAGTCTTGTCCCCACCTACTATCAGCTATCTTCTGGCTTGTGCCTGCCCTGTTTCCCTAGCCCCTGCCAAAACTTTATTGAAACATGTTACAAAAGGTTAAAAAAGTGGTTACAAAGAGTTAAAACCAGATTACAATAACTTTCTAGATCTACTGGCAAACCTATATTCAATGTCAAAGATTGACGTGAGAGTTCACAGAGGGCTTGTCTTTCCCTGTAGCAGGGTGAGGATGGATTCAGGAGTCATTGCAAGAGCTTTCTGAGCATATCTCACTGAAGGAAATAGAAGTGTGTGGGGAGAGACTGGGAGTCAAGCACTCATCACCAGGGATGGCTTTAATGCCTGGCGGAGTGGTGTGGCCATCAGGGAATAAGCAGCTGTGCCTCCAGGTTTCTCTGCATGGTACACATGGGTTTAGATCAGGATCCAGTGCAATTTGACGAAATGGAAACTTCTGAATTGAAGCTTTGGCTCCTGAAAGCCTCCAATCAGTTGTCGATGAACTCTTGAGTCAGTCTAAGCTCATTAGCAGCTCTTTTTTTGACGTGAGAGTTTTCAAAATGGCCACATTTACTCATTTTTATGGCTGTAATTACTTGGGTCTGATCAGCTCAACACCTAAATCCTCCTTGAGCCCAATCAGGAATCTGAAGCTCTGTGGTACTCTGCAGGGATCCTTGACAAGTCCTGATGGATATAACAGCTCCGGAGTAAGCCGAGTGTGTGCACTTGTGGCTGTTCTCTGCGAGATTGCCACAGCAGGAGGAGAGAGGGGAGGGTTTGGATAGGCTTTATCCTCAAATACAAACTAGGGAAGGAGTTTCGGGGCTCCCAGATTTCTCTTTTTCACACCTCTTCAGTTCTTTTCAGCAGGATGTCATCCTCTCACTGAGAGGAGTGTCGGTAGCTTTTCCAGCTTTGTGCACTGCCAGACAGTAAATATGCTCTGAGATGTTGGTGTAATCTCCTTCAGACACAGAGAGAGACATTGGGTTTCAGTCTCCTTGTGCCTGGACAAATTCTCTTGGTTGTGAGGTATTCTTTAATTATGTTTATTTTTTATTTTTTTTTTCCCCTCACGTTCCAATCCAAAAAATGTCTTTATTTGGTCTGGTTATCGAGCATGCAGTTGCATCTCTCCTGATGCCCTGTCTGTGTTTAGGCTGTGGATGAGGGCAGGATTTCAGGAGCATCCCTGCACTTGCAGGAAAGGAACTCCATTTTGAATTGCACAGTCTGGCATGGAAAATAACTACTGATAACTTCAGGCTGCTCTCTACCTAAATTTTAGATCCTAAGGCACTGACATTGTAGGTAACAGAAATTGGGATTTCCACCATTACCCATGGGATTGGGAACAATGACATCCTTAGGTCTTTGAAGAGCTTTTTGAGCACCCACCATTCCACGTATCTGCTAAGTGCTTTATTTTTGGCAGAGGTAATAAGAATGTTCACCCTCAGATACATCAGGCAACTCAGTAAGATGGTTATTAGTTGTAAATGAGCAGGTTTTGTGTTCTTGGTATGGTCCTTAGGCCACACAGCAAGCCTGTGGGCAGGGATAGGGAAGCCAACATCCATTTTAAAATGTGGTTTCTGCATTTCTTCAGAAAGAGACCTTGAGCAGACAGTAGCGCTGATAAAATGGCAACAAATTGTATCACAGGGGGATTAATTTTTTCATAACTCCAGGGCCTAAGAAACTGTATCTTAAACTAGAAACGCATCCATAATGCTTTAAATTTTAAATCACAAGAAATACTGACTTTTTTAAATGACTCTTTTGTATGTAAAATATGAAATTATATGAAGCTGAATCCCATAGTATCCTTTTTTTGGAATGAACTGTAAATAATTTGAATATTACTTTTCCAGTCTGGGTAATCAGTACAATCTCTGTAGGGTATTTAGTGTTGATCCTTTGGCTCACAAAGGCTGTGAGGAAGCAAAAGGAGGATCTGGCTGTGCTTGCTGGAGCTCCAATCCTCACTGAGGCTAAATTTCAGCAGATTCTGAAGGTGTTGTGGTGGTTTGACCTTGGCTGGGCCACAGCCACACTCCTACTCCTCACTCAGCTCAGACTGAGAAAATCAAACAGAAAAGCTCATGGGTGGCAATAAGTGCAGGGAGATCACCAACAAATTACTCTCACAGACAAAAGTGGCTCGAGGAAAGCTGATTCGATTTAAATTGTCAGTTAAAGTAATTCTGCATGGTGAGGAAAAACAGCCCCATGCCAGTTAATGTGAAGAAAATTAGCTTTAACTCAGCCCTGGAGTGATGTGCAAGAGAGATACAAGAGTGATATGGATTTGTTTCTGGAGCTATGAAGAAGAAAAGCTTGATGTCTGTCTACAAGCAGTGAAAGATTGCTGTGGTGCAAGCTGAAGATGAGTGCAAAGCAAAAAACTCAACCAACCAAAAAACTAACTAAAATTATAGAAATAATATAAGGCAGATGTTGGGGGGAAATGCATTCAAAAACAGGTAATGCTTGCAGACCATGTAATAACTCCCATGTGGGAATGGTGTTGGTGTCTGTAGGATCCTGACCTTGCTGAAGAGGGAGAGAGAGGTTTAAATGGAGTGGGGTGAGGGCATGGCACAAGAAAAGTGAGGTAGAACAGGGCATGATGGTAAATGATGCACTAAATGTGGAGGTCACCATGGCAGGTGGCTGAGGGGTGAAAATAGGAGGCAGTGGAAGGTGTCTGGAAGAGGGCAGATAATCTTATGACAGCACTTTCCCCCATAATTCTTAAAAATGGCCAAATTATTTCAAACCCCTTTGATTCCTGAGGTTTTCTCGGCAGCAAAAATTTTATTTCCATGGTATAAATTATGCTCTGCCTTTTGTGACAGGTGTGTGAAAAAGATGACAGCCTACTTCTGTTACAAGTTTTTCAATTAGCAGAAGCGGTGGAGAACTGCTCTGGGATCTGAAATTGCCAGTTCAGCTAATGAACTGTGTAGGTGTTCAGGTTGGTTCTGTGTGACTTGTGTAGGAGAGGGCATCTTTTTAGCTGTTGCATTTTTTAATTAGAAAATTTCACTAATGAGCACGTTAAAAGGGCATTTAAGTCAAGAATCAAGTTAAGAAATGCCAGCATCAGAGTGTGCCGCTGGCATATTTAACGGGGTAGGTCACAGAGTCAGCCTCTGCTTTAGCTGGTGGTTTACTCATTAATAGATTTTCCTTGAAGAAAAGTGAGTTTTGAGATTTTTTTTCTTTTTTTTTTTAAGTCTCATGTGCACCTTTAGAATGAAAACTATCAAAACTTCAGCCAAAATATTCCCATTTTCTGGCTTTGTGTCTGCCCCAATCCTGAGGACATTTCTTACTGCCCTTTTTTTTTCCTGCAGAACTCCATGGCTTTCCCCTTGCCAGGCTCTGCCTTTTCCTTAACTCTGCCCAGATTAGAATTGACTCTGCTTGAATTCTAAAAATGAAGAAGACAAAACTCTAACGAGAACGAAAGAGATTAAAGGAATCAAGAAACTCAACACTAGAATTTTAGGGTAGACAGTAAATAGCAGCATGGTCTGGATTGAATTTCCCAGTTGAAATGGGGCGTGCTGTCACCCAAGAGGGAGCTTTTCTGAGCCATGCTTCCAGTCCTGTCTTATTTTATGGGCTATTTCATTCATCTGCATCACTTAATTTCATCAGTTTCTTGGGGCATAAAAGAACTCCCACCCCCAGAAGTGTAGGGCTCCTCCTTTCACTTTAATGTCAGTCACTCCAGGACAGAGCCAGCCTGCCACTCCTAGCTCCTACTGCTCTCTGCAAAGTAGACTCTATTTTCTTTTATGTCTGATCCTACACTGCAGAACATCAAAAATTGAATCACAGGTTTATCTTGATCTTCTTAGTTGTGACTACCCTGCTATAGAACTCTTTTTTTACAACATTTTTCAAACGTCTTTTCCAGCACGGACTTAAGCTTGGCTCAGATGCTCCTGAAGTAACTTTAATCTTTTTTTTGCTATTGATCTCTCCTATAGTGAGAAATGGTTTGGCGTGAGTTATTTTGAGTTTGTTTTTTTTTTTTTTTTTTTTTCTTTTTTTTTTTTTTTTTTTCTGGGACAGATCAGGTGAACTCAAATGCAATCAAAATCTTGTCTTCCCATAGGTCAGAGGATTTTTGTACATCAAGTATTAAGACTTATACCTTATTTCAATGCCCTGACCCAAACTTCAGTGGAATAAATTCTATCACAAAATCTGGATGCAGCTCTAGTAATGGTGTATTCCCTGCTTTTTAAAGTTTATCACCCTGGGCTATGTTTCTTTGTTTGTTTTTATCAAGCCATGTATTCTAATGCCCTAGGCAGAAGCAGGTAAGCACTTTGAAAAGGTTTTAAAATGCGAGATGTATAAAATTATATTATCACTGAACCATGAAAAAACAATGTTTTCCAAATTATACCCACATTAATATAGAGGTTTTTTATGTTGTTGTTCCTTGATTGTAATCAGAAGAGTGTTTCATTTATGAGGTTTTTTCAGGGAGTATAAGGAATGCAACAAATACCATCCAAGCATCAGCAAACATCCTTAGCTATCTTTTAGTCATTGCAGTTAATCATTGTATTGACAGTGTCTGTGTTGCATGTGACAGACAGCTTCCATGAACAAAAAGAGTGTAAAACACATTTTCATTCTTCAGACCAATAATGCAATGCTGTTCTGCAGAGATATTGTCATAAAACCCTAATTTCTGATATATTAGAGGGGTGAGTTACATTTCTAAACTATAGCAGTCTGGTAATAGTTTGTCTCAAAGAAAAGACTATCTCTAGCACGATTAGAGGAAAGTGTGTATTTTGCAAAAGCAACAAGGAAATGAGAAGTGAATTCTTGTCTTCAGTCTCTCAGTTGGAATTGCTGCCATTGGGAATGTCTAAAGGCACAGATCTGCCAGCAGCAGGTGTGCTGTGCCTTCTGGTCTCACTTCTACTGCTGCAAATATCCCCATTTGACGGAGGATTTGGATGACGTTTTGTGTCCTCCCCTCCTTGAAAATGATCCTGATTTTCTTTCCCTTTTCTTCAGGCCTAGAGGTGAGCAGGGATAAATGCAGCAAGATGCTGTGACTCTTGCTTTACACAGCAGGAATGTTATGCACAGGTCAGGTGCTGCATTTCTTGGCTGCTTCTGGAGACCTGTTGATTGTGTTGCCTGTTTCCTCTTGAGTGCAGCCCCAGCTTCCTCTGGCTCCAGTTCTTCTGCTCCATGGGCTCTGATTCTTCTTGTCCTAGCACTTGAGGAGCACAATAATCTGCATAGCATCAATCCAAAATGTGTGTTGTGCAGAGTACATGGCTGAGTGTATTGGTTAAACTCTGCCTTGAAGTCCTCCCTTCAAACCCCTTTCAGAGCAAGTCAGGGAGAAGGGTCAGAGCATCCTCCCCAGCAGCAGCTGCCTCCTGCCCAGACCCAAAGGCTCTGGGGGCTGATGTGAGACGATGCTGAGGCAGCTCTCAAAACCCTGCAGGTGATCATGGAGCAGGGGCTGCTCAGCATGGCTTGGGGAGCACCCTGTGTTCCCTCAGGAGGCCCTTTGGGTCACCTCAGAGCTCAGGTGACAGTGGGAATGTCCAAGTGAGCACCTCTCCCTTTCCTTGCAATCCCCCACAGAGTTTCAGTGCCTCACAGCTGTGTGTCACTCATTTTACACTTCCAATCTGACACTTAGGAGTTTCAGCTCTTTTGCTGGGGGTTTCATCTTCCAGCCAAGCTGTTTGCCTGCAAAGAGGGTACCAAAAGTGCTTTTGGCTCGTTTCCTTTATAGAAGACCTTTGTAGAAGAGGCTGAGTGCTGAAGGGTGGCGAGTCACCTTGCAGCTTTCTGTGGCTCCATGTGTAGTCCTTCACCACCTCTTTGGAATAGATAGATTTCCTTGTTGGAACCTTTGGAGGTCATCTCTTTTGATGAAAAGGAAAGTAACAATCAGGACTGCATGTAGCATTTGGTTCACTGTTCAAAACTCTTCAAGTCCAGTTTGGTACTTAATGTGTTGGACAACTTCATCTTCTCATGCAGTATTTTTTTAATGTAGCTTTTGTTTTATTATTTATTGTTATTGAGAAGGTGGCAAGTAGGTCCCTTCCATTTTTATCTGCACAGTTTAATTCTTAGACTTGCAAATGTTTCAGCCTTTGAATGGTGCAGCATCATGGGATTGAGATGTTTAATGGCACACACAGCAAAGGCCTGACTTCATCAAAGCCTGACTGCAAGTAATTCCTTCCCATCCCATTATTGGCTCTTTCCAAGCCAAGGATGTACCCAGGATTTTGTGAAAAAAACAATATTATTTTAAATATTATTTTAAATAGTTTGGTCTAGGTGAACTGTGTTTGAAGCTGTTAGAGGAGCAAACCCACTAGGGTATATATATTTTTTTTAATTTATGAGTTTAACCCAAGTTAGTTACTTATATACTGTTTTATACAGTCTTATACACTGTTTTATGCAGGAATTCTGACCTGGGAGGAAGAAAGGAATTCTGGTACTGCCCTTGGTTCTGCATCCCTTGGAAACACAGATAATGTCCCTTGCATCTGGGCAATGCATTGTGCCTTTTCCACCCCAACGAAGGTTGTATCCAGGTGGATAGCAATGCCAGAGGATTTACTGCTGCTCTCATTTGTTTGCTTGGAAGGGGCTGTGGAAAAAGCAGATTTGGCTCAGTGTGGCAGCAGACATGGACCAGCTGTCCTGTACATAAGAACTCACTGATTTGGCTTTGGAGGGAAAATCTTGGGCGAAGAAAGAGGTGGGGAAGTGCCAGTGATGGTGCTGTGCAAACAGGCTGTGGAGAGGTGTGGAGCTTGTGGGGAGTGTTGCCAGAGAGCACTGAAGTCAGTAACTGAAATGGTAGCTGGAGTGAGTTTCTAGTCCTCCTACGAAGAGATGGCTTTAATTTTACACTTGTGGACTGCCTTTATGCTGTTTGCCCAGAGTGTGGCCCATAAAATGCCATCCAGAGGGCAGCTGTGTGCCTTGCTGAGTGTTCCTTCTCCATGCCTGGTGCCAGGACTTCCAGGGGAAGGGAGGGGCAGAAATATAGGAGAAATGTTGGTCAAGGATGTCTGGACTTCAGGCAGCTCTCTGAAATGTTGTTTATTGCATAGACAAAGTTACAGCATTCCAGGGTGTGGGTAAAGGTATACCTGAAGCCAAATTCTGTTCAGGTTACAAAACATTATATACTTTTCTTTGCTGAGTATCTTAATACCTAGCAACCAATCAGCATCCTACACACAACCTTTACATTTGCCTCTAGCCTACCATAACTACTACCATTACCATACTATAGTCATTATTATCCAATCACAAAAGTAAGTGTGTTACAGTTTAATTTTCAAGTTGTGTTTCAGTTTTCTTGCAGTGGAAAATTCTTAGACTTTTTTTCTACTTGCCACATCCACGTGTCTTGTTTGCTGTGGTATATTTCTGCTTGGTAAAAAACATCTTTCTGTTTGTGGTCAGCTTATCCTTTGCTCTGGTCATAAAAACTTCCTTCCAACTCACCTTCAACCTTTGCTTTCTCATCTATTCAGTGACCACAGTATGAAAGCAGTGGGGTCGATTTTCTTCCTGTATCAGGACAGATTGCAGCAGTGCAGAGCATCTCTTTTGTCCAGGTTTTGTTTTGTTTTGTTTTTTTTTCCCTAGAATATTTTCCTTCCAGCTGCAGAGTTAGAGGCAAATTCTGCAGTTCAGGACCTGCAGTTTTTCTTGTTTACTGGTCGAAGTATTTACATTTTCACCAGAGATCAAATGACCAAACCAGTACAGGAAGGGCTCTTGCAAGCTATGTTGTCTTTTGGTGTGAAGTGCTGCAGGTCAATCTTGTGGCAAGACACAGCGAAAATTGACTAATGTCTAATCAACTAAAAAAGTTTAATTAACCTATTAACTAATTAACATTTAACACTTAATTTTCATAAATTATTTATTTTGCCACATCCATGTTAGGATGGAGCTATTCAATGACACACTGAGAAGAACTTTTTTCTTAGAATAACTGATAAAAAAGGGAATTACAGTACTATGGATTTATAAGCCATAATTCATACCAGAACTGTATTTATTTCTGCATATAATCTGCATATATATATTCTTTTTTTCCTAAATGTAGAACAATACCTTACAAATATTCTGTATTTTCACAACAACAGAGTCTCTTGTATGGTTGTCAATTTCTGGAAAATTAAATGTAGATGTTTAGGAACATTGTTCTTCATACCTTCATTGGGACTATGTCTTTGGATGTTCAAAAATAAGATGCAAACAGAGCTACAGAAAGATATCAAATGCAATCTGGGATAAATCACTGTACCATATTATTTGCATTTAAAAATGAGACTTGTATTTATAATAAGTAGAACAAAACAATGGACCCTGTAATTTCTAAAGATCCTCTTTGTTCCCAAAATTTATTTTCCACTGTCTGAGTAATCTGCGTCTTTCTCCTCTCTCTATGAACTCTTGAAATCCATTCAGACCTTTCAGAGAAAGAGTAATTTAAATATCTAAATAGGAAATACACCCACAAAAAAGTTTAACACTGTACCCATATAGTTTCCAGTAAAACTGCAGCCCTAGGAGTGCTGTTCAGTTCTGGTTTGCATTCTAATTTTTATGTAGGAATTTCATTTATTGAAGCGAAAATAAAACATGTCAGTCATACCAAACTGAAAATATAATCATGTATCTCAGTCTGTGAAGTGATGTTGGGTCTCTAATCAGAAAGTAGTGTGTAATAAGCTTAAGTACATTTCTGCTGAGGTTTTCCTCATCAGTGCCTCTGATTTAATTTCTGTATTTGATTAAGAAGGACAATGATGGAGTGACTGGTATCATTTTGGGAAAAAAATTAATGGGTGAATATTTTTAAGAGGAAAAAGACCTTACTTTTAAAGATTTCATCTATCCTAGTCATTTAAAATATTACTCTATATTCTGTCCTATCATTCTGCCTTAATCTAAATGTACAGAATTTCATCTCTGTATGACTTCATTACAGAAATGGGAGACCTGTGGAATTATTTTGATTTAAGATGTTTTAGGTCTGGGTCCTTCATTGCACTTGTTTGTGTAGCTGGAGATATGCTTGTCTGTCAGCAGATAATTAAGGGGCTTGGATTCCATTGACTCCATGCAATTCAAATCTCTTGCTTATCAACCTAAGTCGATGCCTGAGATGGCCTCCTAAAAAGCCAGAGTCTAGACAGGAATAAGGGAATAAAGGCAGGAATTTATTTGAAGGACCTTCAAAGTACACCCTGGGGAGTCAAAAGGCTGCTCCCAAGATGGACCTTGGGTCACGAATTCTTCACACTTTGATAATTTTCGGTCCATTTGCATGTCAAGATCAATTATCCAGTTACAACTCCAGTTAATGATGTAACCACCCCAGGTTTGCTGTCCTCCCCAGAGGCCTTGGTTTTGATATTTTGGGGCCTGGGACAATCTAGGTGTCCTTGGAGAGCAAACCTAGAGAGGCTTTTTATGTCTAACCAGGATGAGAGAGCAGCAAGAAACTTGAGTTACACACTGGGCAGTACAGGATTTGAAAAATATAAAAGTAAAAACCTAGGGCATCAAAGTTTGCAGATTAAGAACTGTGATTTTAGGGACAAGTATATGAAAAGTATATATTCTATAGATGCTCATTTTCCATTACTTTACACAAATACAGAAGTCCCTGGATAGCAGAGAAATGTCCCTGGATAAGATATTGATTATAGAAGATCTATAAGTATCACCTGCCAGTATTTCGAAGGTGGGTACTTTTCAGGTGGAATAATGCAGCCTCAGCTGATTGATAATTATCATTTTAGTTGTCATTGCAAACTGTGAACAAGATCAAGACTTTTGGCCCTCAAAAAGGAAAAAACTTTGTTGTTTGAAATGGAAACCAACCCAAGCAAATCTCCCTGGATCTGCTGCTGCAGACAGGCCTGGAAAGAACTCTCCTCAGAAGAGCTTTGGGAACTTTTCTCGCTATTCAGTGTCATTTATAAATGTACTATTTCATCTCAATTACTGCACTCCCATCTACTTAGTGAGCTTCTCTTTGCAGGAAATAATTACTCTGTCTTCTTCCTTCCCCAAATTGCTATTACCTTATTGCCAGGAGATAATCTGTTTTTTTTCTAATAATGTTCCATTCTAAGAAATATTGGAAAAAAGTACATACAGACATGAAAACAGATCTTGATTTTTGTGTGAATAATTTTCTCTTGTGTAAACACGGGGAATTACCTGGCCATTGCACCATGTGGATTATAGACCTCCTGAAGTATCCACAGGCTTTAGGACAAAAATCTCCATTGGACTGAGTGGATAAAAAGAAAAAAACAATCCTGATTACAAACCAGCTTTACTGCTTTCATTAAGCATCTATGGTTTTCTCTTTTTAAACAAGAAAAAAATGTCTATTTTTGGGGGTTTTAGTCCCCATTGTTGTTCAAACTCCTCTTCAATTTGAAGCTCTTATGAGAAAGAAATATAAGCACTGCTGGAAATGAAGTCAGAGTTGTCAGCAGGCTGGAATTTCAGTTGATATAATTCATAATATACGGCTCTAGATTGAATTTTTGTTAGTTTAGGTTGATTTTTTTTTTAGGTAAGAATATACAGTTTACTATTTAAGTCAGAGTTTTGCCATGAAGGAATCTGGCTGGATTAATCATGCAATATTAGTTCAGTATTTTCCAGCATCCATAATGCCACTAGGATTTCACTGCACAGTGAAATAGCTGAAATCTCTCAGATACATTGGTTTTCATGGTTATAAAACGGTGAAGTTTTAAAAGAAATTCTAATTTTAAAATTCACAGCTTTATGAAAAAAGAATTGCTCGATATGTATTGTGTACAGTAAGTTAAGTAATTTTACAGTATTAAAAGGAGAGAACAAAACTACTGCAGGAGGTGTGCTAAACAAATATTTAAAAGCATATTATGATGACTAATAAATAATACATAGTATTGAAAGTTTCAAAAATGCTTATGTGACTGGACTTAGATAAAGTCTCAAAATATTCATCTAAAGAACACGCCTGTATTTTTTTCATTGATTTAATAGTTCATGGAATTGTGTAACTTTTTACAAGTAATCCATCACCTCAGATTTTCTTATCAGTATAATTTCCAGAGCCTGTATGATCTTTAGATGCAGACTTTTGCATTTCAGTCCTTGAGCCTGTGTTCTATGCTTTTCTTCTCCTACCATTATTTTTTGCCACAGTTCCAGATTCATGGAATTTGATGTTTGCTGCCAGATTCCACAGATCTGTGTGAGGTACCACGAGTCTGTTTTCCTAAGAGTCTGCTGCCCCTAACTTGATTTTTAACTGTAATCTTTAATCTTCTGTTCGTATTTAAGATCTCAAATCAGGACTGCTACTACAGCAGTAATATTTCTGGCTTCCTTGAAGTTCAGAGCTTATTTAGGGATGTATTTCCAGACTTAAGGATGGGGAAAATGCCTGAGCTGGTTTATGTTACCTGAAAGCAGCTCCAGTACTCCCTCCTTGACTTCAGACAGTTTCTCAGTCCCTTTCTTGGAGCTGCTTTTCCTTCCCACAGCTGAATGAAGCTTCCCCAGAGCAAAGACTGCCGTCCTGAAAGTGTCAGCTTCAGTTTTTTGAGGCAAAGATAGCAATGGTTAAAGTCAGAAGCTGGGAGAGAGCTCACACACAAGACATGCAAGGTTATCTGACAATCACCAAAAAAAACCATTCAGAAACATCTGTCGGTTTTGTGATAAAAGCAGAGATTCTTGGAGCCATCTGTCTGCTTTCACATCAGCTCTAGATTGTGGGAATAACCTGCCTTTGTTTAAGGTGGTGGGGGTTAGTTTTTCCTCATTACGCCTGAAATTACTGATATTGTTATTACTGCTTAATGTAATATATGATGATTGTGAAAGGGAAATATTTTTATCTAAGAGCAGAAATAATGGAGTAGATTCAAGGATCATTGAAACAAGAACTGTGAAGAGGATCTAGGAATTTTACAGGATTTCCTTGCCACTTTTTAGTGTCCATTAGTCTATTGAATTTGAAGTTGGTATTTAGTCTTTGCTAATAATTTTTCCAGGAATGTTTGTAACAGACTAATTTCAAAATTTTCTGCACTTTTATTGTTGACATTAAGAACGCATGAGACAATTTAAGTTGGTTCCTGATCAAAATTCAGTGTCCTCCTGAAGATTATGCTCCTAACAGTGTTTCATAGAACACATTCTGTCATCTATTATTTATCTGGTTTCTTTAGCATGATAGATATTCTCCCTTCCCTTTCTGACAACCTTCATCATCGTTTCACTTCTTGACAGCGTGACATTCTCAAACAGCAGCCTAATGCCTACAGAGTTTCATGTTGACACAAACAAAACGAGGGACAGACTTCCACATCAGTGAAAGGGAGGTGGGTAAATATATATGTAGCTGTCAGTGGGGAAAGTACTGTGATTCTGAGTAGATTTTTTTTTTTCTTCTTCTGTGTAGCCCTTTTTTTTTTCCTACTTCAGGATTGTGTCACTGAGCCAGGCTCTGATCTCTAAGTGCCTCTCAGCACAGATTTTACTCTTCAGAGTTGTGGTTCATTACCCTGACAGCCACACCACAGCATTTTGCATACCCTTTCCACGCTGTTTCTAAGCAAACATCTCCTGCTTCCAGGCCCATCTGCACTTTACCCTAGCCAGGAAATCTGCTTTTGCATGTTCAGATGTCCTGCCTGGAGGCACTGGGCAGAGCTTGGCTCCCTTGCCCACCTTGCATCTGAGGTCAATGCTGTGCTTGATATCCTTCCGTGCCTCTGACAAAGAAGGGCTGTTCACACCTATTAAATGATTGCAAACACTAACTGAACCGTTTGCCTTTTTATTTACTGTGATTTTCCACTCACAGGGGTTTGCTTTCATGTGCATGAATGAATGCTACCGAATGTGGAATGAATGTTATGAATGAAAGTTGCTAAAATGTTATGAAATGAACTAAAATTATTCCATAGGACCAATGCACTTATAAAAAAGATTCTTCTTTTTTTTTTTTTTTCATTTGTCTGAATTTTCCTAGTTCTCTCCTGCAGGCAGCTTTTTTGGAGGTTTTTCCTATTGCTGCTATGTTGTGGGTATTGAGGTAGAATGAGCTACTGTGGAAGGAATGCTTAATTTATCAAGCTCTGAATGTAGAATTAATAAGAAAAGATTTCTAGCCCCAAAAGCTTAATATGTATTAATAAACCAAAGGGTGAAAGGAAAAAGCTGGAAGGTTCTTATTGTTTGGATTTTAATTAACTTGCTAGAGATTATAAAAAGCCTGTACTTGNGCCATTGAGTAATTTAAGAAGGTTAGCTTTGTTTCCTTAATAGTTCTGGAGAATTAATATAAGATTTTTTTCGTTCTTCCTTTCTTGCAAAGAAATGAATTTGCAGAAAGAGTCTTTGGAACCATCTGGATTAATCAACTTTAAAGTCCTCCCATAAGGAAGCTTTCTTGTTTTAAAGGAATTCAATAGGAATAAAATAATATATTCCTTATTTGCTGGAGACTCTGTTGATTTCTGTGTAGTAGAATCCCTGTCCAGGACAAAAGAAGCTCTGAGTTGCCCAAGCTGAGGGGGGTTCTGAAGACATATTTAGTTTCAATTTTTGCATATAAAACAGCAAAATGATGTTTTTATACCCACAGTACTTCAGCTGGAGTTGTTCTGCTGTTTTTCCCTGGTCTTAAAATTAAAACCAAAACACAGTTTATGGGGAAAAGGAGTTTTTACCTTGGGATTTATTTCAGGATCCTTGGGTGCAGCACTTGGTCCAGGTGGAATGCCCCAGAATGCACACAATTATAGGCCTTGCAAAATTAACACGTTTATCAAAGATCCCCCAATGAGAGGCTGGAGTGAAGCCCTCGTTGTGAGGAACCTTCCCCCTGGCTGGGCCTGTCTGAGGTTCCAAAATGTGTTCTGGAGAGGCCCTTGGTGTCTGGGGCTCCCAGGATGTTTGCTCTCCTGGTTTAACGGTGCCGTGGGGCTGAGCTGAGCTATCAGCCTTGGGAAGTCACGGTGTGTGGGCTAAAAGCACTGAGAATACATCAAACTGTATAAAAAGGTGTATAAGAAGGGTATAAAAGAAAAGAAAAAAAATCATTCTGGCATCAGTTCTAGACCCAGACCCTTTAGGTCTATATAGATGAAGACCTAGAATGGAGATGCTTTTGCAGGGAAAGAATTAAGGATAAATTAATTCCACTCACATTACTCCCAGAACAAGCTGAGTTATCAAATCTCAGGTCCTCCCATTGGGAATGGTTTCTTCCCAGAAAATGCAACCTGAGCCACAGAGACAGGAGGAAGACAGAATCCCTGTGGAAATGTGTAGTGAGAAAATCATTAATATCAGCAAACGAGCTGGGTACAGGGAGAGACCTCTTGGATTTAATAATAACGCAACACTTGTAATTTGAATTGTGTGTTCTGGACGCTGTTGATGGCTGCCTTAGCAGTTTGCCAATGTCCTTCATTTGACTCTGATCTGAGAGAGTTTCTGCCTTTTTTTCCCCAGGGAGGGAAAGGGATTTACTGGGCTGAGGTTGTATTTCTGTGGCTGCTCTGCAGCTTCATCCAGAAAAGCTCATTCCTGTTCTTTTCCCCTCAGATGCCTGGGGAAGTCCTTCAGACAGGAATGGTGATCCCTGCCTGAGTTACAGCTTCTGTTTGCTCACAGCTCAGCTCTGCTTCTCCAGAGCCTTAAAATACTCACATGCCTGTTTGGTATCACTTTTTAAGAGCATCTATAATAATAGAAAGAAAGGTGTTATCAGGAGCTAATATGTGGTTACAGCTGAGATGGAAATCCCTCTCACTAGTCAGAAATTAGTGTTGTGCTGCTTAAATTTTCCTGCTCATGTGTGGAAAATCTTTGATGACAAGAATGTTGAATTTTAACTCCTTGATATAATTTGAAATATCAAGGTAAAATTACTTTTCACAGCATGGCATTTACATCTTCATTTTGTAACTATTTTTCCTGGATTAGAAATCAGAGAAAACAAAAATCAATATTAAAAAAAGTAATATTATTTTCTTTCCAAAATGAGGTGCTAAGTTTTTCTCTCATGAAGGCAGACACCTGATTAAACTACATCTGATTTTGTCCCCTTAAGTTTAGAGCAGAACTAGAAATATTATTTTGTCTCCTACCAGCAAAAAAAAGTGTTGCAGCTCTTGAAATGTCTTGGTTCTAAAATGGTGTTTAGACTGCTGGAGGTTTAATAAATTTTACTTTTAAAAAAAAAATCATTCCTTCCATGTTTTGTTTAGACTTNATCATTCCTTCCATGTTTTCTTTAGACTTTGAAAAGTGTTGTTAGAACTAATATATTCTAATTAAAACAACTCCTGCATTTGTGTAAGTTTGTAGAAGAGGAAAATATAAAGCACCTGTTAGCTCAGGGTGGAGTCTACTTGCTGATAAAAATGCATAAATGTTGAGTTGATGAAAAATAATCTTCCATTGGTATAACAAGAATGAAATTGTCCTTTAATAATTTTTGTTCAATAACATGTCCCCCTGATCTTTGCAATGAAATCTAAAAATAATAATGATTGACCAATGATTGACTACCCTTGATCCTGTACCTGTGTGATGAAAATATTTCACACCACCCCTGGTCAATATGAAATGGAACCACAGCTGAATCTTTTCAAACTTTTAGAAAACACTTTTTAAAAGCAACTGCTTCAAAACAATTGCAATCCTTGATGGGTACTAAGAAAAAAAAAGAAAGAAAAGTCATGTGAGCAGAGACAATAATGGAATTTATTCTGCTCTTAAACATTTCAGACATCCAGAAGAATAATTTAATCTCTTCACAGAAATAATATATTATGAAATTACTTTGGTTATATATAAGAAAGTACAATGCTAAGCAGTTTAATATAACTTTAATTTGATCAGAGCAAAACATGCTTTTTATATCTTGAAGAGAAATGTGTATTTAATTTTCTTCAAATGGAAAAGAATTTTTGGAATCTTCTTCCTTATTATTGCAAGGAATTCTTCCATGTTGAAAAGCAGAATTTGAAGTCAAGATATTTCAGAGTTGCACAGGTACAGACTTTACTGTATGGGGATCTGACAACGACTTTTTGTTGATAAAGGGCTTAAATGTGTAGTGTTTAAAATCAGAATAATTCTTCTTTCTCTCTTTTTTCTTTTTCTGTTGTGGTGTTTCATTTGTTTTTTTTTCCCAATTATTAACTGTCATGGAGATTAAGATATAGCCATGGGTAGTTTTTGCATTACAAAGCTGAGGAATTAGAGTGAAAGACAACTCTGGAAATATGGCACAGATCTGATGTGCAGAGTCAGGAATTTCCCTAGATACCCTCTTAAAACTGGCAATAATGATATCTTAATTGATTATTTTGTTTTTTTTTTTCATTTGAGCATCAGCCTTTGTCTATCATAAACAGAATGAAGGCATTACCTTGCTTTACATAACACTGAAAAGCTTGTTTCGCTTTTGACTGGACTTAATTCCTACCAGTGACCAAAAAGGGAAAGGCTCTATCTGCCAATCAGCTACTCCTGCAGTATAAACACAAACATATTTAACTCATTCCTTTTAAGTTGCATTTCTCATGTCACTTCTAGAACAAGAATTATAATCAAAAAATAAAAATAATTTTAAAAAAACAATAAAAAAAAAAACCACCAAAAACCTAAAACCACGAAAAAGACTCTATATGACCAAATCTGGAACTCAGAAAAAAGAAATTCTTGCATCAGTATTGTTTAGGTCATTATTACCTCAGTAATTGCAGAGTAATTTACTTAAATCAGTATCACAATGTGATGCTGATCTACCAGAGAGAATTCTGTGGCTATTAAACAGAATTCTTTTAACCCTGAGCATGCATTACTTTAGCTTTATGTCCCCAGACAAAATCTCCTGACTGCTACTCAAGGTTCTCCTTCTCCCTGACCTCTGTGTGTGTGACAGAAATAGAGGACAAAAATAATATTTTTAATGTTCTACAATACACTCTAAAAAGTGACCAGAGCTGACTCTGGCAAACTGAGGAAGGAAATTGATTTATCCACTCGTTTTTCGTGAAGTGTGGATTGCTCTTTTATATGTTGTGATACCCAACATTCATTTCAACTGCTCCATCCATGCATTTGGCTTTCTGCAGTGGGAAGAAAGGGTTTTTTTAGCTACTGAGGGTAAAAAACCACTGTGTTCTTCAAATATTTCATCCCTTGTAAGGCTTATATATAATTTAGCAAACCCAAGACAATTTCCAAATGAGTACTGCATACTATGACCAACTATGATCTTTCAATAAATAAGTTCTACCCGCTTTTAGAGTTTTTTCTTACATTTTCTTTTTTTTTCTTTTGAAAAATATGTTTTCCATCCAGAATCAGCATGCAGAAAAAAATCCCTGACTCCTGTATATAGAAATATTTCATTTGGGATCCATGTATACCCTTTGCCTTGCCTGGAAAATACAGTTTTTAAGTGGGGCTTGGGAGAAATGAGTCATTTGCTTTGTTTTTTTAATCCTGAATTTCATTCTTTTATGTCTAGAGGAATATGTGCCCTAAATATCAGCTTTTAAGTGGGATTTTTTTTGTTGTTGTAAAAATTAATAAATCAAGAAACATACATAAGCCACGCTGTAGCAACCTTTACATGTGCTGGACAATTATGCTTGTAGGGAAGACAAATGCCCTGCTTTGAAGGGCTTACTTGTGAGTAAGAATATGTCTTTTAATACTTTATTTAATCAAGGTGGAAGTTGGTTTGGAAATTAAAAATGTGTTTCCAGTGGGTTTGTAGAAATTGGGTAGATGCTTATTTGAAGCATGGTGTGTATGCATATAGAAGAACTTGCAGTGTAAGAGAAATGGGCCAGAAATGGACAAGAAAGAGGTCAGAAATAGACAAGAAAGAGGTCAGACCCTTCTTTTCCCAGGTGCTCACTGTATGGTTGTCTCTATCTGCCATCAGTGGTGGAGCTGAAAGGGATCTTGCTGTTCCACCCACTCAGTTCCCTTTTTAATTCTCTTTTTTCCCAGTTATAAATGTGCACATCAGCTCCATGTGGTGACAGCTGACATCTCCTAGGCGTGGATGACCTGAGAAACTCAGCAATTGCAAATCATGAACGCTTGCGTGGCTTGGAGTAAACAGCTAATTTTTACCAGCAATCTGTAATTTTGCTTTCGTTAGATGCTTCCACAACACCCCTTTGGATGAGAGTTATATTTATGTGCAGGAGAGAGGGATGACAACGCAGTCAGAGCACAGCAGCCCTGTGGAGCTGTGAGGATTCCCTCCTGACAATCCCAGTGGAAGCACTACAGGGATCTCCTGGGTGCCTCTGGAGGCAGGATTGCCTTCATGGCTGTAAATGCACTTTGAGAGTGTGAGTAAATCACATGTGGGTAAATCACGTGTGGAATTCCCTCCTGGCTCACTTCCCCACCACTCCCTCTCCCTCACTCCCCTCCCTTGCAGAGGCAAATCCTTCATTGTGGAAAATTTAGTATTTCATCCTGCTGGAAGAGTTTACCTATTTGTCTTCCCCTACAAGCATAATTGCCCAGCACGTGTGAAGGCTGCTACAGTGTCACTTATGTGTGTTTCTTGATTTATTAATCTTTACAACAACAACAAAAAAATCCTACTTAAAAGCACTGTTAATGTCAAGGTATAAAAATCAAGCTCAAACCACTCTCACTTTGGGGTTTGTTTGCTTGTGATGGTCTAAGATAATCTGTACAAGTGCTACAATCCTGGCAGACAGGTAGTTTTAGATGTCATCTCTATCCTTTATTATTGATGTGACAAGGGCTTAAGGGCATCTCTTGTCCCATCTTTTACAGTTCTGCCTGTGCTATTTGGTTTTTCTTCCTCAAATTATGTTGTTAATATGACCAGGAAGCTGGGAATATTGAGAGAGAAATGACCAGAGCAGGTAGAATGCTGTGTTTGGGTAAGTGAGGATTTAGTGGAAAGGGAAAGAGTAATTAGGTACATAATCAAAAGAGGCTTGTGCACCTTTCTTTGTTGCTTTCTGGGAAAAAAAAAGTGCACTTTAGATATTTGCTTGCTGTGTGAATGGTCCAGGCTGAATGGGGCTGTGAGCAACCTGGTTTAGTGGATGGGCTCAAAAAAGTACACATTGTAAAATATGTGGGGTCACTTTCTTCAGAAGAATGAGGCCTGGAGAAGGTTGTGAGTTTGGGCAGGAGAAGGATAATTCAGGTGTTCCTTTGTGTCTGGCTTCCAGGATGATCACTGATGATATCCCAGAAGAAAACTCACTTTTTTTCCTTAAATATTTTTTTGATACAATGCTAACAGAACCACAGCACAGTTGTCTGCAGAAAGGAGCAGCTCTTTGGGAGTAGATGTCCTGGACTCTCCAGTAAGCCTTTGGTTTGCTGATGGAACTCCAGGAAGGAGGAATTATATGGGAATGTTCATGGCAGTTGTTCAAGATAAATGTCAGCTGAAAATAATTCAAAAGCCAATGGTGCTCAGGTCACACACCTGTGAAAGTCCCTGACACAAAAGGATGAGTCCTTACCTGCTTGGCCATGACAGTACTTGATTCCCAAAGGTTTTGTTTGGCTTATTTTAGACCACGCAAAATGTGTAACTTCTTATTTGAAAAATCAAGCATTCCTTGAACAGCGAAAGTAGCAAGGCTTTTTTTTTTTTAAACTATAATTCTTGTGTGCATTTTTCTTTCTTTCCCCTCAAATTTTCCTTTGGTTTCTTCCCAGGACCCCTGCAACAGAGCTCTGCATCCCTTTATCCCAGAACCTGCTATTCTTCCAGAGTGTCCTGTGGTGTGTTGAGGAAGTTCCTTGCAAGTGTAAGTTCTACAAACATCTATCAAATCTCCTGCCCTCCGAACCTCTGCTTTCTGTTAAAGTGAAAATCTGTCAACAGGTTCATCTCCAGGGATGGGACAACTTCTTCCAGTGCCTCACTAACCCCTGAGTAATGTTTGTCTTCCCAACATTTAATCTAAATCTCTTCCCTTCTAGTTTAAATCTGTTCCCCCTTGTCCTACCATTCTCTGCCCATGTAATGCCAAAACCCAAAGTTCACTGTGCCACTTGGAAAGTGAATTTGGAGAAATTAAGGGCTGGTAATACATCATGCATTCATTTCTGTAGCAAATGTATATCCTATAAGAGGATGCCAGAGAAGAAAGTGGAGCAACAAAAGTGAAAAATTGCCCCTTGATGCAATGATTTGTCACCTGTTGACAGTTGCGCCTGGTGGCAGAAAAGTTCATTATGAATGATAAGCTGAGGGCTCAAAGAAGGACAGAGAAGACTTTCAGATTTGTCCTTGAAGGCTGGTGATGTACAGCATGGATTTTTACTTTCTGTAGTGGAGGTTAGTGCAGTTTAACATGTCTGTTAGTCTGTTTTAAGCTATCTCCCATCAAAAGAAATGCATGAGGAAGGATGTTCATAATAAACCACATTGTGACAATACTGGGAAAGGACAATGCCCTGTAAATGCCTGCACAAATAAAGGCAGAAAGGTACTGACAACTAATTAAAATCAGAGTACTGATATTGTAAGCCTAATTTTCACAAGGATGACTTGAGAACAAGAAGTTTATGTCAATTGGAATATTGGTCTTTCTGAAAGATCATAAGAAAAACGCAGAGCAGACCAGGATTCATGAAACCTTCAACCAGTAGAGACTTTTATAACTTGCATTCAAGAATTGGCCTTTTCTGTTGTCATATCCAGTGGTTTCTATTGCATCCAAATCCTTTGTTTCCATTGTATGTTTTCAGTAGAAATGTTACAGGTGTGACGTAGAATAGGCAACAGCAGAAAAAACGTGTTTTTTACATGTATTTTTTCATGCCCCCTGTGGTGGTGAAAGTTGAAGCTGTGAGCATCTCCCTCCTTCCTGCTTCTATTCAAACTGATGAAGTGTTTTGTACCTAGAAAAGACAATTTTTTTCCTAAGTATTTGGCTTAAGGACTCACAAGTAAACAACCATTTGACCCTTCACTGGCTTTTTCTTGGAAGAGATAAAATTTTAAAGGATATGGCAACCCAGTGATAATCTTATTTAAGAGGGATTTTAAATTCAAGAAAAACAAGGAACTCTGTGTGGGAATAACTGAGTATGGGAATTTCTGGTGCTTTATTTCACCATTTTGTTTAGTTACTGTGTCAGCAGTGTGTGTCACTTCCCCTGTTGTCTTCTATTGTCCTTGTCTGATATTCTGGTTCTGAGGGGCATCAATACTTCAGGTGAGAGATCTTTAAAACTTCCATGTCCTAATCTATTTCCTGTTGTACTTCCTGCTGTGGGTGCTGCTCTGCTGAAAAAGACTACCCAAGGAAAGTGTAATATTTTCTTCCCTGTGGGCATTAGACTCAGTTGTTTATGCCTGGTTATGAAATTCAGTACAATTTTTGTGATGGTGCCACATTCCTCCTACTCTTACTGAGCATTGACAGATTTCTCACATATTCTTTCTGGGTGCTGGAACTGCACACAGATGGAGCAGGTGGAGTTGGACTGCCTTTAATCAGGAAATACACTTATTTAGGAATTACACGCAATTTTTATTTCTTAAATTTCCTTTCGGGGAAAGGAAATTTTCTGTTATTTGTATGGTTCTCTCTAAGTGGAAGAAAGAGGAAATGATCAGAGAGTAGCTGTTCAGAAGAGTATTTTGGTGAGATCGTTTGTGACGCAGCTGCATCCCTGAAAAAGGGGTTTTTCTTCTTCTATCAAAGTCCCACACCAGATAAAAAGGAGCTGGACTTGCAGGTTTCAGTTTTTCTTGTTGTTTATTCAAGTTCTTATCTCAAATTCAGAGAGCTGCCCTGCACCTGGACATTGTGCTCTAAATTTCTCACTGCAAGACCTCGAAACAGAGAATGCAGAGCTGTTTTAAAGACTTTCCACCCAATTAACTCTTAAAATGTACTATATTTATAATTCTGTGCCAATAACTATCACTGATTTTTAACATGTTTCCCCTACCTCAAATATATACTACCAATGTCTCTGTGCCACTGTCACAGCAGAAAATGGAATAAAAGAAGAACTCTGAACACCACCCAAAAACCTCCATCTTGCTTCCCTTTTACCTCCATACTACAAAACCCAAAACTACAAATTTTCACCCTGTGATAAATTAAATTATAATCTATCTTATATTTTAAATGTTCTTAATTCATCCATAAGTGTTGGAAGCTTTTCCCATGGGCACAAATCAATGACTGTGTCCTCCTGGGATCCCAGTGAGAGTCCCAGACCCCCCAGGGAAGTTTGAGGGGTTTTCCAAATATCCTGGACTCCAACAATTTGGTAGGAAGAAATTCAGAGGTGAAGGAGAAGATCCTAATAGGTTGCTGTAGTGTTGAGCTTCAGGTACAGGGGATTCAGAGGGGGAGAAGGGATTTACCTCTCCTGNGAAGCTTCTTCCATGGGCACAAATGTGTCCTCTTGAGATCCCAGTGAGGGTCTCAGACCCCCCAGGGCAATTTGAGGGGTTTTCCAAATATCCTGGAGTCCAACAATTTGGTAGGAAGAAGTTCAGAGGTGAAGAAGATCCTAACAGGTTGTTGTAGTGTTGAGCTTTGGGTACAGAGGATTCAGAGGGGGAGAAGGGATTTACCTCTCCTGTGTCTGGCAGCCTTCAGTCAGGCCAAGTGATTATAATCACAGCATTTCAGCTTGGGTCTTTATCTCATCTCAAAATAATTGCTTCACTAATTGATTTTCAGTAAGAAATATAATAAATTCTGATAATGGCTTTTTTTTTTTTTCTCTCTTGCTGCTTGGATAAACAGAGATACTCTTAAATATAAACCTTGAGTTTTATTCTCTAAATATTCATTAAAACAGAGAAGACCAGTTATTTAAAGCGTTTGATCTTTTGGCCTTGTGACATCTTACCACACCGCTGTGACTGTGTAAAGTCAAAAGTCAATAACATCAGCATCCTCTTTTTGTTGGAAAGCTTTTAATAATGGAGATATTCCTTTACCTCTGCTTCCCTATGAAATGCTAATATCTTATTTGTCTAATATTCATTATTGCTCTTTTATATAGATTCAAGTAATTTTCAGGTCATCATCTGTATAGTTATTTTTGATATATCTACCTGATACTGATTTCATACTGATATGAAACTGCATTTTATACAGGATATTATGTACTGTACCACACATCCTAAATAGCTCAAGTTGGTACAAAGAAGACACCAGAATATAAGAACATATAATGTAAATGTCGCAATATCATTTAGGGTGGAAAAGACCTCTGAGATCATTGAAGCCTTTTGTAAATATAAATTGACTAAATTCAAACTGAAAGGGACATATTTCTAAAAGTTATTACATATTCTAGCTGATAATTTTTCATTATTTTTAATTATTTTATTTTTTAAATAATAACAATAATTTTATTATATTTAATATTATCATTTTATAATTA